>JAOVYU010000002.1:17702307-17712942 GCA_025674565.1 Synodontis membranacea
GAGAGAGAGAGAGAGAGAGAGAGAGAGAGCTTGTGTGCAGGCATGAGTACAGTATATGTATGTGCTTGTGCATGGTGGGGACACTGGGAGAGGGGAGGGTAAGGTATCAAAGATCGCAAAAAAGTCTGTGACAGCTGACAATTGCAGGCTTTTGATTAGGATTTGTTGATATGACCAGTGCTGGGGTCTATCCAAACTCACTCTGGGGATTCTGGGCCAGCTTCCTGTGCTTGCAACAGAACAACCTGTCAGTTGACAGAATCGTGAGGCACCAGGCGTGTTTGCCCAACGCCTTTTTTTTTTCTCCCCCTCCTACCTCCCTGCTGAAAACCTAGTAATTAGAGTCGCTAGGCAGCATGCAGAAGCAGCAGCCACAGTGTGTTCCTTGTGTCATGGATGGCTCCAATTACGCAGCCATTTTGCTTGAGAATGCAACTCTTTCCTGAGCTCTTATTGGACATTACAGTCACTCATTCCTATTCAATCCTGCTCCCTAACATAATTAAGACTGGTCAGTAAATGATACAGTCTCATGTAGGTAGGGATCCTAATATGTGACATCATAGAGGATCTACTTTCCTCTTTTGAGCTCAAATAGGCAACATTAAATACGTTAGCACTTTTGAGGAGCATATACATTATAACAGGCAAAAGACTTACTACCTTAATAGAAGGTACTGTAAGTAATCCTGATCTAATGAAGAATGTATTGAAATTTAAATAAACAATTTCACAATCATGAGGACGCCTAATCATGAGGATGTTTAATGTTAAGGAAAGGGATTTTAGTGTGTGTGTGTGTGTGTGTGTGTGTGTGTGTGTGTGTGAGTGAGATGTCTGTGGTTCATCTGGAAATATTTTCCACTCTTCGGCTCCTTATCTATCACTTCATGCGCACAGGTTTACACTAATACCAAATGAACACTTTGTGTTACGCAGGTAGTCTAATTCACCTTTTGTACAGCTCTGAAAGCGAATGGAGTTAATATTCAGCCTCTGGAGACTCGAGAGGTCCACTATGTGGGTTCAGTAGATTTCAACCAACTAAATGCCGCTCCCTTGCCTTTACCCTTCTGAAGAGCGTATCCTCCATTTCTCAAAATTTGGATTCTCAAAGCTGTTGGCCAGCACCAGCAAACACTGATTCCTCTTCTTTCTTCTTCTTCTTTGTCTTCATTTCTTCTCTGTCATGCTTCTGATGCACTCTGTAGAGTTTTGTCCATTCTGGGTCACTGTAGCAGTGCAGTGCAGTAGACCCACGCAGTAAATAGATATAAAGGGCTCGTTCTAAGCTGATGACAAGACAATAATTCAGTTTTTTTGAATTATACACTAATGAAAACATACTTATGAATATTATATTCCATATGTTTTTGCTAAGAGATACCCCTAAGCCCTACATAGTGGTCCTACATAGTGGTATAATCTGTATTAAAATAGTAAATACTACATAGTGGTATAATCTGTATTAAAAGTCATCTTTAAGTTTATAAGTGTGCCAGTTGAAAATCCACATATTTAAAAATAAATAAATAAATAAATAAATAAATAAATTCTAAACCTACACTTAACCTTTGTAACTCTTATAGGATTTAACCCATGTGAATAGGTACAACTTACAATAGGTACATATAAAATCATGTTGGAATGATTAGAGAATTATATTTATTATACCCAGTTACCATTTATGTAATAAATAACCCATAGCCTAGTAGTTTAGAGCTCTGCATTGGTAACTGACTTCTGTTTTAACTTTTATGATACTTTTAATCTAAAACTTTTACTATGATACTGCTTGCTCTTATTTCTACCAAAGTATGTTCAGTGAACCCAATTAAAAGTAAAGTACACAATGTTAATGTGAAGCTTTAATTTATCTTAAAGTATCTCCTCTTCATAGAAGAACAGCTTGATATATCCCTGTATCAGCTTTGCAACCTTCATAGCTTTTTAACTTTTAACTTGCATGTCTTGTATTTGAGTTGGGTCACTGCAGATGAGCTTTGTATCTTTGCTGTAATGGAGTCAGAGCCATTAACATAATAATTGCTGGGGACTACAATTTCTACATCTGTGCTAGTCTGAGGTTAATGATAAAAGGCACTATGTATTCATCGTTTTAGATGTCTGTCCATGCATAATGACTGTTTCATCAGAGAAAGTTTTGCTTAATCATGCCGAAATAATTTCACTTAAGTGTACTGCTATTGTCTTCTGTTATATCAGCTACATTAAAATGGACAAATTGTCCTCTTCCATTTAGAGAAGCAGGGGGGGAAAAAAGCTCTTAGGTCATAGTTGTATCCTTAAAAGCACCTTTTTTTTTTTAAACAATAACCCCAAGTGCATCATTTGCTCACTTGCTACCTCGAGAACTACTGTGATCATCATTGTTAAAATCTGAGATTAGATCTAAGACTGGTATAGTTTATACCATTCATTCCACAACAAATCTTTCTTTGAACATTAAGCACAATTAAACGGCATGAAATGCATTGCTTTTTGAGAAAGTGAATAGTGAGGTCTTTTCATTCAACTGTAAAAAACAACAAAAAAACATTCATAATAATAGTCAATTTTGCAAGACATCAGATTCTGAATTTGTTGTGTTCTTACTGTAAGTTGAGTTTTAGACCAAATAAAATCCCTGGACTGATTTTAATGGTATACTATAATTGAAATGCAATGCATGTACAAAGCTAAACAGGGTTTTAAGTCATCAGTCAAGTAGTTATAGGATATAATTAGTAAGCCATGTCATTTCTCATTTTAAAATAGTTATAAAAAACAGAGATATTGTATATTATACGCATAATGGGGACAACAGGACTGAGAAAGTTAAGGGAGGAATTTTTGTCTGTGGGGAAACATAATATAATGGTTCAGAAAAATCGACTTTATAACACTTATTTTTAATACAGTATGTCTGACACATGGTGTCAAGGAAAAAAAGGAGAGAAAAATTTCTTATTGTCATTTTCCTCTAATTCTGTTTTCTTTTTTATTTCATAATTATTGGCATTTTCTACTGTTGATCTATTCATCTATCGTATCACAAGTGTAGACCTATTTCTAAATTTTTCTTCTAAAACCAAGTGAGCTCTTTACGGCTCAGAGATAGTCCGATCCTCATGTTGTACATCCCAGAGAGCTAGCAGAGATATTATTCCACATCTGAAGATTGCAAGATTACCTGACTAATACCTTCCTCTTCTACTTGCACTAAAATTCACTTTAAGACGATAAGTGTGCAGGAGGAAAATCTGCATGCTAGCATGTAGCACTACACCAATGTTTATTACAAGTACAAATTATATTAGGTTGCCTGTGAAGGAGATAGAACCCTTGGAGGCTTACTCAATGAGGCTTATGCTTTAATATTTCTAAAGCATTACAAAGAGGAACCAGCAGAACCAAGTGGAATCTCATTTCAATGTTAAATCTGGAGGAGATTAGTGCTATACTTATAAATTGCTTAATGCATTGTAGAATTTCCGCTGAACCTTTGACAGCAATATCAAGCAATTTCTCATAAGTGGAATGTGAGAGGGAAACCATTATGTTGCTGTAGGGCTACTTTTTATCATTTGGCAATGCTATAATATGTAATGTAGATGCCCTGTATTATTTTCTATGTATGTTAATAAGGGGTCTCTCCCTATTCATTTTCTGGGTCTAGAAAGGAATGAAACAGGCTTTTAGTTCCAATGACTCTTCTTAATTTTTTACATGACACTGTGTTGATATTAAACTCAAGAGAAAGTGCCAGTTCTTGCAAAGCATATATATGCATTTTCTGTTTTATTTATTGTGAAATGAGAAAACAGGAATGTGAGAATAGCCACACTGGGATAGAATGGGAATTTGTACTTGTAATAATCCTCTATAATATACAATCCAGTATGCTTCAAAAGCCAAAAAAAATAAAAATAAAAAATTACATGCAATTTTAGAATTAATCAACAGTCATTAAACTTATTTGGAGGTTAATTTTTTTGGCAACGTTGAATCAAGAGTGGCGCAGTTTCTGTGTGCTGCTGCATACATATTCCCCTCAAAACAAAAGCTGCCCTCTGTCTTCTCATCGATGAGCTCTGAACCCAGAAACACAGCCCTGTCAAACCACGTAACAGAGCCACATTAAGAGCGACGAGATGCAATTAGCCAAGAAATTACTCTGATCTTGGTGACATTTGAGAAAAATTGTAGCACGGTATAGGCAGAGGCTGTGTGATTGACAGCCTAATCCACATTTGATGGGCTCCGGTCCACATTGCATGAGCAGAGCGGGTCTCCAGCAGATAACGAGCACAGCTGCATACCCCTGATATGTCGGCCATGAGGTGTCACCGGGCAAATTCCTCTGCTTTAAACGATGATGAAAGTATCGACCATTAATGACAGGATCATCTCCCTGCATGAAATAAACGCTCTAATCCCTTTTTCCAGGTCTATGAATTCCTAATATGAGTTATATAAACTGTGCTAATAAATCTATGTTAGCTCAGTTAGTTGTGTTTGGGAAATTGTAAGGCACTCTTACTCTTTTTCCCGCTTGGGTGCAGATTGGCACAAATGGTTTAAGCTATAGAGCTTCTACTGATTTATTGCTTTAGATAGATTAAAAAACTTTCATCTTAATATGAATAGGAATTGCAAATGAACAAGAAACGGGGACAGAATTTCAGTCATTGTTCAATGAACATGGAAGCCTACGTTTAAATAATATTAATTATTTGCTTGTCTGAAGAAAAGATTCCATATAGTGTTCTATATACGTAGATATATCCATATTTAAAGAGAATTCAATTTATAGCTTTTTTTTATCTTTCAAAAATATATATATTCATGTATGTATATGAATTGCAATGCATTTCACAATGAAAAATTACCTTATTCTGTTCCTTTTCTGGATGCTAAATTTGTAAAGTCAGTATAAAAGTACAATCAGCACACTTTGCACAATGGTATACCTGAACATTTCTTAAATCCCACTAGTCCAAATCAATTTCAAACTCTTACTGATATGAGTGTTCACAATGATAATAATGTCTATTGTTGCTATAATAACATCTAGAAATGTGTTTAGGGACCTTGGTTTTTCCCAAACCAAATGAAAATGTTCTATAAAGTTGATCATCTGCATACCTTGACACCCCAAAAAATGTTAAACATGGTGAAGAGAGATGTCAGAGATGCATTTTTGGTTGCGAGCTATGGAAACATCATGCACAGGGTGGAAGACCTTTGATGGTTGCTTGTGCTTTTTCTATTAGAACAAAATGGTCCACCTACAGGAGGCCAACAACACAAAGAAGGGACATATCCTGTAATTCTCCTCCCCTCGGCGAGATGATTGTAGCTTTTTCAGGGGTGGAGGGGTTTCTAAAAGTGATGATTAGGGCAGGGGAAAAGCAGAAGTGAATGCTTTATGAATATTTCATGTAAATGTAAGCGCCACTTACTGGACACAGGGCCTGATTGATGGGAAAGTGGCTCTAAATGCCTCGACTTTGAAGGGTTTCAGACTCCCTCCCTCTTCAGTGCCTACTTCAAGCGCCACAGTTAATAGCAGAATAAAGACGTATTTAGCTGGAGAGCTCTTCATTAATGGCCTACGTTAAACAAAAGTAGTGGCATAAGATTTGTGTCAGTAGAGTGAGATGAAAAGAAGTGGTGAGAGAAGAGAGAGAGAGAGAAAAAAGGGGGAAAGCCTTTAAGAAAAGATGTCTGAGGGGAAAATGCAGCTTTTAGCCGAACCAATCTGCCATTTTCTTTTTCTCTCTCTCTCTCTCTCTCTCTCTCTCTCTCTCTCTCTCTGGCTTTTATAAGACTCCCATTTTATTTTCAAGCTTGAACAGCAAGCCTACAGGAGGCCCTCCTTAAAAATGTCAAAAACGAGACAGCGGCAACAGTAGGGTTGGCCAGACACACTGAATCTTAGCTTAAGTGGAAAACCGGCTGACGTTAGTCTGCTCTCGTTGCTGTCGATGGATCATACACCTGCATAGCTGTCATGCAGCTCTGTTCTCACCCACAAACACACAAACGCACATCAAACTGATGAAAATGCTACCAGGCTTTAGTCACACGTGTAAATTTGATTGAGCTGTGTAAATTTTCACCATGGCTAAATTGAGATCCCCATATATTCCTTAACACTATTTTATGTTCGATAATTTGAACCTTTTCAAGTCTGTTATCTATAAAATCTGTTTCAGGGTAATGAACATTAAAATTAAATTTTAATTCCTGCCCATTTTTTAAAACAGGAATACGGTAACTGCCTATGTTAACATTAGGACTAAAGCCATTTCTTTTCTCGTGCCTTATATGCATTTTTCTAATCGTGACAAGCCCATTTACAGGCAATCATCCATTTCATATCTGCCCCCTTTTGTGAAAGTACTGTATGTAATGAATTGAGCTAATTCCTTTGAGAAATTGAAGAGTTCATCTTACATGTAATTCACTCACCCCCAGTTTTCTGTCTTATAGATATCCCCTGATGGGCATTCAGCAACATATAGATGGCAGCAGTCATTACATTGAGTTAAGTCGGTTCCGTTATCTTACATTTCTTAAAGTGAAAGCTGCATTTTTTTTTTTCATTACTTAATTATGAAGTGCCATTCCTTTATGTCTCTCTCTTTCTCTCTGTCCATGTGGAGATTATATCATTCTTGTGTCAAACAGCACATCTTAAAAGCTATTCTTCTTATCAAATATAATACCTAGAGGGGAATCTGATAAAATTAGTTTCAGACTTTTACTGGTACCATTATCTCCTATACTGCTTTTAGGAGGACAAATAAAAGAAAAGAAAATTAATAAATAAAATAAAAAGAGCTTTTTTTTTTATTAATGCTGCCATATATCTACAGAAAACTGAACTGTTTCCAAGGAAAGTGTAGCACAACCTGGATTTCCTTTCCTTCTTTAAAATATAAAAAATATTAAATATCGTCATTCCTTACATCCATTGGAACAAAATGTCATTTCTTCAGGACCATGGGGTGACTGTACTCTATTAGAACAGTACACAGGACTACATAAGATGCAAATTCATGACAGCGTGAGACAAGCACAAAATATATTCATACTTAGGACAAGAAACGTGCAGAAAAGTGCATGATCTACTCTATAAAAGGGAGTAGGTTGGTTGTGGTGTTCAGATTTTTAAAAGATTTCTAAAATAGTCCTTGCGATGGCATGTCCTTTACTGATTGCCTTAAGAGGCAGCATGGTGGTGTTCCATGTTCTCCACGTGATTACGTGGGTTTTCTAAAGATGCTCTTGTTTCCTCCCAAAGCCCAAAAACATGCAAATGACATCATCTGACTACGCTAAATTGCCCATAGGTGTGAATAAGAGAGTGAATGGCTGTTCATCTCTGTGCTACCCCTGCAATAGGTTGGTGACCTACCCATGGTGCACCCCACCTCTCGGCCGAAGTCAGCTGGGATTGGTGCCAGCTTCCTTGTGACCCTTTACCAGATAATAAGTATAATGGATGGATAGATGACGAATGAATAACATATAGGATCACTATAAGATAAGAAAAGATAAGATAACATATAATAAGATAATGGATGGATAGATGACGATTGAATAACATATAGGATCCCTAGATACTTAGTAAGAGATACTTTGTTAGTTTTGTCATGCTCTGTAGCACAGGGAGCATAAGGTATAGATTAGAATTCACAGTCAATGTAAGTCATTATGTCATTACATGTATTTGTCAACAGTTTTGTAAACATGACAGATGCATTCCCTGTTTTCGATACATTTTCATATATATATATATTTTATTCTCCTTGAGATTTCACCAGGGACTCCTATTTGTAGCTATTGTTACATTGCCGTCTCGACATATCTGGTGCGTGACGGGTACCGAAAAAATTCTGTGGAGTGTGGCCACGATGCTTCTCTTTGATTTCACCTTCACCTTAGTTTCTGTAGAGGTTGGGTTCACTTCCCTTTCTGATTCATCTCATCTCATCTCATCTCCCTCTCTCCCTTTTTTTCCACTCTCTCACTCGCTCACTATGTGCATGCAAGTTTGCTGACACTTCGTTCCTGAGACTGAGCTTCCTCGTGTATGCATCTAACCACAGAACAAGAACCAATTTGATGTGCTTCAGTGGTGTGTGAAGTCAGAGCACAAGGCAGAACCTCTCTTTATTCCTATAATGGTTTCTGTTCCTCTTGCCACCAGTTATGCTTGCCCATGTAAATATGCACATTTTTACTGGGACAAAAAAAAAAGGGGGGTGAAACCTCTATTTTGGAAAACACATTAGTCCTGGCATGCTGGTATGACTTGGCAGGTTATTGTTATTGCTCTTTAATTCAGACTGCCTCAAGGAACACAAGGATGCTTTCTGATAATGCTAAAGGCATCCAGACCTGCCTATCAAACCACAAGCAAATACCATGAGAGTGGTCCATTTGCAATCACAGCGCCTGAGTGAGGCTCGTCATGGTGTCTTGTCAGCGAGGATGCAAGTCCAGGTCAGCAGGGTGCTATTTTTCCACCACAGTCTCCAAAGTCAGCCTTGCTTTTAGAAGCACTTTTTCCCCCCCGTGCATCCATCTGAAATAAATGAGTGTGAAATAAAACAGAAAGGTAAGGGTGATCCAGAGAAACATAAATTGTCTCTAGTCATGTTTAGTTGTGCATTTGTGGTAGCGCGGTATGTGATCCAGTACATGATGCACATAAAAACTCTGTGCTGAGTTTGGACAATAAAAAGTAACAAGGCAACATCCTGAACGAATTTCACGGAAAACACCCTTTTCCTTGGAAGCATAAATTTAGACAGTATATTTAAAGCTAAACTAAGCCCCTGAGATTTCCCTGGGAGGAATAGGGGCTGTGGTTAGTAATTGAGTGACCTCTTTTGCCTCGATCGGTTTGTAATTACCTACCTTTAGCCCTCTAATCAAATGCACATCATGATCCACTGGCTCTGGGATTTATCTTTTTTTTTTTTTTTTTTTTTTGGCAAGGTTTGATCTTAGGAATTTGCCTTAATGTGTGTAACACAATCATAAAAGAGGTACAAAAAAATAATAAATGAGGGACCTAAAGCAAATAGTGTTATTACTTGCAATGGAGGAAGTATAATGGAAAAACCATATAAAAGGATACTTAATTGAACATACTTAATTTAATTGACGCTTCCCTACAGGGTCTGTATGACACATTTATATGCACTGCATTACTCATTGATAAAGTAATGCTGAAGAATTTATGACAGTTTTTCTTTTTAAAAAAATGCAGTTACAAAAGTTCATTACAAAACATCTTATCCATACACACACACACACACACACACACACACACACACACACACACACACAATAGTGTTATGCATATTTGATTACCACTTCAGCTTAAGGGCTTTAAAATCATACATTTTGTTGGCATATTGTTCAATAAAAAACATCAAGGTGTATTGGAATAGTAATTTTGAATGCAAATGGACAACAGGCACTTCATTTTCAATTCAATGGTGCTATTTAAAATAGACACTGTACATACATCTTCCAAGAGTCAAGATTACAAGTGGACACTTTATAAACCCTTCCAATATTTCACTGAGGATCTCTTAGTTAAGGCACAATAATAGCTCCAAGGATAATGTCACAAATATTTTGTAGTTTCTGTTCTCTATTTCTTGAAATGACAAAGCCATGTGCTTCATAAAAACTTCATGGGATGAAACATAAGCCTTGCATAAATCCAACAGCATTGCTTTATTAAAGATTTATACAACGCTCATGAATGTATTTTGAAGGGCCAGTGTAGATACCATTCACATAATATGCTACCAAATACTGCATATGTGCACAGCGGCATTGGCATTGTGCAATGATACAGTAATTTGTACATTATTGTACATTATTATATATTTACAAAGCACTGCATCTCAAAGCAACTGCTGTTGCATGCTGTTTGACTTTTAGGAAGGAAAAAAGGAATAAACCATAAACTCAACAGCAGTGTTGGAGTTAGCTTTTAATGTGTATGTAGCCTGAAAAGAGCAATGCACCTGTGCCTGTTGTTATGTTTTGCAAAAGCAGATTTGAAATTTACTGGTGTGTTTCCATTTATCTGATGTCTGATCTGTTTCACTGTGGGATAAAGGGTGATGTAAGTTGAAAAAAGTGCATTTGTTTACCGAAAAACCAAGAATGCCTCGTAGCACCAATGTTGTCTGCCTATCTGCTCAAAACTGTACATTACCAACCCGATCTTTTCCTAAATGGCATTAGGCTTTTTCAAAAACATTTTATGGCTGGTTTATTGTGATGGAAACTAATAATTTAGTTACACTACAGCACTATTGAATGCTCAATTCTGATTAGTCAGAAGGTCTTGATCCTTTTTCTATAAACGCAGATCGGACCGTAGCTCTGGTTGCAAGATATATAATAATGCATTCGTTCTTATACAGTGTTTCCTTAATAACAACAACCACACTTTTGTTACAGTCATTCCATCTTCTAGTATATGCAGACTATACAGTGTGTCTTTAGAATTCAATTTGTTACTGCTATATATCAACACATGCTATTCTGGAAAAGGGAAAATATGTATGTGTATATGTATATGTATATGTATAT
>JAOVYU010000002.1:17757961-17770912 GCA_025674565.1 Synodontis membranacea
TGACACAGTTCTACTGGAGATTTTGACTATCACAATTGCTTCTTTTTTTGCAGCAAAACCCAGGAGCCTTCATTATGCGTTTTGTGTCTGAAAAGTGGTCTCTTTCTTTACTGAACAAACATTTTTATGCTTACAATTATTATTATTATTTTTTTTTTTTTGGAAGAGTAATGTTTGGGAACATAAATTGTTTTTTTATTGAATCAATAAGGCAGAACACTATTTGTACACAAATAAAAAAAATAGGATGCCTAAGACTTTTGCACAGTACTGTATGTGTGTATATATATATATGTATATATATATATATATGTAAAATGCGCCGTATTTTGTTTATTACTATTAAAACCATCGTATATGACGTGAAACATCATGGAGGGAGCGAGAATTTGTGTGCGCGCGCGGAATAGAGTGATTGGAGCGGAGAGCTAACGGTACGTTAGCGCGTCGCTCTCATTCAGTTTGTGTGAGGCGAAATACCGGAAGTGACGTTTCACCGAGGAAACTACAGAAGAAGCAGAAACTACACTTCATTACCGCTAGTCATCTAGCAGGAAGCTAGTTAGCTCGCGAGCTCCTTAGCTAGTTACCGAATTATAAAATAAATAAATAACTACACTCGCAAAAAAAGACAAGTTCCGTGCTGAGTTCATGAGCACCAACTAATTTCCATAAAGCTAAAATTCATTCTTTTCTTTTTCTTTTTTTACAAAGTTAATTTTTTTATTAGCTGTGGACATCAATTAAGATAATTTTTTTTGTTTATTTAAAATAAGTATACTGCATATCTATTTGAGACAGCAGTGTTAAATAAATGTTCATTTAAGTTATTTGTTATTATTAAATTTAAAATTATGACGCCACACCAAAAAAAAAAAAACCCAACAACAATAGGAACAAATTCATGGCAGATGAAATGGTGAATTCTGAACTGAATTCAATGAATCAGTTCATCACTTCTCAATAAAAAGAAAAAAAAAGTAATAAAAGAAATCTGACCAATGATGATGGAGGCTGAAAGCTACATGCAGCATGAAAATGTTGTGTTGCGAAGCATATGTTTAAAGGTCCTCTATGTAGGATCCACCTGAATGCCCCTCCCCTTACTCCTCCTCTGTCCAGTGGTCCTCAGGTTCCTGTAGAGTTCCTGTAAAGTTCTCACATTCACACTCCCTTGATTTATCTTGTGCTAAAAAAAAGAAAATAAAATAAGCATGATCCCCGTTTATCACAATTTGGGTTCTTAAATTTCTTAGCCAGCACCTGCGAACTGATTCCACTTCTTTCTGTTTTTATTTCTGTGGACAGGTTTCTCCACATGCTAATCAGAGGTTTCATTCAGTGGTTCAAACATGGATCTGTTACCTGGAAAGGGGAAGTGACGAATTTAGTGTCCGAAATGGCAGAGAGAGAGATTTTAGGATTTGTTTTAAATAAATTGAATGCCCCCTAGAGAATTGTCTTTAACTGTTACAGAGCTATTTTTAAAAAAAAAATGTGGCTGATGTCTTTTAATACATTACTAGGATCTATAAAGAGCTACGTTTGTCAAATAGTGACCTTTGTCATTTCCGGACTCACATTGTTATTATCTAATCGAAGGAGCAATATACGACAGAGGGAGAACAACTGCTTCCCTCTTATAGTAGGTGAAGGTTGAAGAAAGAAACACGGTTGTTGATCTGTGGATAATTTACCAAGTCTTCATGGAAAATGTAAACTTTTACCAATCTCTTTCTTTTTAGGCATAAATTGATCTGAAAGCAGAAACGGTTATCGTCATGTTTTCAAACCCAGTCCATGCATTGAACAGCCATTTTCTTCTCCATCTTGATTCTAGAGCAGTCTGAATGTTCCACTAATGATGTGTTGGCGTGTGTTTGCCTTTGCAGTGACAGTTATGCACGCGTGAGAGCAGTGGTCATGACTCGCGATGACTCCAGCGGCGGATGGCTGCCTCTGGGAGGAGGAGGCCTCAGCTGCGTGTCGGTCCACAAAGTTAGCCGGCCGGACTCGGACAGCCCCAACGGCGTGGATTATCTCATCCAAGGGGAGCGACTCAGAGACAAGTTGGTAAGCATCCGGTTTTGGGACTCAGCCTGGCCTGTTATGGACTTATAAGTCTGAGTGACGCACATCCTCCTGAAAAAAAAAAGGGGCTGTGAGATGAGATCATCATGCTCAGTGCTCACAGGAAGTGGCTGCTTAGCACTCATCCCAGGGCAGGTAGCTCAAAATAGGAGCGCACTGCATGACGCCGGCTGATGTCATCAGTAATAGAGGCAAGCTGTTTAGAGACAGAAAATGTAGGAGTACTGTGTAGTCACACAGAGTTGATTAGAGAAGGCTCTTTTTGTCTACACGTTGTAAGCTGTTGGCCTTTAAAATCAGTAAGAGCAACTAGACATAATCCTTTAGTCAATACCCAAAATGCTTTTTTCCTGAATATACAGTATGTGCCATCAACACATAATTACTCCTCAGAGAACCAAATGATTATTAAATAGTGGGCTATCTACAGTGCTGATGTAATACTGTTTTGTTTTGTTTTTTTAAGCAGTAATTATTTTATCAGCTTTAATTTACCTGGCTGGTATTCGAACGTGTTCAGGTCCATGCTGTAGTGAGAGGCTTTGCATGTTCTGGATGAACGAGGAGGAGAGTGCGATGGGTGGACTGGGGCTTTAGATCTGATCTGCATTTTGTGTGAAACGCACTGAGAGAGAGCTGGCAGTAACTGTAAGGTTGGAGAGAATCTGCCTACAAGTGTAGCGATGCGGCACAGAGTGTCCTGATGAGTCAGCACAGGCCGAATATAGCCCACCAATGGGCTTCTGCGCTCGCTCTATTCAGACAAGCTTTAATCTGGCACTGAATTACACCATCATTCGGAAAGTAGGGGGAAAAGGGTCAGGATTCGTGTAGGGTGCGATGCAAGTTTCAGGATTGGGTCGATTGATTGATTTCTAATCGGGAATCAGTCGATCAGGCTGGCTGCTGTATAGCTCTTTTTTTTTTCTTCTTTTTTTTTGGGTTCTTGTAGTGTGTCATCATCATCTGCCTCTTCTCTCACTATGTCAATCAAGCAAAGAGACTGATATCAGTGTCTCTGTGGTGGCTCTAAAACGAGTCCTCCACACACCAGCTGGAATTCCATTCATATCTCTGTTTTAACCGCTCTTCCTTTCATCTCTTTCTGTCTTTCATCCTTTTCCGTCTGCCGCTCTTCCGCTGACCCTCCCCCACTGTTTGTTTATCTGCATTTGCTCACCTTGCTGTCTTCTTGTGCCATGCTTTGCCTGCTGGAATGCTTTGTTTGAATGGTGTCTTCTCCTGTAACAGCAATACTTCCTTCTCTGCTCACTTTGCATGCATTTAACTCCCAGTGGTTACGCTCAGTCTCAGAGTGACACTTAACCTGGTCCTGCAGTAGCCAAATTTGCATAAAAATCCATGACATACAAGAAGCATTATTTGTTTGTGTTTGGTACGGATCTTTTCCTTCGGTTTATAGAATGAGAACTAAGTAAAGGATTGAGTTACAGATGTTGCTGCTTGTTTTCTCATGTCTTTGTGTGTGTGTCTGAGAGTCTCTCTCTCTCTCTCTCTCTCTCTCTCTCTCTCACTCTCACTCTCTCTGATTCCCCTACTGGCATTTTATACCATTGAGACTAATGGGTGTTTCTCATTTCATTTAATCTGCTCAGGGGAAGGGCTGAAGCATGTTCAATAGCCCTTATTATTAATCTTTTGTGTACTTGTACTTTGTGACTGCATGTGTATTGTCTCTGGTTTGGAGAAAGTCTCTAACTTTACCAATGAGAAGTGCTTATATAATAATCCAATATATTTAAACCTTCTATATTACTTGCAGTATATAGCAAGTTTTTCTGCCAGTGTTTTTTTTTTTCTTTCTTCTTTTCTTTTCTAAATCTGACATACAGTATCTCTCTCATCAGGTTGTTCTGGATTGCATCATAAAGAGAGACCTGGTCTACAACAAAGTCAACCCTATCTTCCACCATTGGAGAATCGACAACAAGAAGTTTGGCCTGACTTTCCAGAGTCCAGCCGATGCCAGAGCTTTTGACCGAGGGATACGGAGAGCCCTGGAGGACATAAAGCAAGGTTTGGCCTCACTCCTTTATAATCTCTTAGCAACAACAAAACGTGTGTAGACTTGAATGC
Source organism: Synodontis membranacea (assembly GCA_025674565.1). Lineage (NCBI taxonomy): Eukaryota > Metazoa > Chordata > Actinopteri > Siluriformes > Mochokidae > Synodontis > Synodontis membranacea. Next base: position 17,762,150 of record JAOVYU010000002.1, read on the forward strand.
AGCACTGTGTCCTTCCTGTTCCTGAACTACCGCCTGTCTCATCACCTCACGCTCATGGCTTGTTGTATAAGATTTTAGAACCAGTGAGCTCAAATGAGAGCAGGCAATGATGAACCAGCGTTCTGTCCAGTGGACTTGTCGAATGTCCATCTGTTATGAGAAGCTTTTTTCTCTTCCCCCTGGAATCAGCCATGTTGTGTGTTATTCTGGCCAGGCTCGTCCCTGCAGCTGTTTTGCTTCAAGCCAGACAATTACCTGCAAATAAAGCAGTGTTGTCGGTGCTCCTTCTATATGGATGTGTGTCACAGTCCAGCGGAAGAGTAGGAGACGTCATTGGCCAACCCCAGACCAGATCGGAACTCTAGATAGCAGAATTTGCCTAATTAACTTCAGAATGCCTTCAGAGCGTGATGCAACTTTCAGGAACTTGATTAGTGCAGTGTTATCTTAAATCAGATATAAGCAGGCCAAAAATAGGTAACCGTGAAGGGAAGGGTAACTGGCAAGGTAAAGAAGGTGTGGTCACCTGGGGGATGAACAGAATCTGTGGAGCGGAGAGGGGAACACTAGTTTGACTGGGGGAAGGGTTGATTTGTTCTAGCAGCTTTGGACGCCGAGTGTATTCCTTACCAAATATCAGACATAGCAGTTATAGCTAGCAGTAAAAACATTAGTAAACATGAGTAAAAACATTACACACAACACATAAATAAGTGGTGAACTGGATATGATTGAGGGAGAAGCAAGATTGGCTACTGCTGTACACAACTCCATCCTGCTGAGATTCAACGTACTTCAGTTTTTGGCAGAAAACGATTTTAGTCAGCCTAAAGTTGCCTGTACTAAAGAAACTTGTCTGTTTTGGCAGACAACAGTGAACCAACCTAAGCTTTAGTCCAGCCTGTCCTCTTCTTCTCGTAACGTCCATGAGCTGTCCTTTGGTTCTGGTGGAATATTCTGGAGGCTGCGGTTCGGAGCACACTCAGCAGATGGGGTGGGCTGCTCTTCATGTATTTCAGGCCCGGCTGTGTTGTGTAATGCCTCGCTCAGGTTCCTCTGTATTCCTGTTGCATCGCTCCACTGCCCGCACCGCAGCGTGGCAGCTTTGCAGGGCGCTGTTGCTATAGCAACCAGGCACATGGCTCATCCAGCACAGTGGCCTGGCACCGGCAGAGTCGTGCTGCAGGAAAGTCAAAGCCGTTCCCATCCAAGCTGCGCTCCATCTCTCTGTCTTTCCTCCACTTACCCTCATCCATTTTTCTCCTCTATATCTCAGGGGTGATGGTGCAGACGAAGGCAGGTCATGGTACCTGTTATTTGTCTTATAATCACAAAAAAGTTGTAGGGTAATTCTGTGTAGGTATGAAGGGAGACATGTGTTCTTACTCAGCGGAGCTGCAAAAGTCTTTTCCCCTGAATTTCATCCCCTTCCCCTCTTCTTCCTGTTTGCTTTCTTTCCATTTTTTTTAAAGGCACAATTCTCAACAGACTGATTTAAGATTTCAGTTTGATAATCCAGATTCCAAACATGATCTTCCTCAGATTTCCTCTTGGGGATCAGTGAAGTGCCTGGATGGAATCATTTTAAAGGGGTCATTAAGCACCTCACTCATTTTTTTTTTTTTTTTTTCTCTTCCCTATTTCAGGCTGTCCGGTGTACAGTGACTCAGAGGTTCCTGAAGATGGATTACAGGTGAGTCGAGCACATGGTTACCGAGAAGTGGCCAGGGCTTAGCGGACTGAGATGTGGTGAAAATGCCTGCCTAATGCCCCTTAGTCATTTGGCACCTGTTTTGAGTGGTCTGTGCCTGGAAAAGAAAGAAGAAAAAAAAAACGAACAACGCACCAGCCTCCGTTAGCAAATGTTGTGTGACATGAAATCAGCACCTGGTATGGCAGAAGCGTGTAGCAGTCAACAGATATGTGACTCAGTTTCACAAACGGGCGGTGATGAAATTTTCCCCCGTGGACAGGCCGTGGACATCTTCTGTCTCAAGTGAACTGCTCCTTATGGGCTAGATAGATATGGGTCGGTACCATGTGTTGAAGAAAACCGTTTTCGTTCTGTCGTATATGCAAACACGGTTCCAAAAATGACTAGGACTATGCTTTTCAAACTACATGTAACTGCTTTTTGGAGGAACGCCGAAGTCTACAATGTAGACTTTCAAAAGTCTTGGACAGGCATGATTAATTCTTTTTTTTTTTTAGCTTTCAGCTTCTGCAGATTTCACTGTTAGCATAACCATCACATGTGCAATGCTGAAAAGTTTTGTTATGGAAATAGGGAGACTTTTAGTAGTGGAACTTTCCCCTCTTCGTGCTATTTTTCACAGTATTTTCCCGTATATATTTATTACTAATTGTTCCTGTTTTTGCTCTTCCAGAAATGTGTGACTGTTTTTCATGTTATACCGCGTCAAGGTATATGTCATCAAATCAAAACTTCCATTTATATTATTTTTCTGTACCAAAACAGTTCTGCTTCCAGCGAAGAGAGAACTGATCTTCTGAAATGTGCCATGACATTTCCTCATTTTGGCTGGAAAGCAGCGTTTTCACGGCAGCCTCTTTACCACAAAGCTGTAAATCCAGCACTCCGTCAACCTGTAGGTTTATGTCGTCGTTACAGCGTTTAAACATTTTCAAGCGGACATGATGCCTTTAGGCAGATCGTGGCCCTTTTTTTAGTGTCCCATTCCTCAACCATGATGGAATTTGACTTCATTCATAGAGAAAAGGGCTGTGAGATTACCTGGGATCAGTGATGCGTCGGCTCCAATGGCGCTGCTGTTGCTAGGCGGCAAGAGAGTGGAGGAGGGATGCGGGGAGCCACTGAGGATGTAGCCATGGTGATTCACCAGCACAGCGCTGGGGTTACAGAGCCAGGACGCAGCACAACACTTAGTCATTCACACGCCTCAGCCTCCAGAACAGCACGGACAAAACAATTACACATTCGCCAAAGCACCAACCTGCACCGATCCATTGCGGCTAGCAAAATGGGCTTTTGACTAAAGGGATGCTATGTTGTATTTCATGAGAAATGTTTTTTAAGCAGTTCTTTAGGCATAGTAGCTGTAATTTCTTTGCCTCCAAGTTATGAATCATGATCTGTCCATTTATTGCAGTCTTGTGGGTGCTTCGAAGAAACAGGATAAATAAATGCAAAAACCTGGTGTGCTCTTTCAGAATAAAGAGAGCACAGATAAGATGAATTGCTCCCTTGTCTTGAATAGATAGAAATGCCTGAAGATTTGGCCTCTGGGAGCCGAGTGTGTGCTTTCCTGGTGTGATTGCAGCCATCTTAGTTTGAGCCAAGAATTTGTTTGCCGTCTCCTCGCCCTCCCTAAGTAAGGAAGTTGTGTACAGGAAAATCATCTTGTGGGGAGGCAGTAAACTCGGAAAAGGAGAACACGTCTTGCCAAATCTGTCATTAAGCAGACTTTCCCATCCATAAAAGTTGTCTTTTATGTTAATTGGCCATGTTGTTAAGTATATTTTTGTAGAGCATTTAAGATTTCTTGGGTACGCGAGTTAAATAGCGTGATCGCTCTGCATCGGGTTCTAATCTTTTCCTTAAAGTGGTTTGATCCTGCAGACAAAAGACTACGCTCAGTGTAAAAACCTTCAAACTGTTGCAAGTCCTTGAGAGCACATGAAAAAGAGCTATTACGTGTGACTTTGTATTTGATAAGCAGACCTGTGCACACATGCCATGAATAGAGAGCAAGTCTGCAAAGCAGAGGGTGGGGGGGGGGTGTTTGGGGGAAAGAGAGAAAGAGCGAAGGTGCATTTTACTCCTGCTGGTACGCTGCCAGGCCTCAGTTCTTATCTCCCACAGTGCTCTGTGGGCAGATCACAACCAGATTTGCCCCTGCATATGCTCGGGCTCAGGCCACTCTGCAGCAAGGGCTTTAAAAGGAACTCCAAGTCTGGTTCTCATTTCAACTGCCTAACTCTCCTCCCTTCCTCCCACCGCACACACACACACGCGCGCGCACACACAGCTGTCATCTGGCTTTTTAAGTTCTGGACTGCGTTTCTCCAGCTGGAGCTGGTTTATGACATTCCCCCGGCAGACCCATTGGCCGCACATTCTCTCTCTCTCTCTCTCTCTCTCACTCACTCACTCACTCACTCACTCACTCACTCACTCACTCACTCACACACACACACACACACACACACACACACACACACACACACACACACACACATGCATGCACCATTTTCTCAACTCCATTTTTCACTTCACTTCCATTTTTGCCCTTCTTCATAGTGTGTGTGTGTGTGTTGTGTGTGTGTTAAAAGAAAAGGGGGGGGGGGAGTCAAAGGAAGCATCTCTTAGCAACCACAGGACAGTAATTACTGTAGCAGCAGCTGGGAGCAAACCAGATTTCCGCTGTGTGTTAAAACACTGGCGTGGGCTACTTTACACACGGCACTGACTAACCAGTGCCAGCAGCCTCCTCCACATGCAGAGAGCAGAAAAACCTGGATGAAGGTGGGTGTGTGCACATGGGGGTGTGTGAGAGAGAAAAAGAGAGAGAGAGATGCCGTCCCCAGAAGAGGCAAGTTCGTGTGGCTTCACCGATGTGCACACTGTAATTTAGATATCAATTTTCCAGCCTCATGATAGCTCCCACTTCCATGAGCTTTTTGGGAACTTCCTCCTCCTGTGCTGCGGTGGAGGTGGTAAGGTTTAACTCGCACCAGACTCTGAAAGCTGCTCGCCTCTTTGTTGCCTGTGCCATGTTTACATGCTGCATCTCAGCAACATTCCAGGAGTATCCGGAAGATGAATGACCTTCTGTTAGACAGCATATGTCTCTGAGTTGTATACAATCCATTTCCTGTTTATGACGTACACGTACTTTCTATCTACACCTATTTAATCTGCTACACCTACCAAATAGTTTCCTTTTGTAGGTATATAATTACGCACTGTAGCACATCTGTTGTTATGCACAATTTGTCAGCTCCCCTGACCCTATCCATCAGTGGACAGGGACCACCCCAGAACCACTGCTGATCAGATGTTGGTACAGCAGAGACATGGACATGCTAGTGGCACTGGTGTGTGTGTGTGTGTGTGTGTGTGTGTGTGTGTGTGTGTGTGTGTGTGTGTGGTTTCAGGTGCAGCAGCAACTTGTTTTTTTGGGTTTGAAAACAGTCAAACAACCAAAAATGTTCAGCCAACAATAGCAATAACAGAGAAACTGATACTGCAAAAAAATAAAAATCTGTACTATGTAACTATACACCTACAAGATTGACCAACAAGGTATTTATACATTGCCATTTTTTTTTTTTTTTTGGTCCCCCTTTATCGTGAACACACTGGATCCATATATTTACAGTGAAATTACTGGGTTGGGGTTCTGGACACAATAATCCATTCCTTCTTTATCTGGCTCATTCGAGGTGTCTGTGTTTGATAAGGGCATACTTGCAGAATCTGCACCTATAAAAATGTGTCTGGGAACGCTTGCAAGGACAACAGAAACTAAGTACTTATGAAAATGTTCCCATGCCAATGTTGTTGCTGGATTTCAGGCTCCCCCTGGTGGAAGGGAAGAGAACATAGCTTATTCGTAGCTTATTTTTATCAGCAACTGCACTCAGAGTTGATCTTTGTGATGGGAGGTGCATGTAATCAGAGGCTGTAATTATCGATTCTTGTTTTGCAGGCTAATCAGGAGCCTCCCTCTATCTGCACGCCCATTAGAGAGCCGTTCTCTCCACACGGCCGAGTGGTGTCCTCCGAGCCCTTCCGCAGCTGTTATGTGCGTGCTCAGCCGTTTGAGGAGTTCCCCAGCCCCAGCCACCGCTATCTGCCCCCACAGGTCAGCTCAAGCCTTAGACAGACCTCAGTTCTTGACTCGTGTTTGTCTTTCAAGCTGTAAATCCTGCAAATTTGTTTGTGCTACTTATCATTTTAGGTCTCTTTCTCCACGACACGCCACGTGAGCTTTCACATGGATGACGAAGAGGTTGTTCGGATCAACCCCCGCAAGGACGTCCTCATCCGCGGGTATGAGGACTACAGGCATCCAGTCATGTGGAAGCAGGACACAGAGCGTGACGATGCTGATTTCTCCTCCACGTTCACTAAACTGGACAGCAAGAAAAGTGATTATTCATTTCTGGAAGGCTCTGAACATCGCATGGGCACCAAGGACTCGATCAAAACTCAGCAGCCTTCGCCTCTATTAAAGCCCAAGAAGTCTCGGAGGCGGCGGGAGGACGGCGAGCGCTCACGCTGCATATATTGCCGCGAGATGTTCAACCACGAGGAGAACCGACGCGGGGAGTGCCAGGACGCGCCTGACCCCATCAAGCAGTGCATCTACAAGGTGAGCTGCATGCTGTGTGCAGAGAGCATGCTCTACCACTGCATGTCCGACTCGGAGGGCGACTTCTCGGACCCGTGCTCATGCGATTCCAGCGAAGAGCAGTTCTGCGTGCGCTGGTTGGCACTTCTCGGCCTCTCCATAATAGCGCCCTGCATGTGCTGCTACCCACCACTGCGGGCCTGTCACCACTGCGGAGAGGCCTGCCACTGCTGCGGCGGCAAACACAAGGCCGCTGGCTGAGCCGAGCCGACGGGGGAGAAACAAACGGCCACGTGAAGAAACAACCGCCGTCGTCGCTTTTCTTTTTTCATTCACCCCTTGAGGCGGGTGAGCTACTCCACCCACCACTTTGGAGGCTTCGGAGATTTGATTTGGCCGAGAGCAGCAGAAGCCAATGACCGGATCTTCTTGGGCTCTCGAGCTCACGTCACAGAGCTCGTTATGGAAGGGAAGGCGTTTATGGGACTCGAATCACGGAATGGGTGGAAAAAAAAAACAAATTTTTAAAAAAGAGACAAAAAAATACAAATGTCAGACTTTCATTACATTGTGAAGGAAAGTTGTCTTTTGTACAGAGATCAAAACTAAACTGGTTGTGCATACAGAGGATCTGCTGTATGGGTATGCTTAAAGGGATATTTTCTTGCTTTTTGTGAATTTGCAGTAGGGTAAAAGTGGCCTTCTCTTTCGACTGGAGCATTCGCTGACTGTGTAATTATTAGACAAACGAAAACATGCACTAGTTACGTGTTCTCCCATGAAAGGTAACTCTCATGAATAACGGTACATACACTAAAAACACTTGGGGCAAGTGTTAGCAGTACAAATGTTCATTTCCGCGATGGGTGTGTTTTTCCTGCTTTTCTTTTCACTGTTCTGTAAGAGACCGTAACATCGTTTCTTTCGAAAGGGTAGTATGACATATTAGCCTTTGTTATTAATCATGTTCATGTTTAAAATGCATCCTCCTCCAATTGGCAGGACTATTCGTACCACACAGGTGCATTCCAGCATTGAGTGATTGATGGCGTAATACAGCTGTCCACATTTCTCCCTGGTTCATTTCCATGTCGAGGTCAGTAAGAGAATTGAGAGACCAATGAGTCAGCAAGTCTAGGAAATGTCCATTTCACGTTTAATTTCATCTCATGTTTGTCACAGTGAAACTGGGTTCTTTTCGGCTTTTTACGTGTTTTCAAGCTGAAACTGTGCTCAACCAGCAAGTTTTTCTTAGATGACATTGACACGTTTTGGTATTTTAATGGTCATGGTTAAAAGGGCGTCCTATTTCTGTTATAGAACAAGGCACTTGTATTCATTTCAAATGGGACATCCCTGTATTTGAGTTTCTCCGTTCAAATGCCCCTTATAAAAGCACTCGCTTCCAAGCTTTGGTTACAGCTTCATGTCCACGTTTTATATTCTCTCCAGTATGTATTCTCTGTCATAGTGTAGTGCGTTACTTTTCTCCATTTCAAGGTTCAAGGAAGGTCTACAGATTCACAAACCCAATGTCGATCAAGTCATTATCAGCAATCATTGGACAAGATTATCAGACCTTTTTTTTTTATTATTATTATTATTATTTTAAATCAGCCAAATGAAGATATTTTTTTTTTCCTGTTGGCAGGAAAGTCGCTCCTACCAGTTTCTTAAAGGCCAGTACGAGACGTTCCACACTCCAGTTCTCTGATTTTCCCTTTGCGTTTTACATCGACACACTTTACTTTCTATGCAAATATTTCCACGAGAAACACTTAGATCGCTTCATAAAAGTTGGTGATGTGACACTTTAATATTGTAGATGTTAATCTCGGTACCAAACTCAAAAACCTTATGTAAATATGTAACACTATATTTAAGCAACAACAATAATAATAATCCCATTCAAATTTTTAAAGAGAGAGATGTATTTATCACTGCTGTCGGTATATACTATAGCTTGAGTTGACAGCATTATGTACATAGGTCACCTTTTAGTATTATTTCACATTGAAAGTAGAGGGCGTACATGATAAATGGTCGAGCTTTTTGCTAGAGATTCTCTCTAGTTTTGTATTGCAGGAAGAAGGCTAGAGAAGGTACAGTAGTGGCAGTCCACTTCTCAAAGGTTTCGTCATATGAAGCTGCTAGAAACAATCACTAATTACGTGCTGAGAGGAGTAAAATTCACCTAAGGATGACTGTTAAAACTAAAATCGTTCTTTTCTTTGTTGATCACTAATGGTTTCTACTGTCTGTCTTTTCGTCAAGCATTTATTTTTCCAGTTTTTTTTTTTTTTTTTTTTTTTTAAACGTCTATACTTCCCATACTGTATTGGATCGAATTTGTTTTTTTTTTTGTTTGTTTGTTTGTTTTTAAATGTCGCAAGCTGAACCAAGGTTTGATGAACCTTAACAAAAC
>JAOVYU010000002.1:17798749-17810523 GCA_025674565.1 Synodontis membranacea
ATCACTGTTTACTGCATGTTGTAATATTTTTAAGTAGACAGATTTAATTTCATAATTTTTGAAGTCACCATTACTCTCCATCATTTCATTGCATGCACCTAAGACTTTTGCACAGTACTGTATGTATATGCTATGTCACTTTATTAGGAACACCTGTACTCCTGCTCCGTGCATGCAGTTACGCATGCAGCGAATTATGTGACTGCAGTAAAATTCATACAATCATGGAAAAACCAGTCAGCCAAGAAAAAGGCACTGGACGGTTGAATATACGAACACAGACCAGGTGATGTTTTTTTCCAGTCTTCAGCTCTGTAATTTAGGCAAACCCGAGCCCACTGCTGCTGTGTTCGTACCTGACAGGAGCGGAGAATGTTGTGGTTTTTCCTTTATCGTAGTACATCTGACGTATGTTTCACGTTCTGTGATAGTTTTCTGCTCACCACAGTTGTAAAGAGTGGTTAGTGCATGATTTTATGTGCTCTCGCAACATGATTTTCTAAGTGGATAATTGTATTGAATGAACAGAGTTGCAGGTGTTCCTATTATACTGGCTGTTTTGTATGTGCGTCGTCATGTCTGATGAGCTATGTGGCTTCCGAGGTGTCACTTGTACCATCAAAGTGTCCAAGCAACAATACACACTTGGGAACAAACTTTCAGTCCCAAAGTTTAAACCCTGAGACGTCTCTCTATGGTTGTTCCTGAGCAGAAATGCCATATCAGTGTCCTGCTATGCTGGACTATGCAAAATACGAAATATTTTTTTATTATTATTAATTAGCATTGTATTATGCTTATCTGTTTGTGTTTTTATTTTGCTAATTTGTGTAGTAATATGTTGTATGTCGTGTGATACGAAGAATGTGTGCTGTAGTATGAGGTATGTTTTTCTTTTTCTGAACACTTATAAACGCCATAGGTGGATTGTATTAAATATGTAAGATGATTGTCTGATATCCCAAAGATATTTTAACATTTGGAATGACGTGGGTTTTGCCCGATAGCAAGGCTTAACACTGCCCTCCCCTGGATTCAGGAGGTATCACAATATCAAATGATGACAAGTGAAAGTGAATGATAGAGATGAAAATCTTTTGATAATGACAAGATGCCATCAGCTTTCTGATGTTTGAAATTATGTGGCAGTTTAGCGATTAGTCTGTTTACTGTTGGAATGGACTGCAGGAAACTGACTGCTTTGCTATTCTGTCACCACCATGGCAGGTGATAAGTAACGCTCTGAGTGTTTGGGGTTTGGAGCTGATCCTCTTCAACAGCCGCGAGTACCAGCGACTAATGATAGACCCGATGTAAGTTTTCCTGCGGCCTTCCGTGACTCATATTTCTCCTACTAATATTCTTCCTGTGATTAATATAATTCATATTAACTAGACTGTCGTCTGTGGTTTCAGAAATGAAAAAGCCTTTATATGTAACTACAAAGAGCATTGGTTTACAGTACGAAAACTGGGACATCAGGTATGATGTCTGAACAATAATACATTCTATCAAGACAAATCACAAAGACAAATTTTCCAAACTAGTTCTAAAAATAGAGGAAAAAAGCATTTATTGGTTTGAAGTGCAGTACCCGAAGGTGTCACTGATGTGACTTCCAAAATTTGGGTGAATATAAAGCAAAATCTTATTCTTTGTCCTTACACGTCTTTGCAAAGCGATGATATTTTTTACCGTATTGTCTGTTTTTTTGCACTTTTTGCAGTGGTTTAATTTGAACTCATTGTTAACGGGACCAGAGCTGATATCAGATACTTACCTTGCACTTTTCCTAGCACAATTGCAGCAAGAAGGTAAGCAATCATTCCATTTGCTCTGCTGAAAGACGTTCAATGACTGCAGTTAACGAAGACCCTCAGTGTGTGTTATTCTTTCCTGGCTTTAGGTTATTCCATTTTTGTGATTCGAGGGAATTTGCCTGAATGTGAAGCAGACCAACTTTTGCAGATAATGAGGGTGGAACAACAGCATCGACCAAAACTCATAGGAGAGGACGAGGCTCAGACAAGTGTTCAGAGGTGGGGAGTTACAAACCTGGCATTGTCATTTTAGTCGATTCGCACCGTCAGGTTGCAACATCAACAACTGATTTAAAATCTCTTTGTAATCTATGCTTGGGTTGAAACAGGAAACGTTCCATTTTACAGTATCATACGTCTGAGTGTTGTTTTGAATCCTGTACAGTGTGTGGATAAGTTAGGGTTTTGCCCTGCAAATACTGTGCTAACTGAATGGAATCCCCAGATTGTTGTTGTACTTTAGAATGAATGATTGATTTCTCATTCTTCAGGACCACTGCACAGCATGGAGCGGAGACACAACATGGTATGGAACAAGGTGTAGTAGATGAGGAGGATGAGGAGCTGAGAAAAGCACTGGCTCTTAGCAGACAGGATATAGAAGTGGAGGATGAGGAAGCTGATCTGCGCAGAGCCATACAGCTGAGTATGCAGGGTAAGAGAGAACTTAAACTGGTGGAATTTTAACTTTTACCCTATTCAGTCTTTACAATAGCACATTCATACTCCTTTTTGTATGCACGCAGTACATATAATACATACTTTTGCCTTTTTACTTTTGCAATTATATTTGTTTTGTTTAGACTTCTGAAAATAAGTTTTTACCAGTTATTTGTTGTAATATTCCTTAGCATTTTGTGACATTCAGCATAGGAATTGTGTTACTGTTTCAAGGCTGTGTTGAGTCACAGCTGTTTGTTTTGGCTTTAATAATGATCAAAATGTGAACATTTGTCAGTGATCATTAAACTTCAGTAGCAGTGCAGTGCATGTGGCCTCTCTGAGGTGGACACGGCAAGTCCTGAATGCTTTTGGAACCTTAAGAAGATTTTTGGACATGTCCAATAGACCGACTTGTGACCCTGATGTGACCGTAACTGCCTTAAGGAGGCAGTTTTACTGAAGTCTGTGCAGAGCATTTAAATCTACAGTTGTATTAGTGAAGGCTTGTATTCATTTGTATGACCATTTTAAAAAAAAAAAAAAAAAGGACACTTTTAGATATCTTTGGCAGTGAATGATCATTTTGTGGTCAGTATGTGATTCCCAGCCTCAGAAACTCCACACATATCTCACAAAGCATCTGATGTCTTAGACTTGACTGACTTAAAGCTTTTTAAATTTGAAGGTTGAATGGTGATCTACACATCAGTGTGTGTGTGTGTGTGCGTGTGTAAACTTCTGTTCCAAAAGGAAAACAAACATTTGAAAACATTTGCAGCTAGTGAGTCGTTTGCTACACATTAGAAACCAATTGTACAACACCTCTTTAAAAGTAATTATACTTGTTCCTGGCCACATTTGTCAACACTCTAATGAAAGCTAGTAGTCTAGCTCTGTATAATATAAGTTGAAAATTGCATTTAGATTATCCATATGGAAACAGTATTAGAGTTTTGTGTTTTTGCCAACCTCACACGGAGCTTCTTCCCATCCTGCAGGAGCTTCAGGGAGCAGCAACCCTATAGTTCAGAAAGAGAGTAGTACTGCATTAGCTCCAGGTTCCACGGAAAGCACTACAGGTGGCCAGACAGAAAGTCTAACAGCAGAGGAGCTCCGCAGGAGAAGACAAGCCTACTTTGACAGGCAAGAAAATTCTGGGACTTCTTTCCTCTCATGCTACATAATGCACATGCACATAACGTGGTAATGGCTTCCTGTGTTTTGTTCAACCATGTAGGCAGTCCCAGCAACAAGTTCAGTCCTCCTCTCCACATCAGCAGGACACAAAAACATCTGGTAAGGACAACTGAATTTTATTTATTTATTTATTTATTTATTTTAACAGAGCTATAGATATGGCAGTGATCAGAAAAGGTTTTAGCAAGGAATAAAAAAAAAATGAAACATGATTTTGATCAAATTTCATAATGAGGATTTCAAATCTGAGAGGCCAATACACAGCATGTGTTGGCTGCCAAATGAAAAGACAAAAGTGTATATATTTTCAGGTCACTGTAGGCAAAGTAACAGATTTTTTTAAACTCTTCAAGATTGATATCAGCAGGAACTAATGGCAACAGAATGAGTGTTTGCAGTGATTCTTCACATGTACCACATCAGACATCATACCCAGAGACATTTGTCCTTTTAAAAGCTGCACTGTATTTATTTTTTATTCTGCATAATTACATTCATTTCTCAAACATAGCACAGTAATCGCAGTGAGCTAGAATCCCAAGCCACTTTGGCGGCTGTTTGAACTGGTTCTTGTTTTTTGAATGTACAGTAACAAATTCTGTAATATTTTTTTGCCCTTCGCATTTACATCCTCAGGTGGAGAACAGGACACGGGTAGTAAACACAGCCAGTGAACACTGTGGCTGTGGGGATCTATTTCCAGAGCTATCTCTCAACCAACTACTAGTTGCCCGTCCATCTGTTTTAAAGCGCAGCCTCTTCCCTCTGTAAATGGCTTCAGATTGTGAATGACAAGAAGGAGCAGATGGCCAGTCACCATTAATGCACCACTCTGTGGGTCCACTCTTTGAGAGTATTACTTGGACATGACCAACATCCACATGGAAAAATAAGCCTGTTCATTCTTTCCAGTTGTTACTTTCCAATTATTATAGGGGAAAAGGGAGGGCTTAGCAGCCCAGTAAAGCTCTTTCATGCTTGCATATGGTATAATCGCAGTCATAATTTAATATAACAAATGTTATATAGTTCTTCAGACTCATGGAAGAGCAGGTGTGGCCAATGTATCAATCCGGTGAATGAAAAGACATGATGTGAAGCTGGGGGAAATAGAAAGGAAACTAAAACCTTTCTTTAGAGTGCGGAAGCTACACAGGACCACTAGACCTGTTTGTGTTTACTGAGTGGACTACATCTGGTCTTAGGCTTTTTTTCTTTTCTGTCTTTTTTTTTTTTTTTTTTTTTTTTTGCCAGACATAACTTGAGGGACCTTTTTTCTGTATAAATTCTGATGCACTACCTGTCTTAGGTGGTATAGTGTTCAAGGGCTGTTCAAGAGGGTTAAAGCTCTTTTCTCAATAATGCATCATTCTTTGTTTTGGGTTCAGTGAAAGGTGTAGTTGACCATTTTAATTATATCTGAACTTGGGAAAAGTTAAGAAGTCAGGTTATGTATATGCCTGATGTTGAACTCTGGCCTTCTAAAATAATGTGTTTATGGGAGGCTACAGGAAGGGTCCATGTTTGTACTGTATGGACAGAATGAACAGACACTGCTGTTTATTCTTCAACAGCCTTTTGTTAATGTTGTGTGTTTGCTTGGGTGTGTTTGTGTATGCACCAAGCTCCCATAGAGAGCACACCTGGTAAACAGTAATCTGCATTTATCACTGGAATGTAAGTATACAAAGTATTGGGTCATCCAATATGTTCTGGTATAATGCTTTCAAATAGAATTATTTCTCCCCTTTTAAACGCAAGATCACAAAAGGCAAGAATTTATTTCCCCTTCTTTTCAACAACTTTTATTTATTTATTTTTTCTGTGCATGAGGAAGTTGGCCTGTTTAGCACTGATGAAATCAGTATGCATTATTTGAGATGGCAGTCACTGGAGGAAAAGTTTCCAGAGGCACAAGATTAAGATTGTAATGGCGGGTGTGGCAGAACTTCTCAACCACCAAGATATGCAGATGACCCTGTTTTTTATCTTTCAGAACGTCTTTAAAGAAACATAAAAATGTTACATGTTGTGTAATATAAATCAAAGACTATAGGATTATCTTGTCAGGACAAAGTCTCGTGTCCTGTGTGTATTCCAGGACTTATTGGAAGACTCACTATTACCAGGGCCATTATGCTAAGACTCTTATTATTCACTGCACTTCCAATGTGGTAAAGTAATGAAGCTTTACTGAGAGTGTTTACAGGTACCTCACACTGGAATGTCCAGTGGTGCAAATATCTAGGGATGATGATGAGTGTCGGGTGAGCAGTCACATAAAAAGTGTGATGCTAATGTGTGTATGGTGATAGTGTATATAAATGGGCTACAACAAGATTAAAACCTTTTTTCCACCCATTTTTACAGTAACTCTCTCTATGAACTATACTTGTGGACTTGGTTTTTAGTTATTTTGTTTTGTTTTTCTTTTACTCGTTTCTTTTTTTCCTCACTTTTGCCTTTAAAAAGGTTGTAAACATTCAAGGCTTTTTGTCTTAGAACATAGTCTTGCACTCAGTCTGTGTTCTTTTGTATTCATGTACCAGTACTGTCAGATTCATTTATCACTATTCATTTTTTAACCTCCTTCAAATTAAATGTTATTTTTCCCTTGAGAAGTCTCTTTCTTATCTCTCTTCTTTTAAAAAATTTCATTAGTTGTTTTAGCTCTGTTGTAATAGCACCATGTCATTAGTGAATCTTTTCTTTAAACAAGACATTATATGGTCTATAACCAAGACAACCTCAGACACGACACAAATGGTGATTATTTATTTATTTTTAATTGAGACTGACTCCTTCAGCTTTAGATTTGTTAGATTATGTTTTTTTTTTTTTTTTTTTTTTTTCCCCCCGGAGTCCCCAAGTTTGAGCACCCAGTTGTTAATAGATAATCCTCAGTGTACACTTGCACTTTGCTTCCCCAAACACAAGGAGAAGACCAGCCAGAGACCAGCTATCGGTAAGTTAAAACGCAAGAAACCTATCTAGAGTATATCAAACATATTACCTCTGTATTTTATTGTTTTTGGGTTGTCGATATATTCTTAATTAATGTTTTAAATTCATTGTTCTGTTGAACTGGGGAAAAAGTTTATATATATATATATATATAGCATTATCTTTATATATATATAGAGAGAGAGAGCATTATCTTTCTTTACCATGAAATAGCTTTATTTATCATTTAAAAGAATTCTTAGTGTCTAAATCTGAAACTTTACTTTGACGTGAGAGCTGCCCTACAATCAGATGACTATTACGAGAAATTAGTCAATTTTTGCTGATTTATAGAACTCTATATTTTATCTCTTAAGGTCAAGCATCAACCAAGACATCATGGAGCTTGCTGTGCTTTCTCTTTTGATCTGTGCTTCTTCATTCATGCCTTCCCTCCAATCTCCAGAATCCCACGCTCCTAACGTCACCGATCTCACATTTAAAAACATTGACTTTGCCATGAACCTTTATCTTAAGATTGCGAGCCGCCATGATGATAACATTTTCTTTTCACCGTTGAGTGTTTCTACAGCGTTTGCTGCGCTTTCATTGGCAGCCAGGAACTCCACTCGCAGTGAAATCCTGTCAGGACTGAATCTGGACATGTTGGAACAGGCTGGGCAGCTGGAGCTCATCCCACAACTCTTCCAGCACCTGCAGGGGAACATCAGCCAAGCTGGAGCACTGAAGCTAGAACAGGGAACAGCACTCTTTGTGGACCTGCATTTTCAAATAGAGAAGACTTTTGGTGATCAGATCAAGTTATTCTTCAATGCTGATGTTGAGAATGTGGACTTTAAAAAATCTGAAATGAGTAAGGAGATCATTAATACGCATGTGAGAGAGAAGACCGGTGGTAAAGTGAAGGAGATGGTGACAAGCATCGATCCCTCGACTCGAATGATGCTGATAAATACCATTTTCTTTCAGGGTGGGTGACTTCTAGTAAATATCATTGGTGCTATTTATTCTGAATGCATATAACTAAATAAGACAACTCTTGTCTATATCCAGGTGCCTGGAAGTATCCTTTTAATCCAAACAGCACTCAAAGCGGTCGCTTTTATGTAGACAAGTACAACGTTGTCCAGGTTCCCATGATGTTCACTGTGGACAAGTTCTCTGTTGCCAGTGATGGTGACCTTAAGGCAAAGGTGTTGCGTCTACCATATTTGGGTGGTGCAGCTATGCTCATTGTCCTGCCTGACCTCCATATTGATTACACTTCTATAGATGATGAGATAAATGCAGACAGATTTCTTAGTTGGATCAAGAATATGAAGCAGAAGTAAGTTTCATGGCAATAACTTGCATATACTGTACGTTAGAACACTAGCTGTAATTTGATATTCCATGGTCTCATTCTAAGGAAACTGGAGGTCTCTCTGCCAAAATTTACAATGGAACAGTCCTATGCTCTACACACCATTCTACCAGCCATGGGCATTAAAGATGTCTTCAAGGATACTGCTAACTTCAAAGGCATGAGCCAAGAGCCTGGTCTAAAAGTCTCCCAGGTCAGTGAGCAATTCTCAATTTTTCTGTAAATTAGAAGTGTTAAAAAAAAATTCTTACCATTTTGTGTTTGCAAGCAGAATATTAGCTTCGTAAAAAGGAAATCTTGAAGAACAAGTCCCAAAACCTTTAAATATGTTTAGATTAGCATTACTGGTACGAATTGTATGGTTGGTGTTGTATTTTCATTATTCCCAAGAAAAGTTAGTGGTTGTCACAGCAGACATCACTTGCAAAGGTATAATGGAGAAAAAAATTTCAACAGTTTCAAGCATAAGGGATAAATATCAGGTTTTACTGTTTCCGCCAAAAAAAAGGGCAAGAGCTTTTTTTTTTCTCACTCACCAGTTTCCAGTGATGTTCAGCATTATATTAATGAGAAATTGAACATCAAAGATTGACAGCAAAGGTTGGATTCCAGAATGCAATACTGTAATCCCACTAGAGCCACTATCAGCAGGTAGTTGAATGGGGAAAGTGGCGGCCACAATGAACACAACCAACATGTTGCTAAACATGTCAACTCGGAATTTCAGAATCAGATTTTTTGGGCAAATATACTGCATGTACACACACAAGGAATTGGACTCTAGGTTTTTCCATTGCTCTCGATATACTTAATATAATGGACGTATAGCAAACAGGACAACAAAACACGTGTAGCATTTTAACAGATGCACGTGTGCACAAACAAGAGGACTATAGTGCAATGGTGGAGAGTGCAAAGATGCTAGTATAAATATGGAAGGGGTATTCAGTAATCAGAGTGCTGGAACCATGCTGGAATAAATACTGAATAAATATGGAATGGATAATTGGTTACTATATATGAGGATTTGATGGAATATACATATGTATCACATACAGTATATACACATATTCAGCATTGAAGAATAAATCTTGGATGCCATTTCACAAGTTAATTATACAGATTAATATACAAGCTGTTCAGGGAAGACATTTCTGTTAAATCAGACATGACTCCCACATTTACTTTTGATTTGTGTTCAGGTTCTGCACAAAGCTGTGATTGAGGTGGATGAGAAAGGCACCACAGCAGCAGCAGCCACAAGTGTGGGCATCACACCATACTCCATGCCAGAATCTTTCAGTGTAAACAGGCCTTTTTTATTTTTTATTTACCATGAAGCAACCAACAGTCTGTTGTTTATGGGCAGGGTAATTGACCCCACTAAGCAATAAACCAGATGTACTGTCAAACAAATGTGGTGTTCTTTTTTTTTTTTTTTTTTTTTTTTTTTTTAAGTCTGTGTGTCTTCATCTTCTGTCACTGTTTTTTTTTTTTTTTTTTTTTTTTCTTAAAACCAGCACTAGCACATTAATTCTTTTACATGTAACTACTGTCATATTTAGGTAATCCCCTGTTTTTAACATTCTTTGCAAACTTTGGGAATTATACTTTACTTTTCCTTCATCTATTCGCGTGGGCCTCTACCTCATGGCAAGCCATGTATTAATCGATCTCGCTTTGTGCACAGGGTCACTGGAACATGATCCAGTGCACAAAAATCATGCATGCACAGACATTCTAGATGTTTAGATGTCCAGCTTCAAAGAAGGATTATACAAGTATGACTGCCAAACAAACAGCTTGATTATATTGCTTATCTTCTCAAACCCTTAGCCTAACCTACCACTTACTGGTACCCACCCATGTTCTAGTGGATTTCCCTCAATCTAGTTGGTCTCCAGTCTGCAGAGAAACATACTTGGCACTTTATTAATGTCACCAAAGTGTACACTTGGAGAAGGGCTGCAAGAACTTGGGAGAGCTTCACAAGGAGTGGACTGAAACTGATGTCAGTGTATCAAGAGCCACCACACACATAAGTTTCCAGGAAAGGGGCTACAACAGATGCATTCCTAATTTCAAACCACTCCTGATCAGGAGACAATGTCAGAAGTGTCTTACCTAGGTCAAGGAGAACATGAAGGGGACTGTGGCTCAGTGATCCAAAGTCTTCTTTTCAGAGAAAAGTACATTTTGCATTTCATTTAGAAATCAAGGTCCTAGAGTCTGGAGGTAGAGTGGAGAGGCCCAGCATCCAAGGTGCTTGAAGTCTAGTGTGACGTTTCCGCAGTCTGTGATGATTTGTGGTGCACCTGCTGGCGTTGGTCCACTGTGTTTTATCAAGACCAAAGTCAACACAGCGTTAACCAGGAGATTTTAGAGCACTTCCATGCTTACATCTGCTGACAGGTTTTATGGAGATGCAGATTTCCTTCTCCAGCAGGACTTATCACCTTCCCATAGTGCCAAAACTACGTACTACCAAATGGTTTGCTGACCATGGCATTACGGTGCTTGAATAGCCAGCCAACTCAAGAATCTACGGGTTATTGTCAAGAGGAAGATGAAGGGGAAGATTCCTAACAAAGCAACCCCGGGCTTCAATGACACATTCAGAAGTGCCACAAGCTGATCGCCTCCACGCTATGCCGCATTCATACATACAGTAATTCATGGTAAACCAAGTATAACACCAACCAAGTATTGACCGTATAAATGAAGATACATTTCAGAATCGAATATTCTAATTTCCTACAGTATATTCTAATAATATTAAATATATTAATGTTCCAATAATCTGAAATACTCTATTACTGATTTTCCTGAACTATAAGCCATAATCACAGAGGTGTGACCAGAATGTCATGTGGGGGGCAGTTAACTCATTTGGGGGGCAGAAAGAAAAAAAAAAAAAACACTTTGCAGATAGATGATTTTTTTTATTATTGCCACCTATTTTTTTAGGGATTCTATGAATACAAGACACAAACAGAGCAGCTAGAAAATAGTGGCAAGTCTTGTTTTTTTTTCCAGACAATTTTCTTTGGATGGACAGAGCATACCTCAGGGGGTGCAGGGCTTGTCCCTGGGAGAGGCATCCCCCCCTAGACACGCCCCTGCATAATCATCACAATTAAGACCAAAAAAAAAGCCTTAAAATATTTCACTTTACATGTAATGAATATTTAATATATGAAAGTTTTCCTTTGTGAATTAAATTATGATAGAAATGCACTTTTTTCCCCACAACATTCTACATTCCTGAGATGCACTAGTGCAGTACATGCAGTTGGGAGAAAAGTCTGGTGGGAGGAGTTTGTTAGAAGGATCTGGCAACCCTGTATGTCGTCATCGCTACAGTAATGGCAGCGCCCGCGTGTAGTGCACGCGCATGAGGAACAGGGTTTTTTTTCCCCCCAGTTACAATTATTATTATTATTTTTTAGAAAGCAGAACATTCGGTGAGTATTATTTGTCTTTCTTAAAGACACAAGTGATGTAGGAATCCTGCCCTGTGTAAAGTGGTGTTCACGTGTTAAAGCACGTGGTTGGGTATTGTGTAAAAGTGGGTTAGCATTAGGGCTAATGATTGTGTGTAGGGTTATATGTGTTATTGTGTTCAGTAAACTGTATATGACAGTCGAATAGATAATGTGTTGTAGCTAATAAATTTTGTTTAATTGTTTTATTTTCCCCCTGGACGGGTTTGCAAGAAAGTTACCAATTGAATTATATAATAATAATAATAATAATAATAATAATAA
>JAOVYU010000002.1:17817080-17830075 GCA_025674565.1 Synodontis membranacea
TATCTATCCAGATCTATCTCATATCACAATAATTGTTATATTGCCCAGTTGGGTATTTGATACATTTATATTTTAGAGTTTTTGAATTTAATACTATACTTCATATCCAGTTTGCAGAGTACAGGAATTGCCTCAGAGGTGCCCTGTTTAGATGGCAGGAAATACACATTGTCCTTGCACTTTTTTCTTTTAATGATTGTTTTTATGTCCTAAATATTAATGTGTACATGGCAAAAAAAACAAACAAAAAAAAAAACAGTGTTCAATAGACGAATTTTAGGATGTTATAGTTTAAGATGTTATATGCCTGTTATAGTTATATAGAGAATTTTACCCAATTTAAGTTGAGTCAAATTTTGTAATCAGTCAAAGTGTTTTATTCATGTTAAATTAAAAGGAATGACAAAATAATCCGATAAATTCAAGCTCTACAAAATATTTGTTGTGTACTTATTTTTTTTTAAAGTGATGTTAACTTGGAAGAGGAGATAGAAACATTTAAGTTACAAAAACTGTAAAATTTAAGTTAACATCATAAATACTTTAATTAGTCTGCAATCAAAGAGAATTAGTACTCAAATTTAAACCATTCAAAAATTAAAAATTTCAACACTGAACTCAACAAAAATTAAGGCAACTGATTGCCTTCATTTATTTAAGTTTTGTGAACTTATTTGGTTGTACAGTATAAGTATAAGCAAGAGAAAAGGAGAAAACCATAAATACAAATGTGAACATGTGTGAAGTGAACCTTAATTTTGTGCAACCGATTTAATTTTGAAGTAATAATTAACTCGGACTCTAAGAAAAATCTTATTCTAAGGTATTCTGTGCAACCTGGTGAGGTTTACTTCCATTGTAGGCCTCATCCTTCACAAAATGTTAGCTTGGGCCATACACGTGCAAAAGTACTTTACTCAAAGCAGAATGTCCTGGAGTTCTTTCTCAGTGTGTGATTAAACATCCCAGCACCATGAGCATTACTTGCGCTTCTTATTCATTCCCCATGTGCTTTTGTTTAATTTACCATCTGCCTTGATTTTTAGTTCTTTGCTCCTGTCTTCACCCTGGCATGGTTCGTTCCCCAAATGTCTCCATGTTCTATGTGTAGCTCTTAAGAAGTCTGTCTGTTCACAACAAACCACAAAACCAGAAAAATCTGCTGTTTAGCCCATAAAGCCTGAGCCTTGTTTTTTTTTTTTGTTTCTAGTTATACTTCTTGATTTTTACCAAGTGTTCCAAGCTACAGATTGTCTTATGGGCAGGTGCTAGTAAATGAAACATTTACTATACACACACACACACACACACACACACACACACACACACACAAAAACCAAGGCTCAGACTTTATGGGACAAACAGCAGAAAAATATGACCATGACAATGTTTCTTGGATTCAACCCAATAAAACACATTCAGTGTTTCATTCACTGGCATCCAGCCTTTCCTCACTGCACACTAGAAAGAAAATGATCCCTTTTCACATATCCAGCACACATTATCCAGTTGATAAGCAAACGAATACATCGAATACACATGATATCTATTGTTTTCACAGAATACCTGCTTTGGGATAAGTAGCAATAAGGATGTCATCTGGTCTTGCCTGGAACTTCTGAACATTTTCCCAGTTATCAGTGAAGTACTGCACCATAGAGATGCCTTCAAAATCAAACAACTCTGGTCGCCCAGACATCTGTAGTATAAAACATTATAGTCAACTTGGACAAAGATCCTAATCTAATCTTAACTCAGCAGTGATTTTCTATGAACATTATTGCATGTTCAGTTCAGACAGAGTTATTCATAGCTCACTTTTGGTTCATTCTAAGTAGTTTGCAATTAGAATTTACCAATAATAATAATAACCAGTTCATGCATCAACCAAAATCTGGAGTCACGTGGTTTCATAAAACGTTTGAAGCAACTTGAGATGTTTGTTGGATTGATGCAGATTTTTTTTTTATTTATTTCTTTTTTTTTTTGCTTACTCACCGAAGAAAAATCTAATCCTTCCATGGTGACGTAGGAAACTGCAGTTTGGTTCAGTCAAAACTTTTTACATTGACATTATACGTCCTTCGCACTCCGTTGTACTTAACACAACTGACTTCTTTCTCTCTGTCTTTTTACAGAACTGGATTGTGTAAGAACCCAAAGTCCCTCCCACTTCCGGTATTTGACAGCCATCCCAGATACTCAAGTATTTCACTATGACTTTAACAATCCAGAACACATATACATATTCACTACTATGTAATCTCTGACTTCTTAGTATGTTCTTGTTTTCCAGTGCTAAGGCCAACATTGATGACACACCCTATTATATATATATAGTGATTCAGCACAACACGTTCGCCTTGTGCGCCTTGTGTGCCGAGTTCGAATCCCCGGTGACGTCATTGAAATCACGACCCGAGCGCTCAATTGGAAAAGCCTGGCCGCGGGGGTTGCACATGTCAGAGCGGTCCTAGTGCCTGTCTAAAAGTGGGTTGTGTTGCGTCAGAGGCAGGTGTTACGCATCCGGCCAAACTGAAACATGCGGAGCAGCCGAAAGCAAGGAGGAAAGAGGAGCCATCAGATAGAGGATAATATTTTTTGATTACTTTTTTAAAAAAGAGGAGTCATCAGATAGAGGACAAATATTTTTTAAAATATGTTTATGGTCAATATATTGTCTATTGACCAGGGGCGTGTCTACGGGGGGGGTTGATGCCCCTTCCCTTCCCCAGGGACAAGCCCTGCCCCCTCTGAGGTGTGCTCTGTCCATCCAAAAAATTGTCTGGAAATTGTCTGGAAAAAAAAAAAAACAAGACTTGCGACTATTTACTAGCTGCTCCGTTTGTATCTTGTATTCATAAAATCCCTAAAAAGATACTTGGCAATAATGAAAAAAAAAAATCATCTATCTGCAAAGTGTATAGCTTTAATTATTGTTATGTTAATAAATTCAGGTTCCACCTATTTTGCAGGGTTTTTTTTCTGCCCCCCAAATGAGTTAACTGCCCCCGCACACATGACATTCTGGTCACACCTCTGTAAATAAATCTTTTTTTTTTTTTTTAACCTTATATTTTAAAATATTACCAATGGAAAAAAACCCTAAAACCTACTTAGTACATTTTTTTTTAAGAAATCAAATTGCCTCTCCATTTGGGAATTTTTTTTAATTTTTTTATAATGATGAAACGATTCACACAGTTGTCTTTGGAACTATTTTAATAGGTGTTCTTTTATTTAAACTAGCAACAAACACAATTTACATTTTATAATGGCCAGTATTTATATCCAGGGGTTGGCAATGTTTTGGGTGAAAGACAACATAAGGCCAGCATTTTTTTTTTTTTTTTTTTTGCCTTTTGCTCCAGTCCTGTCCATTCAAAGGAACACATGCAGGATAGCGTAGTTATCATGTTAGTTAGAAAAACATCAGCTGTATCCTTTGAACACTAAGGAATTTCAAGCTGGAACATAAAATCATTCCTACTGTCTCTGTGTAATAGATATATTTATTTATTTATTTTATTTTATTTTTTTCTTTGCTTAATGTACTGGTGTTGTATTTGTGCACCATCTTGCAATTTATTTTGTGAATCGTATAATAAATAGTGCACACAAATTGGGAAATATTGCTTGACTTTTTAACCACAAGGGTGGGTTAAGAATGACTGATTCTTTTATTAAAAGTCTCTTATTATCAGCCACAGCTCTGTTTTATGACATCGTCTTGGAGGAGCTCAGCAGTTCACTTTTGCTGGTTTTGCTACTGTGCCTTAGGTTAACTTTACTGGAGCTGGTTGGAGTCAGGGCTGGTGCTTTTCTTCCGCTTTGTCTGCTTCTCTTCATCAGTTCTGAACTGGAGTCTGTTATCTGCTGCACTCTCCTCTCTGTATCCACCGTCTCAAGAATGAACTCCTGCAGAAATAGTTATGAGCAGACATAATTTTGGGGTTTCCTATAAAAAGAAATTACCCTTCATAGTCCAGGTGGATAACGGCCTGAGACTCATGTGATCATTTTGTTCAAAAGGACACCAATAAATCTGACTATTTGCTGTATTTATCATCACCTTTATCATGTTCATCATGGTCAGGGAGTTCATTTCTTCTAAAGGTCCATAGTGTTGCAGGTGGCATTGCTGCGCAAGACTTTTCACCGCAAGCAAGATACACCCGATCTCCTCAATCTACCCACACCCAAGAAAGAAAGCTTTAAACTAGTTAGATAAGATGTTATTTGGGTTAATACTTAAACTCTTGATCTGCATGTTTACAAGCCTGTGTTACAATCCATTAAAATTTTTAATGCAGTACTACAGAAATTATGACATTATACATCAGATATCAGACCTGGCTTCGGGACTGGTCATGCTGACTATGGAGAGTCATCTCCAGTTGTTTATTCTTCTCTCTGGTTTGATCCCACTTGGTCTGCAGTTCTGACAGCTCCTTATTGGACATCTACCAAGAGAAATAAATAAGTATAGTTTAATCAGAGTGTGTGGTATACTACACTGACGCAAGTAACCGCTATCACAAATTACAGTTGTTACACTTTATGTCTGTGGTACATACAAGTCTGCTCGTACTGTGCTCCAGTTTAAGAGTGTCCAGGTTGCATCGGCCCTGGTCTAGTTCCTCTGCCAGACTGGTGAGACGTTGCAGCAAGTCCTGTTTAGTGATGGACATGGTCTCGTGTCGTCTGATGATGGGCATCACCAAAGAATCTGAACCATATTCTAAATAAGCTGCACATAAGGACATGCAATGCAAATCCTTATGCACAAGAAAGGCTACAGCATGTTCAATGTTCTACATAAGTCACATTTGGATATAAGTCGGAAAAATATTGGTAAAATATTATAAATAATATATTATAACTATTATAACTAACTGTAAATTTTTTACCCTCTGGTAGTAAATCTAGAATCTTCATCATGTACTCTTCAAAAATCCTATATTTATCAACCCGTTCTTTTAGTTGCTGATGTCTGTGGATAAAAAAAGTAGAAACACTTTTAATATGTTGAATAAATAAGTACTGAAATCAGACAACAGTAGCCTCTGTCTTTTCACAAATTCCTTGCCTGATCTGAAGCTGCTGAAATTCTTCATATAGTTTGGATTTCTCCTCCTCCCTCAGTTCATTCTCTTTTTTTTCTAGTTGGTATTTCTTGAGAGCACGCTGTCGCTTAGCCTCATTTTCCTCCACAAACTTTTCAAACTTCATTGCTCTATCTTTTGTCTGTGGAAGAAACACAATTTGTGATCGAATTATTGCTTTCCAAGGTTCAGCTGATGTAGATTTTAAGATGTTACTCAAGTACCATCAGTAATGTACTGATCTGCAGTCATTTACCTTATGTGTCATGAAATGTCATCAGATAAACCAAACAATGAAAAAAAGCCTAAATTTCCTTGGTGCCTTACTTTAATTTAACTTACTTGTTCTTCTTTATTCAGAAGTGCTGCCCTTCTCTGTTCCAGAACTCGCATGCGATCTTGGAACTCGAGCCGTTTCTGCATTAATTGCCGGTTTACGTCATCCAGCTGCACCTGCGTCTTCAGCACCAGTGTCCTTTGAAGAGTGTTGACACCCGTTTTCAGGATTCTGTTAGATGACTGCACATTAGCACGCAAGGTTAGAGTCTGTAGAAGCATGGTATCAACATCTGCTGTCATGAGAGTGCTGAAAATGTTGGTGTTAACTTGAATTGTCCATGCACAAACTGGAACGTTCAAGAAAGAGGTCAAGAAGATCAATGAAGTCATTGTGCTAATATTATTTATAGGGTGAACTCAGGTAATCTGGGACCATATTTGCAGTCTTGATATTTCCAACATTTTCTGTCATTAGCTAAATAATTTTGAAGGACATATTAGAGAATTATGAAATCCTAAAGGTGCTCTCTAATCATATCAGTAGAAAAGTATAGATGCTTGCTCTCAGGAGATGTGATGAACCGTTTAGGTTTCATTGTGCCAAAAATATTTTTGCCCACATCTGGTAATCTAAAAAGTAAATCTGCAGAACTTTCTTTTCAAAACGTCCTTTCTTCCTTCATTCCTTCATCGTCAGTAACTGTGTTCACGTACCATAATCACAGCAGTTCCATGGCCTATCCCAGGTAACGCTGGGCTCAAGGCAAGAATACACTTTAGATGGTACTCATGCCATTGCAGCACAAAACTCAATTGAAATAGGATACTATACTGTTTTTGTATTTAAGCATTCTACCTCATTAAACATTTAATTCAACATATCAGTTTAGGCCTTCAGGCCATAGGAGTAATTTACATTTAAGGATTTAATTTTGGTACTCCTGCTTATTAGACGTTCATTTTATTTATGCAACTTATAATGCATGTAATCATTAGGATTTGCCTTGGCTACTCAAGATAAAATACATTGGAACATAAACAAGTCACAGTATAGAGCATTGTAATGTATTAAAAATAAACTGATGCAACTGATGTCTTTTAATTTTAAGATATAGCAATTCAATTTGCAATTCATCAGTCAGTGAATTTATTTAACGTTTGTTTTGTAAAAGAACCTTTAAAAACCCTCAAGCATAATTGTGCTACTTTCACAATTGTTTTAAGTGTGGTCCATATGCAACTGAATTACTATTAGGAACACTTTTTTTTTTTATTTACTTTTAAGATGAAGGATAGGAAAAGCCTGTCATTCACCTCACCTGTCTCATGGTCTGGGACACATCTTGTTTCCCCCGTTCTGTGACGTCATTTGCATAAGGGCAATAAATTCTGATCACATGGTGTCAATTCTAAGGCTTGGCAATAGTAAAAAAAAAACTCACAAATAATAGTAACCCTAAAAGCAATAGTATTACAGAATGACATACAGTAAATACAGGGTACTGTACATTCTATGTGGCCCACATTCCTGGAGTTCACCCTCTACTAAAGCATGTAAACATGCATACCTCTGTTATGACAGGGATGTGTTTGATATTCTCTCCCTCTTCTCTGCTATGAGGAAGACTGCGAAAGAAAGAAACTATTATGCAAATGAGCTACATGCGTTTCTGTGGTTGGTACATGTATTTGCTGCAGTTGGCAATTCATTTAATGGCAGTTCAGATATTTTTCCCCCTTTATACATTAAACATTTAGCTTAAAAATATAGGTGTATAAAATCATACCCGTGGTCTTCTAATTGCGTTACAAAAATATTTTTCAGGCTATTTTCCACTTTCAGCTGAAAACGCGGGTCATCCTTATTCAACAAAGGCAGAGAGAGTGTATCCATTTTTGGTGAGGTATCCAGCTTGCTTTTTGTTAATTGTTATATTAGGCGACGAAAAGTAGTCCAGGATCTTTAAATTGAAATATGTCTGAGGTGTCGCGAGCGTTTCGACTCCTTCCTGGTTCTGTGTCCGTCTGAACTTGTGTTGCGTTGTTACCAAGGAGACCGTAGGGGGGAAGGGGGAGAGAGAGAGAGAGACTGGGAGCGTTTTCCAGTTGTTACAGCAACTGCCCCGGAGGATTTCTCTCTATAGCATTATCCTGCATATATTCTGCTCTGAAGAGCATCAGACATCTATACACTCAGCTTTTAGAATGTGAATTTTAAATGCAATGCACTGGTCTATTTCCCCAAGTACACTTGTGTTACTCACTGTGTAGCCCATTTGTTACCCATTGAAGTTCACAAGTTGTCACTCACCCACCAGTTACCTCATGCACAAGTTTAACTGGCCATATATTGTTTGCATTGTGGCCATTCTCAATCCAGTGGCACTGGCATCCACTCTTTCATCTTCTGTAACTGCTTTATCCAGAGCCCTAGGAACACTGGGTCCAAGGATGGAGTACACCCTGGATGGTACATCTGTATACTGTATCTTCACACTCATTCACACTTTGGAGCAATTCAACATTACCAGTCCACCAAATGGCATGTTTTAACTTGATTCTTGATTGATCATACATGCTGCTTTAAACATAAGGCCCACCAGGAGCCATGCCCTTTTCTCTTCCTCTAATAGTAACCACATTGTTTAGCTTTGCCTCTCTATTTAGTTTTACACAGTTAAGTGCACGGGTGGTAGTGCAGAGGCAAATGAGCCTAAGCAACGTTGTGCATGTCCTTAAAAGGTATTTGTAGCGCAGGCAGGGCAGCTTGGCCTTTCAGCTCAAATAGGGAGTGAAGCTGGTTTCTCAGATGCACACTCAGACAGATGCACTGGATGAGGCCAATGTGAGTACAGAGATTCCTACAAATTCTCTTTCTTATGCTAAAGTATTGTGATTTAGGCTTTAAAGGCTACTTTTCCTGCTCAAGACCTGACACGCACAGTTCTGAGTGCGTTGGGTTGCTATTATGTCTTATACCTGTCAGCTCCAAAGTCGACTACATACCGTCGTGCATGCATGCAGTGCAATAGAAATGACTGTATTGACCAACCACAAATATTTCTAATGATTTACAACAGATGATGTACAGTACAACGTTGCATTACAGGAATTTCCGAGAGCTCTGAGAGATTGTGTTCATTTATCATGACCAGCCATCTGCAGTGTTCCTAGGAAGGTGTGTGGCATTTCTAAATAACCCTGCTTCCCCACGAGATCAGTTTGGAGATAATAATGGAATGGTAAGATTTTGAGAATGATTTTCTCTCAACATCACAGTTTGTTATGCTTTAAGGTAGTGTTTCTGGATACACACCAGCTATATGGAAAATTGGCAGTACTTCTCTTGTCTCTTGACATTTGTGTTCTATCTTCAGGAGTCTAATTATGGGAAGGCCAATCTGTTATCAGTCTTATCACAGCCTGCTGGCCTACTTCCTAAAATGACATTCAACTTGCTGGGGAAATGTCCAGTTACACAGAGTTTCTACTTTCTTCAAATGTAATCAAGTAGCTACAACATGTGTGTTGTGCAATTTCTTTTGCCTATGTGTTATGAGCAGTTCAGTCATCTGAAACAGGCTGCTGTTTGCCATAATAGAAAAATGAACAATAAATAAATAAATAGCAAGCAAGCGTCTCTAATTTATTAAAGAATTTTGAAACATAATTTTTTGGACAGCAAAACTGCTTTTGTTTAAGTTAACCGAAACAGAAGACGCACCTTTGGTTGTGTAAATTTTCATTTGCAGATCTTTCTTTTATTTTCCTTTCTTAGAAAAACAAGTGCTTTGGGTGATCGTGTTTAGTATTGTAGTGAATTCGCTGGAAGCCCTGGGTGTTAGGTGCGTGCCATTAATGCCATTCACTCGCTACACTATTGAATGTCTGCAGAGGCAATGAGGAGGAACACGCTGGGGATTTATTGTATAGTACTTTATCACGCTTTCCGTGGTGATGGCATGATCGGCAAGGCTGCGAAAACCAAAACAGAAGTACAAAGCACGCCCACATCATGATGTCATTTTCATAGTGCGAGCTGCTCATACATGGTCAACCTCAGCGGCCTCCCCCCACATGTCAATGCCTAAAATTACCTCCGGCAACAGCTGAGCCCCAGCACTCTGTTTCTTAGCAGCTCTGTCTCTTCTTCGCACTCACTGTCCCCTGTCGCTTGCTTTATGTGAACATGACGCGGTTTAGTTATGCGGAATATCTCTCTTTGTTCCGTTCCAGTGGAGTGAAGAGTCACCGGCAGGGTTTTGACAGCGGAGCGCGGTGCGAGGACCCCGGTGACGTCACGGCAGCCCCATCACTGTGAGTCCTTTGTTTCTTGTCATTATCTAATACAGATGGTTAATCCAACTGGCCATATTTATATATATAAAAAAATAATAATAATAATAATGTACAATATTCGGTTTCCAATATAGTGTTGTCCTGACTACTGGATTAAATCACAACAATTTATTTCTGATCATTTCAGTGACACCCATTTAGATTTCTTAATCCAGGATTTCTAATTTTTTTTTTTTTTAAAGCATTGGTAAGACTTTAATCCAGTAAAGCAACGCTCACTTCCAATGCAATTTGCACGTGTAAAGTCATAATGCTGCTGAAGCTTAAATGACATGCATTTTCCAGGGAACCCATAATACTTGCAATTAGGAGAGGTGATGTGCAGAAAGTGACTGAACTAGCAACATCCATATCATGCACCCAAACCCACAGTGCAGTGGAAGACTGGACCGCCTTACATGAAGCGGCATATCATGGCCAAGCTGCCTGTGTAAAAGCTCTACTGAAAGGTAAAACCTGTGTTCTGCATGTTCATAATTGTACAAAATGAACAGCAATGTGAAATCTGTCTTTCTTTGTATCTAAGACAAAGCTCAGAAAAGCAAAGGCCAGCCTGAGATTGCAGCGGAACAGAGTTTAATGCTATAATTGTTTCGAATGAATTTTACATGGAAAGATAAACTTGCTCAGCAAGTTGAACGACTGTTGTGTCTTTGGCTTTATCCCCTGCTGCACAAAACAGATAAGTTTAATCTAAGAATAGTGTTCTGTGGGTTGGGGGGTTGGGGGCATATTTCTATGCAGGTCCCCACACAGACAGGAATATGTGACAGTTTTTTACCTAGTGAGGACATTTGACTGGTCCCCTTGAGGAATACTGCTTTTATAAATAAATAAATAAATAAATAAATAAATAAATAAATATCCAAAAGGTTTCCTTGCTGAGGTTAAGATTAGGGATAGACATAGGTGTACAGCTGTGTTGATAATTATATAAGTAGGAGGTCCTCACAAGCTTAGTATGACAAATGTGTGTGTGTGTGTGTGTGTGGCTATCACAGTCAAACCCACTTCAGTAGATAAGCGCACTCTCCAGGAGCAGACTGCTCTTCTAATTGCAACAGATGGGAAGCACCTGGAGTGTGTGAAGTGTCTTCTGGAGGCAGGTGCAGACCCAGATATCAGCAATAAAAACAAAGAGACACCACTTTATAAAGGTATGAGCTACTTTATTTTTTAACCACACCAACCTGTTGTTCTTGTGTGTGTTTAATCCAGTTGATGTCAGAAATTTACATAATGACTTTGCACCATTGAATGAATAATCTAATTGGGTAGATGTATATTTTTGACCCTATATGTATAATCCATGTATAATTCTGACCCTTTGTTGATTTCAGATTGATTGACCTCAAAATAATGAATTATTTACAGCTTTTACACCAATTTTCTTTTTATTGTCAAAGATGTGTGTTGTACATTCTTCCATAGGAAAAGAACAGTTCAAAGAAGAAATCATTTAAAGCCCAATATTGCCATGACAGTCATGTCCATGATGACTGTATGTAAACTTCTGACCTTAACTCTAGATTTGTATATGTGTGTGTACATTTTTAAATGATGTGAGAAAGTTATTGTACAACACAAAAGGCTGTTTTACACTACACGAATACTACACATATACCTCGAGTCACCAGAACAGCCTCAGTGTCACTTGCCATTGATTCTGCTAGTATATGGAACTGTACTGATTAACAACAGTCTCTTCTGTCAGGCGGTGTTTTGATGATGGTGGAGAGCATTGTATAAGACTTCAATCCAAACTAATAAGAAGCAACAGGAAATCCATAGTATATGATTTGCATAATATTTATACACATTAAACCATTTAGTGTTCCATTTAACCATTAAACCATTTGCTGGAAGAGACCACTCCCAGCAGGATGGAAATTTAAATAAAATATTCCTCTTGTGTATTCTTTTCACACTGTGCAGTGTTTTTAGGCTGATGGTATTTTTAGCTCCTAACCTAGTGAACTAGCAGGAGGATGTGGTTTGGTAGAGACTACAAAGCACGCCTTTTAGTCTCTCTGGATGACAGTGTCTCTTTAATAATGTAGATGTAGAAATGTTTCAACACAAGACAACTGTGATGAGTCAGAGTAAATCTATTGATATGCAGGGACCCTTCTCTCTAAGGAGAACGGAGGATGCAAACCAGGCCAGCAAAAAGTCACTCACAGCATAAAAAAAGCTATAAGATTTCCTTTATTTTGTCTACTTTCAGCTTGTGAAAAAGAGAGCATTGACATAGTAAGGGTGATCCTGGCATTTGGAGGGTCAGTAAACCAGCGCTGTCATCACGGCTGGACAGCTCTCCATGAAGCAGTGAGACAGGGGAACACACAGCTCTGTGAGGCTCTCCTTCAGGCCGGAGCTTCGATTGATTCCGCCAACGCTTATGGTATCACTCCACTCATAGAGGCAGCTCGGCATGGCAAGACGAAGATTGTGAACTATCTCGTTAGTAAAGGTAGGCCAATATAAAGCCTGAACTTAAAATGTTTATACCATTTCATCATCCCCTGTAGGCTGACAGGAGGTCTAGAGGCAGAGATGATGAAGTCTGATATTTCATTAGCTTTGTAGTGTAGGTGTAATATGCTATCAAGTTGGCATTTCTTATTTACAATGTTTAATTATAAAGGTGGTGGGAAATGGCACTGCAAGGTTGCTAGCCTTCTCTATAAATAAAGCACACATCAGCTAATCATAGTTAGACATGGGCAGGACAGACTACCTGACGAGTTCCTAATTATTTATAGTCCTCTCAGTACATTTCACATCAGGTGACATCAAAAGACTGCTAGTGGATAGGTATTCTAAAGTAACTCTGAAGTTAATGTTCTAAGGTAGTGGTCAAAAGATTTGCCGGATTGACACTCTAGTGCCCTTGAGCAAGACTTTAGCTACTTGGATTGTGAGTTGCATTGTATTTGCAAAATTAGCCCATGCAATAGAAAGATAATTTTTTGGAACACTGTTGTCAACTTTGTACGTGCTCTGGATCTAATCAGAAATAAAATCTTGTCAAGTACTGATAAAAGTGTATAAATTATGTAAATTGCCAGAACAATTACACATGCAATCTCAGGAAAAGGTCTATAAATAGCATTATGTCAATAGTTATTCTTATATGTTCTAATGATATTAACATTAAGGAGGAGGAGGAGAAAAGAAGAAGAAGAAGAAGAAGAAGAAGAAGAAGAAGAAGAAGAAGATAGTTTGATGTTATCACTCAAAAGTTTCGAT
>JAOVYU010000002.1:17864586-17879709 GCA_025674565.1 Synodontis membranacea
CATTGTACTGGAAAAACTTGTTTTTTGTCGGTGCATATGACAATAAAGCTTTGAATCCTTGAATCCTTGAATCCTTAAATCCTGAAATGTAAAAATAATAATGATAATAATAAAATTAAAATCTCTTTATTTTTATCTTTGACTTTGACATTTTGTCCAGTTCTAGTTTGAGATTATACAAGCTTTTTCTTGTATCTCTGCTTCTTTATGTAATATGATCATTTGTTTCCTGTGTCTTAATGATTATTTCTTTGCCCCGTCCCTTGCCGTGTAATGTATTCAATTCATGTTCCACGCAGATTAAAATGGCAGTCAGCCCAGCTTTACTTATACAGCCCCAGCCCAGATAAAAAGCCATTTTAACTGCTCCCTCTCACTTTCTCTCAGCAGTAGGATCTGTGTCAGCATATTTAATCCTTCTGGGTATGAGGAGAAGCACAGGCAACATAACCGAAACAATGTAACTATTCCTGTTGTATTTATAGAGGTCATTTTGGGATGCCAATCTGGAAACCCTAATTATTCAGGTTTATTCAGATGGTTTATTCAAATCAGTATCCTCAATACTGTCCATTAAAGTATATTATTACAAATAAATACTGTGGGATACTTAGAGAAGCTGCCTAAGAAATATCAATATAACTGTGAGCATAAAACACAATGCTGATGGATGGGATGTTATGGAGATCCAAGCTGATCCACACTGAGTAAAAAAAAAAAAAAAAAAAAATCTGCAGGGATTCACTTATGACATTATCAGCAGATCTCTAGTGTGGATGTATATCCTCCTCCTCTGGACCAGCTTTCTAAAACCTGAAAATCAATAGACAC
Source organism: Synodontis membranacea (assembly GCA_025674565.1). Taxonomy (NCBI): domain Eukaryota; kingdom Metazoa; phylum Chordata; class Actinopteri; order Siluriformes; family Mochokidae; genus Synodontis; species Synodontis membranacea. The sequence goes on from JAOVYU010000002.1 coordinate 17,865,418, forward strand.
TGATGGAATTCTTCAAGTGGTGGGTAGGAAGATAGAATGTGAAAGGGAGACCATATTTCACAATGACGGAAGGGCACGTTTATATCCAGTGTGCAGCATCGTTAATGATATATTCATGACAACATTTTGCAGAATTGTTTCCATAAACTAAGCACAGCTCAGTAGTCCTTGAGTCAGCTATTCTTAAACAATGAACTCACTGTTTCACAATCACTTATCATTCTATATTCAGCACACTAAGTACTAATCACAGATGGCAGTCAAGGATATAACACGGCAAGAAATGCTTAAGCTGTCCATTACAACATACTTCATAAATAAATGAATATTTCCATTTTCCACAGTACTATAAGAAACCCAGACACTGTAAGCCTATTGATTGTACACTTACCTTACTGAAGGTTTTGTAGCAGAGGCCACAGAGTTCCACAAGGTACGAGAGGCTGAAGACACCATACTGAATAACAAAGCTCAGCAGTTTAGAGGATGGCTCCAGCAAATTCTGGCAGAAAAATTCAGACGAAAGACTTAGTCTTGCCCTAAGAGAACCCCAAGCATCAATACATCATATTGATTTAAAATAAATAAATAAATAAATTCCCTAAAGTGTGAATTATCTGTTTTTCAAGTGCACATTCAAAGTGTACGTTTCAAATGAGCTTACTCTGGTTGCACTAGTAGTTGGAATCTTCAGTAAGCAGATAATGGTTCTCAAGCTGGAGTCCAATGGATACTTAAAAAAAATCAGATTAAAAAAAAAAACAAGTCGTACACAGTGTATTGAAATTTAAAAGCTACGTAGGCAAGCTTATACCTTAAAAAATACCTTAAGAGGAAGCACAGCAGGAAGTTTGGTCAGAAAGGTTTGGAACTGGTTACAAATGGTTGTCCAAAGATTACTAGGGGAGTCCATAGGAAGAGCCTCCATAAAAGTGGCAATGTTGTCCAAACAGTGGAGCATTGTGCCCCCTGCAGGCAAACTCTTCTTATTGTTCAAACCCTACAAGCAAGGACCATCTCATTACGTTATTTCAAGGAATATTGAAATCAAATGGGCAATATTCATGTGTTATATAAGACAATGTGCTCTGAATGGAAATAGAATAGCCTCAAGTGCAAGACTGTTTATGAGTGTTCTTGGAGGAGACTAACATTTAAAGACATTTTTTCGCAATAAATAGAAAACTTAACATTCAAGAAAAATGCAATGCAAATCCCACTTTCACAGACTGCCCTAAAAGCAGATGATGAAAACTAAATTGTTTGACTCTTTGGCAAGAGTGCCATCTGCTGGTAAATTGTGAGTAATTTTCACTGTCAGTGGTCCAATAGAACAGCTCACATGACCAAGAATGGCTTTCTGTCAAAATCTTACACATCAACATTTCCAGTGTTAACACCTACAGTACAGCATTTTAATTAACTCCTACAGCGTGCATTTGGGTCCATCTGGACTTCACATGTGATAGTGTAGATTAGTGATATAATGCTGGCATATTACTAATTTTGTTGGACATAAGCAATTTCATCTTCTTCACTCTCATTTACTATTTTCATGGCCAGAAATGAGCAAGCTTATGCTGGGGTGGATAGAGTGAAGTGATAGGAGGTGTGACATTAGCAATCTGTTTGTGCAGTGGTATTTTCAAATTCACTTCTGATAAAGTTGCACTGCAAATAAAGTCTTAGGATCTTTGTCTTAGGCTGACCATATGTCCTCTGTTTCCAGAACATATAATCTTTATTGGAACCTAAAAACGCGTCCATAAAAAAATGTCCGGGATACGGCTTTTGCTTTCTACAGTCGGCATTCATTTTGCTTGTGTTCATCTTCCCCATGCCACCATCCTGCCCCCAGTGTCCTCTCAAAATATGGTCACCCTACCTGTTCCATTTCTAACAACCTGGTTTTGTAGAAGTACCCTATAAATGTCAACGTGTCTGCCAGAGCTGTGTCCTTGTGCCCTGTTTTTTGTGCTTGTATTATAAACAAAATTATTTTAGGACTTACCTCAAGAAGCTGGCTTAGTGCTGCCACAGAACTCAATTCATTGAAGTCAACGAGAGATGTGGCCAGTGTGCGGAGAAAGCTTCCATCTAAAAATCAAAAAAAAAAAAAAAATAGTATAAATAAATGCTTGTTTCATGTAAGTGTGTTCTGTGTATATAATGTTGAATAAGGTTATGAGTTATGCGATGGCAGATGTTTGGTTACCTTTGATGTTGCTCTGGAATAACTGTGGCAGGATGCCATTGGGGGCGAGCTGATGGAGCACACAGCGCAGGAACTGCTTAGCTACACCGGCAGCATTACCAGGGATCAACATGCTTGAATGATCAACACACATTTAAGTTGCAGAGTACGCAGGCATAATAACACAGACATGTAAGACATACAGCGTTGACACATACACAGAAAGACAAAACACACAAACACTTACCTTTCAGCCTGGCCTGAGTAACTGGCACTGGATGCCAATCTGTAACAGAAAACAAATGAAACTGCTGATTTATTTCACAGCCAAGCACAATGTTAGCATCAGCTAGTATTTTTTTAATTTCACACTATGTAGTTTTATGTTCTTTCCTATTCCAAAAAAACAAAACAAAAAAAAACCAGTAGATTGTTGTAGGATGCGCTACGAACTGTGCAGTGTAGGATGTGGGTTGATTTGTATTGTTGAACTTTACCTGCCCACTGACTGCATGATGTCGAGGAGCAGAGGAGCAGCCAGGTCCGGACTCAGATGGGTAAACATTGAGAGAACAACTACAGCCAAAGCCAGGGTTTCTTCATCATACTCTTCTAATACAGCACCACAGTCTCGACACCTATCCATATGAAGGCATATATAAATTGTACGGATATTAAATTGTAGTATCTTTGTGGCTTTTTTATGTTTTTTTTTTTATTATTTTTTTTTCACAGTACAAGTCGTTGTTGTTTGGTAATCCTTCATACCAAGGCTGATACTGATACCGATACCCAAATAACCAATTTAGCTAGTATTACATGAATAGGGGTGAAATGAAAGATTTCTTTAGTTCCGTTTATGCTGTTTGCTGCCATTCACTGCTAACAATTAACAACTCAAGCTGAATTTGTTTAAGATGGTTTGACATTTAAATAATATCTGTAATAGAGAGCATGGGGACAGCTGACCTGAGCTTGCAGAGCAAAATCAGTGAGCATCAGTGGTCATTAAAAATGAGTAGAAAGTGCCATGAATTACATGTGGAGTACAAAGTGTAGAGTCTAGCAAGGGAAAGGAGAGGAAGTGTCTGTGTCTCGATCCTCACAGGACTGAAATGCTCTCACACACAACTTCAGGATTCACACCTTGTGCTTGTTTTAATAACCATGTTTACTGATACTGAATCTGCTCAGGATGTCTGTCTTTTAGCACACGGTATTAGATATTGGTATAGGTGCAATTTTTAGATCAAAAATTAAATGTGTGGTATCAGATCCATGCTCCATACCAAAAATGCTACCAGTGCATCTCAACACTTAATGTTAGAACTGTAATGTACTCTGAGTGAGCATTTTGCACCTTATTCTTTTTCTGAGACATTTCAGAAAAAAGACTGAAATGATTTTAGATGTAAATGCTTATTAGTAACAATAGTTAATCAAAAAAAAAAGTGCATGAAAGAAAATATATATAGCCACAAATAAACACCCATGAATACACATATGAAATAAATCCACCTGTCAGCCATATTGGTTGGTTGTTCATCACTAAAGTCCTCTGGTGCAGGCACAAACATGCTGACTGTGCTAGGAGCTGACAGCAAACTGGTCTTGGTGAGACCTTGTGGGGAAAAAAAAATCAGTAATTTTTAGAATTAGGGCTTCCAGTATTTTTACACATAATTTTCTAAAGTGTGGTTAAGAACCTGTTTCCCAAGTGCTGATATTGTGTGGAGCACTGGACTGATGTTCCAGCTGTCTCTTCATCAACTGACTCATTGTCACAGCTCCCAGAGATCCTCGCTTCGCCTGACGGTACTGAGCTGTCAGAAATAAAAAGAAATGCGGAAAGGTGTGTAAGGAAAGAAAAATAAATATTTTAATACGTTTACATTTTCCAGACAAATGAGACAGCATAATGGACTTGCTAATGAATGCAAACAATTAATTGATTTAATGGAGCAAGACCACATTTTTCATTTCTCAGAGTAAAAACATTGTGGCTTTTATTATGTGTATGGGCATACCTTAAATAAATGGGTTTTTTTGTATTGTGAAAAGAAATAATAATTCAATAACGAAAACAGTTATACTGTACATTTTAACAAATCAATAACTTCACTAATGGGCATGCTGAGATTTAGTATTTATAAGGAAATTTAGATTTAACACATAATTAACACTTTTTTTGTTTACTGAAATGAACAGATGTTCTGAAATGGTACTTAGTTTCTGCATGTCGTGACTGTTTAAAAAAAACAAACAAACAAACATCTAATTCCCATTACACCTATTTGATTTGTGTTAATGCATGTACATCTAATAAAATCACTGCGTGAAATCCTACCTCACTCTAGAGAGTACAGGTTTAGCAAACATATTAATGAAGGTTGAAAAATGACATTATGTTTATATGTGAGGATGAATGGATCCAGTTAGATATATATGGCTAGCTTAATGGATCAAAGACAGCTTTATGAGCCAGAAGGACCATGTAATGGATATGCAATTGACGAAAAGGTATTTAGCTCCTACTTGTTACTGAGGAGCGGTTGCTTGTTTCTGGGATTGTGGCTTCGAGTGCTGGAGCTGAGGCTGACTCTCGGGGCTTTTCCAGTTTGGACAGAGCCTTATGATCTGCAAGGCAATTCAGCAGGCCGATAGGAAAGATTCATTGCTCACTAATAATGTTGAGCCCATTTTATTATCAACCGTAACCAACTGTTAATATTCAAATGCAAATTAATTTATGTAGGATCTCTAATTATGTAATATAACTAGCAAATATATGACAACTGAAAATAAAGTGCTTGTTTTGCGCGATAGATTTTCAAGTATGTTATGGCACCAGGCACCTGATTAGCAGGCATACTGCCGGAAGTGACATGCAAAGATGGTTTATACACATAAAAATATGGACACAAAGACAAAGTGCATATCTGTACTTACATATAAGAAACACCATGCAGATAAAAGTGAAAGGAACAAAATTGTTTACCAGAGTCTGTGGTCTGCTCTCCCATCTTGTCCATGGTGTTGAAGGAAATGTCCAGGTATTCCCTCTGGATTGCACTGACTGCAATCTTCCTCTGTTTACGCTGACGAGGTACAATCTGGATCTTAAACTCAGCCTCGTCGCTCTCATCTTCTGCCTTTGGTTCACTCTCTCTCTCATCACCAGTATCCTCATCATCTTCAACATCATTCTCGTCCTCATTGTGACCTCCTGCTTCATCCTCTTTCTTGGCTTTCAGTGGGTCCAGGCTTTCCAAGGTATCCTCAGGGACGTTGAGGTAAACAGATTTTCCAGAGGGGCTTCCTCCAGCTTTGTCTTCAGACTGCAGAAACCCGTCATCTACAGATGTGTCCGGTACATGCGGTGACTTTCTTAACAGATCTCTTTTCTGCTTCAGGGTCATGGGACTCTCCAAACCAGGATGATATATGGGATCTGGGAGCTCCAGTGAGGCAGTAGGTGTTATAGAGGGATTTCTACTCTCGGCTGCCTGAACAGGACTCCCTTTGGCAGGGCTGGTAGATTTGCTTATCCTTTCTTTAGAACAATCCTCCACACTCACTTGAACAAGTGGAGATAGACGCAGAATAGTGCTGGCAGAGGATGGTGATGGATGTTCAGATTTAATCTGCATTCCGATTGGTGGTTTTGAAAGTGCCTCAAACAAGTCCTCATCACTTTCAACAATGCGCAGTGGTGGAAGGGGTTCGAATACCAGTGAGTCACTGTCAGACAGTGAAAGAATGGAGCGCTTATCTGGTATAGAAGTGCAGTCTGAAGAGAGATCAATCAGGTCACCATCTTCTTTGCCATGAGCAGGGTCAGAAGAAATGACCAGGGGAGAGTCGAGCCCTGCGCATTTATCATCAAAAGTCTCCATGCAGCTGAGACGCACCTCTGGAATAACAGGCCTGATGTTATCAAAATGGAGATTGGTTCCTTCTGAGGATTCCTTGGCATGTCGATCTGCCCTGCGTGACTGTCTAGTCGTTGAGCTAGAACATGAGGGTGGTGGAGGTGGAGGCCCTTGTAAGTCACAGCGGTCAATGCAGGATTTACGTCGGTGTTCATCAAGGTTGAAGAGGATGGAGTCTGTGTTGACAAGGTCAAGAGACTTCTGTTTGTGCATGGCCTGTAGCCGCTTTTTCTTGCTGCTGCTCTCATCTCGTGCTGAATGCTGCAGACTGTCCTGTAGGGTTCCTGCCTCCCTGTACTCTGCAAGTTCAATCTCACCTGGAATAGATTGTAAGGCTTAGGTGATTGCTTTAACTGACTGAGCTGGAAGCAAAACTTCCCATACAATTTTGTAAACAATTCAGTGAAATGTGTAACAACATGGCTACGTTATTCATCTGTGTGAATGACGCAACACCGTCTACAAGAATCTGTCCGTAAAGTTAGGAAGCCGCAGGATTCATTGCAATACTATGCAGACACCTACTTCTTTGAGCATTGAGGTCCACAGGCTGATACTTCACGGACTTGCTGCCTCCTATCCTCTTAAGCCGAGCAAAGAAGGTCTGTGATTCCTTGTTGCCTGCTCCAGTGGGAGTGTCATGGATGTCTGATTCATCAAACACGCTATCCTCCTCTGCAAAACAAGCCATGGCAATAAATCATCAACAAATCAGTTCAAACCAAGAGCTACTGTTCCATAAACGGCACCTTGTGCTTTGTAATGCACACAGTATTCATTATTTATTTTACCTTTTTCTTTCTCACTATAGCGGCTAATGTTGGAGTTGTCACTGTAGAGTGGGCCAGCTGAGGCATGAGGTTTGCAGCTGTGGTACTGTGCGTTAAGGGTGTTGATGGTGATGTGGATCAGGTGCAGCACAACCTCTTTACTTACATCCATGTCTCTGTATGGGTACTGCAACAGACAAATATTCAGAGAAGTTGAAGCTAAATATTTTAATGAAGCTAATATCGTTTTGGGGTTTTTTTTAACCCCTTAAACTCCCAGGACCAGTTGATGGTTCAACTCTTTGTCTGCAGAACAGCTTTGTTACATGTAGGAGTGCTGACATACAAGAGTCAAGTGGTTTGTGGAAGGATGTTGGACTATTATTAAGGCCATAGAAGATACCTGACTGCAGCCCCGTGTTCGTTAAACATTCCTGAATAATTTTAGCTGTATGTATACGGGCATTATCATCCCTGAATAAAGGCATCCTTCAACTTCCTCCAAACATAAATATTTGTGCTCCTTACACCACATTATGTGCATTTGTGCACTGGCCTTTGATAAAAGGACTTTGGAATGGCAACGCTAAAGCTGAAATTAAGCTGACAGCATGTTTTTGTTAACACTGAGTCACAGAGGTACTAATTCATTGGTTGTTATGGTGGCTGCAATTTGGGGCACTTACCAACTATCCTGTAACGTATCTGGTTTCAGGTTAGGGAAAGTGTCTGGGTTAGGGTAAATAGTTTCTCAAATTTATCATAATAGCTTTAACAAAAATTAAACATTTTCTGATTTGGTAGGGATTCTACGATTATTTATATTTCTAATAAATGGATTAGGTTTCATCTACCATTCAGTGAGGAAAGTTTTGTCATTTGGAGGAGTTTCACAACACAATTCTAAACACAAAGTCACATTTGCTTCCTTCCTTGAAAAAATACATGTTTTTGTCAGCATATCTGTGCATCTTCATAATTGTGGTTATTTTCTTTCCTTTTATGATTAAGATGCATGATTCAATTATTAAAACCAGCTCGCAGTAATAGAAAGAGTTCACTCAGATAAGCCTATATGGCATCTGTTTATTGCCCCATTCACTCTAAAACCTGTAAAGAGGAAATTCTATACCTTGTAGAGAATAACAAGTAAGGCTTTGAGCCACATCTGCCTGATGTGTGGCCTCAGAGCCCAGAGTGAGCAGCGTGGTGCCTCCTGGAAGTTGGGTCTAAGCTGAGGGCATGTGCAGTACTTCAGCACCTGGACCACAAGGGGCAGCAACTGCTTCCCCAAACCGATGTTGTAATCCATCACCTTATAAAAGCATTAACACAAATCAATATCAGTATGGAATGTTTGCATTTATTATAAGGCTTAACTAATGAATATAACTAATTGCTTTTTGTTTGATTTTGGTTCATTTCAATTTCCAGTTAGCATCTCACCTGCGCAATGCCGGCAATAAATGCATTGAAGCAGGTGGAGGAACGCATCTTCTGTGGTGCAATCATAAAACAGCCGATCTGCTGATCATAGCCTAGCAATACATACAGGTGCCTCTTGACCGTATTAAAGGCTTTGGCACTACCAATGTCAGCCTCTGCACTGCTCTTATCCTTTGCCATGAACTTCATCAGCACCATGATAAGCTGGTGAACAGTCTGGTGGTCTATGCCAGTGTCCTCTGGGAGGAGGTCCTTGATGACTGAGTCATCTTCAGGAGGAGAGCTTTGACCTGGCAGATGGGCTGCAGAAAGTGAAGGTTTACATATTCAGCATTATGGAGGGCTTCAGAATATAAACTGAGTCATAAGACAGGAGTTCTAAACTTAGCCCACTGACTCATGTAAAGGTTGAGGTGGATGAAAGAACTGATTCATTTCATTTTATGGCTATCACTATAATTGTCTCCCGAAATCTTCAAAATAACAGGTGGTATGTGGGTAAGCAAAGCAAAATTAATGAAAAACAAACCTTATTATCTTCTTAACATATAAACTGTGAATGATTAGTCTCATGTTGCTGCATCATTAAGAAGGGTTTTAATTTATTCATGTACACCACTAGCAGTTGCCAAAATTAATTACCTGGCAAGACTTTCTCAAGCATATCACCAAGTGTGGGTGCAGAGTGCTCTTGTCTTGTAAGCCTTAGAGCTAAGAAATGGAAAAATAATTACACACGACTTAGCACACTATTTAACCACAATTTCACCAATGATTTAGACAGTTACATCAAAGTACTGAAGGTTTCTCAAAGTTTTGTGGATGAGAAAATAAACGTGCAACTTAAAGATACCGTTACAGCAAAACTTTTACTCATACTGTCTATAAAATGATTTTTGATGAGCTGTCTTTGAGCTTTATTTCTGGAACTCAAAGTGTTGCGTGCAGTGACAGTGTGTGTATAGCACTGAAACACACAAAGTGACATAGTAATAAATTATTAACACATTCTAACACCGTGATGAGTGAGGCAGCAGAAAGGCGAAGGCACGAGAGAAAAAAGAGAAGCAGACAGGTTCAGGGACAGATAAGTGAGACAACTCACGCAGCTTGGCACAAAATGTCTCAGGCAGGGAAAAGGCACGTTTAGAGTCAGATGTCCCCTTCACGCTGTCTCTGAGTGAGCGGACACTCTTCTGCCGATTCCGTGCAAAACGAGCTCGTCTTATCTTCCACATAGCTGCATCGCTCAGATTGGCTGTATTAGTCCGCACTGCAGTGATGGCTTAGGTTATTAAGGAGAAAAACAAGCCATTACTAGAGCACCACTATGCAACAATTCTAACTGAATTAGTAAACGTATGTGTGTTATTTATAGGTAGTAAACAGAGTGTGAGACTAAATATTATTAAAGATACAAGCATACACAGATTTACACATGCTTACTGGTAGGGAAGGGAAATTCCTTGTTGCAGTCCAGGTGTAGCTGAGCCTCAAGGGACAGTGTCTCAAAACGATTAACAAAGAATTCCCAGCTCAGTGCAGGGATATCATTCTTTAGAGAGTGCAGCAAAAGCAGTTTGCTCAGGATTATGGGACGGTCTCTCACGACCGTGTCAAACTGGAAGTCCAAGCACAGACACAGGGCCTGATGGGAATTAAACACACACTCAAAAACAATATCACGGAACATAGCATAGATAATATTAAACATTACTACATGTTTGCTATAACTCCATTCACTATTTCAATTATGGTGATAGTCTCAGTTAGGAAATTACTATGGTGTGTGCGTGTGTGTGTGTGTGTGTGTGTGTGTGTGTGTGTGTGTGAGTGCACCTGCAGTGATGGCCGTTTAATGGTGTCTAGCAGTAGCCTAGCTCTGGTGGCCACAGCAGGATTGACATCCTCCACACTGGCCAGAAAGCAGCAGAAAGCATGAGCCAGCGAGTACTTCAGCAGGTGGCTCTTAGTTACTGAACCAATGTCCAGAAAGCGACACAGCACTGCAACTCGCTCCACTGTAAATACATAACATGTTCTTACAGTTTAATAAATAGTCCTCTAACATATCACCATATAGTGCAATACTAACACACTGTTGAGGCTACAGCTTCAAGGACAAAGAGAAACTCCAGTCATTAATTCAGTACATGAATTACATGTGATCTAATGCATCAGTAGATGGCGCACTATAGTCAACCATATGTGACTGGCTTCCGAGGCCAGTCACCATAATTTCTCATTATAAAATATGGTGGATTATACATTGTATGCACTGAAAGATATTTCTGGGGCTTTTTTTTCCTATGTAAGACAATTTTTAAAATGTTCATCAATATTTCCATAAGTAAATTTCCAACTGTTTAAAGAATAAGCTGACCAAGCACTAATCTGCTATGCTTACAGCTCACTTCAAGCTAATGCAAAGGTTTAGATAAGCAGAGTCCCTGGGGAAAAAAGAAATTTTCCATGGACTTTAAAGAGAAGACATTATGATTAATTAATAGTGATATATTTAGCATTTGCCTCAAATGTTTTTTTTTTTTTTGCATGTTTGTATATGTTCAGTCAAACATATATTTCAGTGTGAAATACTGTGATTACATCAAATTGTCAGACAGCGGTGTTTGACTGCTGAAGTCTGAATACCGATTTACTGATGCATGATTTTGGTATTAACTCACTAGGCATGCATAACCCAATTCTGAATACTGCCTGCTTATAAAAAGAATCTAATATCACCATGTGTCTGAATAGGAAGCCCTGCTCCATATTCCTTAAAACTGCAAAGTGCATTTTGCAGGTCCTGTAATCCCTAGGATAATTTAAGGTATTGTGTAAGTTCATGACCTATTAGAACAAACTTTATTCTTGATTTTCTAAAATAACATATAGAGTAAATTGCCATTAGATTCTATGACTTTCTGCCATTTATATGGCAAAGAATAAATACCATTACAAAAGAAGTATTCGGGTTTTGAGGAAAGTAATTCATCTATGCCCTTTCCTATATCCTCAACCTTTTTGAAAGGTTGGCCAGAGAGTTTATGTTGCAGTGACCTAAACAAGTGGAAATCTGTGCTATTTCTGATAAGTAAGCTGGATACGGTAAAATTCTTATATCCAAGTCTTAAAATCATGTCTATAGATGCTTTTGCAACATGTGGCCTTTCAGTATCATTAATGAGAGTTAATTAATTAATTAATGAGGATCTTCTTTTGCAAATGGACACTGGATTATTGTAGTTTGTTGGGGGTTTTTCTCCTAATTTGATCAATTGATCACTGTAACGTTTGCCATTTGACAGTTTCTCCAGGATCAAGCAGCTCATAATAAAGGTGTAATGCCTGTAATGCATTAAGTGTCGAACGATACCTCTCTCTGAAAGTGCATGTGGAACCCACATACTAACTTTTAGAATGTTTCCCATTGCCTTCAGACACTTTAGAACAGTAGAATGATAGATATGTCTTGCCAGCTATTAAGTTGATTGTGTCGCATTTTCGTCCAACAGTTTCTGTTTCTCCCTGTCTTCCAAGTCCTTTTTCCACCACTTCTCGGTTTATCGTCTATCTTCAATTCACCTTTTCGAAGCAACAAACCGGTTCTTGACCACAGAAATGCTAATGGCATTATAAAATTTTGTCTCTTGCTTCCGTTGAGTTTTTTTCCACTATTTAATAAGAACAGAAGGCAATGACTAATATGAATCTTGCTGAGCTCAATGCTTGACTGACGTACTACCTGAAACGTGCTTTTACTGTGAGTTTTGATAAATAATTAAAGATACTTCTAGGCCACAAGCCTATGCAATTATAACCAATCCTAAACTATTGAACGTAGTGTAAGGTGTGCTAGCAGACAAACCTGAGTCTTATCCACACCTGAGTAAAATACATGATTTAATTAATCAAGACTGTTGTCTTTAACCCCCTGGAAGCCAGCGTTGCATAGGAGCAACAGGGAATTTGCATATCCACCATGGGGGGAAGGGTCTTGGCCTCGAGAGGGTTTACCAATCGTTTAGTTACTTTTCTCAGCTAGGATACCATGGCGCTAAAGGCCCTCTTTGGACAAACAATAGAAAACAATATGAACTGTTCTGCAGAAATGTCATCTCCACATTTGTATTAAAAAGAATTGAAATATTTTTATAATCCTTAATTACATTAGTAACACATTTAAAACGTAAAGAATTTAGTATGCTACATCTATGATTGGCATGGATGATAGATTTGACATATACAGCCCCCTCAGGATAAAAGTGAGGAACATATTTATAGAGCTTGACGCAGATTGCGTATTGCCGTAGATTGTATACTCTGTTTCAACTTTATTAATTCTGTCTAGATTATACTCTCCATCATGATCTAGTCGAGCTGTAATGACTGCGTTAAACATCCTCTGACTTCCTCTGCAAGGTCATAGCTTCTCTCGGCCAATCATTATAAGAGACCCCTTTAATCCCACAGTTTCTCAATGCACTAGGAGCCAGACCAGTAACCATAGCAACCAAGAGAGAATAAGCTCGCACAAACACACATACACACACACGCACACACACTCACACACCCTCACACACAATCTTAGATTAGCAAGCTGGAGATCTGCAAAGTAGTACACAAAAGGGGAACATCAAAGAATGGTTTTGCAAAAAGCACACCTATTTCTAGTGTATTGACATATTCATCTCATACTAGGATTCATTCATACTAGGATTGATGCCACAATACCATTGCTTCAAGTCAGCCAACATGAAGAGAGCAAGACCAGCCTTGCAATTGCATCTGACCTGCTTCAAAGCGAATCTTCCAGTCCTTGCTGTTGAAACTGTTGTCCACCAATTTCCAGAAAATATCAGCACCATGGGACAGCGAGAGAGCATGGAGCAGCTGAGGCACTGCTAGGGAGGCCAGCTGGCAGAATTCAGACTTCAGCATGGACCACAGGCTGGGCACCAGAGCAGATATTGCATCACACACATACACAATGACTGGAAAACATTGTTTTCTATCATGGGCCATTAGAAACATATAGAAATCAGGTAAATACAATACTCATTACATACAAATGTTATTTAGGCTATTATCTATCCCTTCTCTAATTAATACCTGGGAATAAGCATCTTCTCTTGGATGTAGGCCAGAAACTGTGGATGATCTTTGCGGGCGTGATACAGACACTCCCCATGCAAACACAGAATCCTTAGACAGTTCAACATGTTGTAGAGGATATCTGGCTCCTCAAACTTAGCCATCTCCTATAGTGGAAAGCAGTACTTACTTGAATATAGAACCTGAATTACTTGAATATAGAATATAGTAGAATGGGATGTTTACCTGGAGTATGGTATAAATAAGCCTGAGAGAAGCTGGAAGCTGCTGATAGGAGAATTTCCTTTCAGTATTATTCTTTAAAGCTGTGATAAAAAAGGAAAAATTAATACAACATGGCATCATTGCCATCCTTTCAAAATACCAAAAATTACTGAAAAGTAATTAGTCTCAGGGTACATGGCAGGGTCACCGTCTGCATAAAATATCACATCAGATGTAATCTAATATCACTGATTGCTCCACATTATCTAATGTTCTGATAGCCATCATATACAAGTACATTGATTATCAGGGGAATCACTCTTGGTGTCAGGGTTGTCCTGGTTGCCTCCCTCTTCCGTGCTATTTTCTGGTTTGAGGCAGTGTTCAGACCTGGGAAAGACCAGACTTTCCTCAAGACTGTCTGCAGGCTCCTGTTGTAAAAGCAAAAAAAAAAAATACTACTTTATTTATTACATACTATTATTTAGTACTTTCATATGTTTTCACCAATGATGATTATTTTTGTGTCTGTATTGGTGTGTGTGTGTGTGTAAGCATCCTATCTCACCACTAGGCGTATCTCTTCAGGAGGTGTGAGTCTCTGGAGAAGCTCACAGCCCAGTTGGTA
>JAOVYU010000002.1:17879809-17891999 GCA_025674565.1 Synodontis membranacea
TAAGCATCCTATCTCACCACTAGGCGTATCTCTTCAGGAGGTGTGAGTCTCTGGAGAAGCTCACAGCCCAGTTGGTAGCAGAGGATGCTGGACTGGCACAGGCTGCACTCCATAGCCTTCTCATCCTTCTGGCAGGTGTGTGAGCCACCCCATGGAGCCTGGAACACACTGTTAATGATCCCTACAATGTCTCTTCCCAGGCTGCCTTCCAATCCCAGAGTCACTCCATCATCTTGAAGCTCCATCTACACAAACATATATGTGTTGGAGTCATCTAGATTTCTTTAGAAGACAGATTATGTGAAAAGTAGTGACATTTATGGTCCTGTTACTTTGGTCACCTGTTTGAGAATGAGATCAAACATGAGGATGAAGCAGCCCAGGTTCATGTCATCATCATCACAGTCCAAGTCTAGAGCACAGTTCCCTGTGGCATGACCCAGGTTCTTAAAGGGGCTGCAGCGCAATGGGCTACGGAATGGGCTTCGGAACGGACTGGGAAAAGGACTTAGGGTGTTGTTGTGCCCCCTTCTACCAGGATCTGACACTACACTCACCTACATACATACAAGCACATGAAGATCATAGCAAATGATTAATATATAAGCCTTCTTTATAAAAAATAAATGAAGAATTCCCTTTAAGCTAACCTGAGATTTTAGTTGTCTTTCAAAATACATCACTCAATTTTGTTATGAAAACACCATTCCTTTATCCATTCAGTAATCCAGCGGTGTTTGGATGTATCATTTACTTGCCAATAATTAAGCCTTTTTAAGGACACTATATTTAGTCTTTGCCTTGTTGTCATGACAACCAGCCTCCCTTTAATATTGCACCCAGTAATTGAGCAGGCGCTGCACATTGCACAAGCTCCTGCACATTGCTAGTGTTTATTACTGTTTAATATATTATTCAGATAATACAGAACCCAATTGAATTGATAAATATCAATTATACCCTTCTGGCCCCAGCATTTCCTGTCAGGTCTGTGCCTCGAGTCCTTCTTTGATTGGCCAACTCCTTCACAGAGTTCACACCATCTGAGAACATGCCAATCAAGAGCTGCAGGGGCACGACGATGTCCAGCTCGGACAGCACCTGCACACATTGGGTCATAAAAAATTGACTATGAAGTATTACCTTGCCAGTACACAAATACAGAACGCACAAATGGTTTTGTGTAAAATTATGCAACACGTTTTAAAAGCTATGAATGTGACAGTGATAATGTTTTAGGTTTAAGGATGACATCACTGCAATTTCTGACATGGATGTCTATAAGAAATGTTCATTCCGGGTATAAGGCATGGCAGTGAAATTTCATGGACCTAAAGATAAGGCTCTCTGCTGACTGTGCTTAGGATGCACCAGGAACAGTCACTAGCTAAAAATGTGACATCAAAGACTCAAAACTGGGAGCTTTGGCTCACTGTGTTTGTCTCACGATACCACTGACCCAGATCCATACTCAGCATGTGCCATGCCTTTATATTTTTTTTCCCATAATCCTCCCAAAATAGACACATGGCATATACAAACTTAGTTCTTAAAGTTCACAAGAAAAGAGAATCAAGGTCAGGGAATTGTTACTTTGCCTATCACAATGACTATGCATGATTGTTTTGGGGATATGTAGATGTAGATATGTACATACATGTATATATACTCACATGTAGCCATAGTAAGGCTTGTTCCTGTACAGATGCAGGATATCCAGTAAATCTACAACTTATGAAACCGAACATCTCCTCCATGGAGAAGGGTAGTGGACATAATTCTATATCAAACATCTTGCTGTAGGAAGAAGTAGAGAGAAAGAGGTGAGAGGACACATTATAACCTCACCTGCTTCATAATAAAAGCTAAAGCAATAAAAGATTTTTTTTTTCTTATCAGGTCAAATGAAGAGACTTAATTAATCCAAAATGTAAACTCATAAGGATTTTTCATAGAGGAGATAAATGAGGACAGGAGACTTAGCTAAAGGCTCATAAACTGCTGTCTTCTCATTAATTGTGACCTCTATAAGGCTGCTCGGTACAGAAATAATTCCACAGAGCCAACGGGGGTTCCACATTTGACCTTATTTATGATTAAGGTCATAGCACCTAGTTGCTGAGTGTATTGCCATGGTAACCAAGACAGGCTTAGGTAAGAGCAGCTCTGTGGTGTCGTGCATCACAACACCTGAGTGTTAATCACACTTGAAACAGATGACTTCTTACGTATTCAGTAGGATGCAGGAATTTATCCTTTTTTGCCAACTATTCTAAGTTACGGAGTGTTTTTAAATTGTTTTCAAATTGTTTCTTTAGCTCAACACAGGAGTCAACCAGCACCCAAAAACCCATACTATGATCTTTTGTCTCTTTTACAGATGGTCCATGTGTGTTTTATGTATTTTTCAGCAAATTAGGTTATTTCAGCAAATAAGGTTATTATATATAATATATATATTATTGAGTGTTCAATTATTAATAAACCAAATTATACATATTGACGGTCACCACAGTACCTAAGGACTTCCCGGAACTCCTTCAGCTGGTTGTCTGGCACTTCAGTTCGTATGGCTTCTAGCCATTCAGGCATAAAACACTCCCAAAGTGGTTGGCTGATCACGTTATAGGGGATTAAACACAGGATACGGTTCAGACCCTCCTTCAGCTGTGAAACTGTACTGCAGGATTTATCCCAGTAGCCACCCACCTGCAAGAATACACACATACACGCGGTCTGAAGGAAGCCTAAATCCATACAAAGCAATATAGTAGGTGAAGGTCAAAACCCCTTCTTACCCTGGCAAACTCCACTGGCTTGGGCAACAGGCACATAACCATGACATCGAAACGCACATCACAGACAGTCTTGAGCCACTTTGTTACAAACTGTGGCTTGAGCTTCTCCACTAGACTGCCCACTTCATCATCCATCATGTAGGCAGTGGAGTGAAACCACTGGAATACCATGCTAACCAAACGGGCAAGGCTCTCTGTGGGCGTGTTTTCACTGGGGGTACACAGGCTCACCTGGGGCAGAATTAAGGGAATGGAAGGATGGAGAGGTGGATGGAAATGGAGGTTAGAAGAATGAGCTTGTACTTTGTTAGTACAGCTGTAGTTAGTTGCATTAGATGTATTACTATGGTATTTGTCAAGTGACTGCTTTAGTAAAGGAAATAGTGACAATATGGGTGTGGCATTAGGGTTAAGGTATTTAAGTACTTATAATGATTGTATTATACAAAGAAAATTTTTCAGTCTGAAACCTAATTCACGTTTATTATATTTTTCCCCACATACATATTCACACACACACATAGAACTTGGATATACTATATATATCCGTACCAAGAGCCAGATACCAAACTGACTGAGAAGCCTCTGATCATGCTGGTCATCCTCTTTGTTGTCAAATTCCAGGTTGTCCAGTGAGTGGTGGGAGGTAGAGAGGCCCATCTGACGCCGACGGTTCAACTCAAACTCCCGCTGCTCTGCATGGATCTCCGCCTCTTTCAACAGGCTAATATAATGTGAGACAGACAAGACCTAATGACAAAATGACACAGCTAATAATACCGCAAAATATTGTCAATATATGAATATTTTATGAGGCCTCACTGTTGTGCTTGAACTGATAAATAAATTGATCAACTGCAGAAACAGGCTATTTTATAACTCTGCATATACGATTGATTTGGCTAAATTCGATATATCAGAACTAGCCCATAATTAATCAATTTAGGACTGTGAATATTTTAAAAAAGAAAACTGTACTGTACTAAAACTGTACTAATGCTGGGTCACATGAAAGTGTGTTATTGTGTTAATATTATATGCGTCATTCTGTTTCAGGCTCAGTGCTGTTAAGCGCAGGCAGTGTGGGTACCTGATGACAGACTCCACAGTGCAGACGAGCTCCTCAGCTCCACACTCACGCGTGTTGATGGGGGGAGGAGATGTCTGGTACAGATGAGTCTCTGCTGAAGCACCAACCTCACTGCTGTGATGGTTGACATGGCAACGCTTGCAGTAGCGCACGGGCCGGTTGCCATGCCGACCGCAGCAGCCGGCCGAGAAGCAGGTGACAACAGCCCGCCTCACATGAGAACTGCAGTTCTGTTGGCCAGAAACAGGGAGAGAGAGAGAGAGAGAGAGAGAGAGAGAGTACGTAAATCAAAGACTGGCCAAGACAGAGGAACAGAAGGAGGTGGCAAGAGGAAGAAAAATCAATAACATCCATCTATGTCACAAAACAGAAACACAGTTATTTATAAGCAATGCATATGCGCGGAACCAAGGAATACAGGGAGATGTATACCCACGGTGTCTCATTTTGCTAAAAAGAAAACGCAGGGACAGGACAGGCTTAATCTGGTCATTCCCTAATAGGTGCACTCCTGGTATACAGCATTATCATGTTCAATTAACTTTAAGTATTATACTTATTATTGATTTTATATCTTATATTATTTGATATTATATTATTCAGTATTTTTCGCAGCAGAAAAGTAAAATGGCAGTAAAATGTAAGATATTGCAGAAAACTGATTTGCAGACATCAGTCAGACTTAAAAATAAGGGTTTGGGGATTCAATTGATCCCTATGTGATATGTTCTTGTAGTAAATATGCATGAAATCCTATTTCTAGAGGATGGAGAGAACCCAAATCCAGCATTACAATATATTATTGCCAATAAATGAAACTTCTTCTAATTACTGGTATTATTATTATTATTATTATTATTATTATTATTATTATTATTTTTATCTTAAAAAGTATACAGAAATGAGAAGAATTCTAAGCGACTTGCTTATCTAAAATGAGAAACTTGGCCCAGTAATAGTCATAAAGAACATTTTCCATTATACAATGACAAAGCCTATTTAAAAGATTGTGGATTAAAAATGAGCAAAACACTGTAAGCTTTAGGACAGCTGCCTCGTATGAAAATGCTGTGTGACTGCTTTAAGCAGTGTACCTGAGATTACCACCCACTGCTTGCTGGCGCACTGTGAAAACACAGCAAAGAGGTTTTCCAGGACACACATCACCATGTCCTTCTTCTTCCATTATGAAGAAGAAGATTATGCTGTATGTCAGCAAGGGCAGTTTATAATAGACTATGAATGGATTTTTTCAAGGGCTTATTCTTTAGAATCGTAAACGTTCAATCAGAAGAATCGGGCACTGATGATACACAGACTGCATCGTATATACTTTCATTCAGTTCCACCATGATTTGATAAATGTACTGTAAAATCACCAGCATTGAATTAGCATTAAAATATTTAAGCCTCAAGGACTTGTCCGTGGATCCAGACTTATATTCATACCTCTTGTAACTACATTACTTTCCTATTACTTTCACTGTACTTACTGAATTATTCATAGAAGTTACTGAATAGCACGCTTAAATACGAATAAATGAATAATAAAAAAAATAATAATTATAAAAGGTAATTATAAGGGATTCAAGTCTCACTGGTAGGGTATATTCAGTGCAGTACTTTACTATCTAAAATGACTGAAAAGAAACATTTAGATGCAATTGTTCAACCATTTAAATGCAACGATGCTAACAATCTATCGGCCAATGCACAATATTAGACTAGATGAGACACAGCAAGATGCAGGCAGATGTAAGAATGTGAGCTGATTATATCTATTACAGATGAGATCCTGACTACCATGGCAACCCCCTTGCAATGCACAATAATAGTCACAGACGCAGAGAGAGTCTAAATACAGCATGTGTAACCTGAATATTATTTCACTTATGTAAAAATACATAAGTGAAAAGGCAAGTCAAATACAGGAATTCTATTTGGAAAAACAGACATCTGCACAATGAAAGACATGATGCCCCAGTGACATGATTAAAATTCCCCAAATACAACATCAGAACAGACATCAAACAAAATTTATTAAATACTACTTACCTTCTTCTGACATATAGCAGATATTTCAGCTGGTTGCATGAAATAATATAGTATATTGTTATTAAATGTCTGTCTACTGCCAAAATAAAAACCTGTGCTAGTACATCCTGAATATCTAGAATGATATATGTAGGTCCACCAAAGCTAAATCCAGATGTGTAACATACTTGACTGTCCGCTGAAAGCTTTAAATTTGGATTATTTATACAGAAATATTAGCGGGAGGTTCATAAATAAATGTAGTTGTACAGTTTATAATCTCACTAAGGCTAAAATTATTAATGTGCAACCAGAATCTCTGTATGTGGCTTGACTATGTTTCATAGACTGTCTATGAGCGTGTTATTATTCAACATGAACTTTCTGCAAGATGAATAGTAATGCTGACCTTGAGGTAAGAGCACATCAACCAGCCACTCTGCATGGTCTCTACAGATGCAGAACATAGGGGAAAAGAGCAGAGCAGAAATGAAACATTTATACTGCATACAAGATTGATATAACCTGATATTGACAACTGGTAGAACTGCACTAGCCCTGCTTACTCGTTTTCAAGATGAAGCCACATGAAGGGCAAGATTAATGAACAAGGGTAAAACCCACAGCTGTTTAATTAACAATGATAATGTTACAGACTCCTGGCAATGAGGGGATAATATAACCATGGTAACTACTCATGTGAGCAAACACCATGGCTGTTCAAACACTCATTCACAGACATCTGTGTACCTAGAGTGTACCTAATAAAGAAAGCCTACCCTGCAATCCTCTGACTACATTCTTCACAGATATACAGAGGAGGAGGCTTGTCTCCCAGGGCAACCGAGAGAGTCGGGTCGATGCACATCTGAGTGGAAAAAATACAACAGGCGTGTTACTAGACTCTTGGCCCACGTTACCAAATAACTGTCAGACGAATTACATAATATTAACAACAGAAAAAGACCATCAGTAAGATGCACATTGGCTGTCTACCATGCAGCCTATTTTCAGACATGCACCTAAAAGTAGGATTTGTTCACATTCTCTGAATTGTCTTTGAGATGCACATAGGCACATACACCCTGCAATATGTCGGATTAATTTACTGCCATATTGAAGCCCTGTAGTACTTGTTCTGTTTAATGACAGGGGTCAGTGGTTGGGCTGCAACTCTTAATACAATGGCCAGTAATTTACAGAGCTCTTCTACTCATGCAATAAGCCCATCCTCCGGCAGCACCAGGTCATCTCTTCCAATTAGGTTCCCCCACCTCCAGTCCAGAACGCACTGCCCCCTCTCAGGCCTGCAGTAATTGAAATGCGGTGCATGTCTACTCCGGTTTCATTCTCACTTCAGTGTGCAAACTTAGTCAGAACTGACAGAGAAGGACAAATTGCTACTGACATTATCGGGTGTGTGTGTGTGTGTGTGTGTGTACATTCTTATAAAGGTGTGAGCATTTTAGGCTTTAACGTAGTAGAAAATACAACTGAAAGAAAATATTATTAGATATGTATAAATGCATACATACTCAAACGAGATCAACTCAAGTAAATCAGTTTTTACTGTACCTTCACTGCAGGCTTATTAATTGAATTCTGACACTCAATATGCTGGCAGTGAATGGGATTCCAGGCTGCAGAAGTAGGGGAGAGGAGGTAAGGAGAAAGAAAGAAAGAAAGAACAATCTAATGCAGTGATTTGAAGAAATAAGTAACACAAAAGCAAGAAATTTGATTATTTTGGTGATTTAAAGCTCTTACAGTGCCAGGCAAGTGTGTGGGTTCACCTACTCTATTTTTTACTACTTAACACAGTTTTAGAAAAACACTGATGACATCAAAGCTATGAAATAACAAAATGTGTTAAACAAATCAAAACTAATCCTTTTTCAGATGCCTTAATGACAGCTTTATACAAATTCTCTTAATTAGAACTATAAGAGATGCTTTTTCCAGTAATCTTGAAAAAAAAATCCACATATCCTAAACACTTGTGGGCTGCTTTTACTACATAAAAACTACTTAATAAATTTATTCGTATTCTCATACGACATTAACTTCATTATTTCAGAAACAAATTTTTGAATAAGCCATTAGATCAAAATGCCATTAGATTCAATCAGGTAGATACAAAAATCAGGTAGATACAAACCTGAGTGCATATATAAGCAGAACAGGATGGACCAACAATATTGACTAACCTGTGTACTGAAGACCCCTGTACTCACTAATTGCACCTGGAGGTTTGAGATTAGGCCAGTAATGGAAGAGCATTTGAACAGCAGGAGGCTTTACTTGGGATGGTCCATAAGATATTACATACAGAAGGTCCTTAAAACAGTAAGATAATCAGTTTGATAGGCAGTGCCCAACATGGAAATATTCTCAAATGGTAATAGGATCTTAAAAAAAAATAAATAAATAAAAATACCTTCCACACTTCCTGCTTATACTTCATCAGACACTCCAAAAGTTGACAGTGGTACACTAACATCATCAAAAAAAAAAAAAAAAAACAGCCTTTCAACTAATCAAGTCACATCAAATCTAACTACATAGCACATTTAAAAATAACAATAGTTATGCCAAAGTGCTGTACAAGTATTTTCTTGTCATTATGTATTGAACAAATTCTCCACAACACTGGAACACATAAAATGCATCTACCTGGGTTTGAGGTATACTGCATAGCAATCATTAGCATAGAGGAAGCAGATAGATTGACGTACGCAGGGATGCCTCCTTCTCTCCGAGTTGAACCCACTTTAAAAAATCAAAAGGCATCAGTTTACAGAAATAAATGGTACTGTTTACATAAAGGTTCCCATTATCTAACCAAATTTACTCTGTGGGTTAATCTTAGGAAACTACCTCAGCAAAGTATAATTTCAAATAATAATTATTGACAAAATCTGTCTGCATTCACTAATGTTTATGTAATTCACGACTGAAAGTAAGTCCACATAATTTAGCAACAAATAATACAAGTGGTTGTACTTAACTGCCAAAGTCACTTATAGTCCAATAAGACTGAAGTAAATGGATTGCTCATGCCAACTAATTAAATAGTGTCACTCAATGGGGCCTTAATGTAAATCATTTCCGGGGGAAAAAAACCTGCATGTATAAATGAGAAACTATTGCGAGGGTGAAAAACTAAATAACATGAATATTTATAGCTTGCTGTCACCTCCCGTTAAAATGAATTCAGATAACAAACAGATGTGTACAGTTTGACTCTCACTGTCACCAGTATCCTGGGAATTCAAGCTGTGAGAACATCATGCTGATCTTTGGGACAGAGTGTTCCATTTTACTTGGCTCTAGATGTGAAATCTACTCTATTGAAGATAGCCCTTGGTCATTGCAAGCCTCAAATCTGTAATTTATTACTCCATTTTATAGAAATAAAGAACAAGATGCATATGCCTATATACAGAACTATATGCTCTATACACACAAAAGACAGTGGGCATTCACAAAATAATAATAATAACAATAATAATAATAATAATAATAATAATAATAATAATAGATTTTTAATTTAAAGGTTGATAGCGGTGCAATTTCTATAAATAATAACAGCATAATACTCACATATAGCCATAGGGAGAAAGGATGTGCTCAGGTATTCTATGATGTCTTTGTGTAGGAAGGGAGGGAAGGTGGCTAAGGTGGAGATCATAGTATAGGGCAAAGTGCTGAGAATATCATCACTGAGAAAGGGTAGAAGGCAAGTTGTTGTGTAAAATATGGCCTGCCCCAGATCTGATGACGGGAAGAGGAGAAAAGTAAAGAGACAAAAAAGAAAAACTAATGTAACCGACTCTTGTTCTACAAGTGGATTAAGATTACCCCAATTTAAGGTAGAGTTAAAGGTAGTGTTAAATTATGTGCATTGTTTGTATAAAACAACACTTGAAGAAAGAGTATTGTATATGTGAGTATGACCCCAGACTATCAGCAAATCTCTGAAATTCAAGGCATAAAGAAGTTTTCCTAAAGTGGATTGCAGAGCATGTGAGTCGTAATATGGACTCTAAAGCTTTGCTAACCTATTCAAGCCACACAAAGACCCTATACACTGACAAAAACACTAGACCAGGTCACAAGCTTTTAGAACGGCTACCCCTGCATACTGATTGCATGAATTAAGTTCAGTAAGTTATAGCTATCAGGTCAGTGATTCTTTAACATGATGAGATTTTCAATATTTATTAATCGGAATATAATACTGTTCTTATGTACTGTACAAAGTAAAATCTTCAGTGTTGAATTAATTCGTCTGGGCTCATTTGAACCCAACTGGGCTCATATGTACTCTGAAAGAGTTAATTCAACACTGAAGATTCAACAACACTGGGATTTTACTGTGTATATATTTGAACATAGTATATAACTTCTTTTTGTTTCACTGGACTGAATGACACGTTAGAGTGTTAAGCACCCTGACTACGGATAACTCACCGTGCTGACCATGCTGCAGCAGGGGCACCAGGTCAAGCAAGGTGACGAGGGTGGCATAAAGCCCCTGATAGTCCAGAGAGGGGTACTCTGAGAGCTGAGCGTCCCGACTCTGCTGGGCGGCCCCCCCCCGGTCGGCCGGGGCGTCCCGCAGAACGCTGTAAAGGAGGGAGCGAGTAACTGTAGGGTTGATGGAACTGACTTGTGGTCTTAGAGATGGGGTGAGTGGGAATGGCACAGGAAAAAGACACATGGTCATGGGCACGGCCAAATTGGAAGCTTCCTGGCTCTCCTTCCTGCCTGTACGGGACAGGATGCTGCTCGGGGGGGAGAGGGGAACAGGGGAAAAAAAGAGACAACAAAGACACAAAGAAACAGCACATTACATTGAAATGGCTCTACAGAGACAGTGTAAGTAGAAAAGAACCAAACCCAGATAAACCCCACATAGGATGCAGTGTCTCCACTCTTACATCACTGAGCATGTGTGTTTTTTTCTTTTGGATTTTTTTTAATTATTATTTTTGAAGTGGCAGTTCTTCCTTAATTTTTTATTTTTTTTTATTTTATTGAAAAACAAAAAGGTTCCAACAGAAGCTTGCAAAGAATGATCACTGCATCTCATGCGTATCTGGTGACAAGGAGCAAAAATATAAAAAAAATGGCATGTTTTCAGTGGCAGCCCCGTACTTCTCCAGAGGAAGAGCGTTAAACAACACTGACCCCTCTGATTAAATCAGTTGCGGGGCAGCCGTGCAGGTCAAATCAGTTAGGAGGCCAAATAACCATGCTTTGTTTAAAAACAAAAAAGAAAGAATGGCAAGGGCTGTCAAAGATGAGAGCAATTTCAAATTGGTTCGGGCACAATACAGAGATGACACTTCTGAAACATGCTTCAGCCAGTAATAAACATGTATGTGAGGTTAGACTAAAAGTTCCCTGATCACAACACATGTTTATTGCATCATAAAAAATAATGTCAGTATGTAAGTACATTATGATACTTGCTCAGTATCATTGGGGAAGAGAACTAATGAGATCCAACAGGCATATGGATTTCAGTTCTAAAATAAATGTAGCTAGTCTACGGTTAGGGAAGAAACTGTAATGGAAAAGGAATAAGGTTGCTTCAAACGAGATGGCTGATAGCATTATGCTTGTGGACTAATGGGGATGGACGTTTGTGTTTGCTGTCTCCTGGGAGTATTTTTCCCTAATTCTCTGAAGGAAAATGGCAGCAAAATTTCATTGGTCTATGATGGGCTTGAGAGCATTGGGAAGAGAAAAAAATTTGTCTTTTGATGCACATTACATAAAAACAGTGTGATGTGTCATTGGTCAAACTGCAAACTCTTTAAAACATGTATCTATAAACACATGCATGTCACTGGTAGAATTCAGTTCAACATTTCTATTGTTAACAGTTATTCTAATGCACAGAGTACCATAAAATTATACTTTAAGATTTCAGTGCTGATGTTCTTATATAAATCCTTTTTTTTGCAAATGCATAATGGACAATGCATGCACTGTCAGAACACGAACAGAATAAATTAAGCTTTTAACTAATCATTTATGTTCATCAATATATTTTCCTTAAACAGTAAATACACAAAACACAGTCACACCCATACAAACACACACACACACGCACACACACACACACTGATGCTATTCTGCATGTCCAAATGTGTAATTCAAGATTCCAAGCAAGCAACTAAAGAATTCTGTCTGAAATAAACAGTAAAGCAATGTATAATTAGTAATGTTTTAATTTAGATAAATATTTCTATAATAT
>JAOVYU010000002.1:17904687-17914885 GCA_025674565.1 Synodontis membranacea
GTGTGTGTGTGCACACGTACTGGAACCTGAAGCACACACATCATGGGGGTTATTTGTTTTTTTTTGTTTGTTTGTTTTTATTTATGTATTTATTTATTTATTTGGGGATGTTGCAGCACACTGCCATGAATTAACAGCAAATACATTTTAACAGCAAATACCCATGTCCCAGAAATGGAATGTAATGCCACTACTGTGAAGAGGTCATGAGTGTAAAAATAGAGGTGACTGATACGGTGCCACCTTAGAACCTTGTGGGAGTTCGCCAAATGCTCCTCTTGCCTAACCCTGATTACTTCTGCCGAAGGGTTCGAGAGGTGGCGACTTGTATACCTCTCTAAACACACTAGTTTTTTTTTTTTTTTAAATAGCTCTCGGTGCCCTGTTCTTGCTCTCGGACCCTACAGGATCTGCTCTGCTTCTACAAAAAGGCGACTATGAATGAAACACGGTTTCTCACTACCTTCAGGTCGAGCTCTGTTCCCAAAGTTTATTCGATGTTGATTCTGTCACCTAAGGCTCCGAGGGCTCGTCTGAAAAAATGTAACAATAGCGGCAATGCTGTTATTGCACGAAATGCAACTTAAGTGTCCTCTAGTTTCCTTTTTGTAGGCCTTGTTGTTGTTGTTATTATTATTATTATTTTTATTTTTATTGTTATTTATCTTAAACCATTGTTGTAGTAATGTTGTACCTTGTATTCAAGTAGGACGATGAAAGCCGTGTAAATTACAGCCTTCAAAGTAATTTCAGTGTTGTATTTCTGACCCATTAATTATCTCCGCTCTAGCGCTTCTGCTTCCTGGGGGAAATATTTACCTTCATTCGGGGTTGGTCTGCAACTTAGAAGGATCGATTTCACCAGTAAATGTTGTCCCCGTGCATATTGTTCTGTGTGCTCATGTAGTAAATCGCCATCTGAACCACCGCATTCGAAACGTGGGTTTTCTTGCTTTTGGTCAAGGTTTCTTAACAAGGCTAATAAATGCATCAACTAAACATGGTGTTAAATGGAAAGGTGCTTTGTCAGATTTTAAGCTGTATCAAGCGTGTCCAATGGTGGATTCAAATCTGGTACTGTGTTATCATTAACGTGAAGGAGAACCGTCTCCTCCTCACTCTCCAGTGTCTTCTTAAAGCCCTTTCTCCTAAAGCGGTCCTGATGTTCTCCATATCATGATGATTTACGTCTTTTATGGTAGTTTTACGTCTTTTATGATATTGTGATGCATATTCATCAGTTGGATTATCCAGAGCAGCATTTCAATTCACCATGTTTCGTAGTTATGAATCGCTTGTGTGCTGAAAAAATATACAAAAAAAAAAAACTGTGACTGCTGATGCACACAATGAGACACTTCTTCACATTTGTCAAACATTAGGGCTGTAGAAAACTGCTGTACTTTTGCTACACAGAATGTTAGAGAATTTAAATGGGGAGCATGAACATGTCCCAAAATACTGCCTACCGTAGTGACCGTATTGTGTATGGAACATCTTATGTGGAGTGATGATATATCGAGGCATTTGAGAATGTCATATTATGTTTTGTTTTGTTTTTTTAGTGGTGTTACGGTGTAAATGATTGGCGCTGACAAATTGTAAGTTATGGCGTTATTGGGTTATTTCTCAGAACAGAAATGACTTTCAAAGCCGTCATAAATTTCAGATCGTTTTAAAGTAAAAAAAATCCACGTTGAGTTTCCTGTTTATTAATTTTTTAAAAAATTACTGTCATGCAGTCCCTGGCAAACTGCCCAGGGTGTACCCTGCATCTCGCCCAAAGTCAGCTGGGATTGGCGACGTAGAGGATGGATGGATGGATCCAAAATTGATTTTGTAATAAAATTCTGAGTTTACTTTTGTTGTTTGTTTGTTTCCAACTAATTTCATTGGCATTTTGGTCAGTTTTTACTTTGGTCAATTAATGAATTTTCCTACGTCGCCCATAACGCTGTTCTGCTACCTTCTAATAGTGGAGCCAGCGGGATGCAGGAGTGCTTTATTCTCGCAGTCTGTCCTTCAGCAGCTTCAGCTCTCATGCTAATATTGGCATCAGTGATCAACGCCGTCATGTTTTCAGCCTACAGATCACTCGACGCAATTGTGTTGTGCAGCTGCATTGCATTCTAGAACATTCTTGCATTTTTCATGATGTTGCTGTCTCTATTATTTTGTTTAAATGTTTCATTAATATGCTGTTAACTGTTGCTAGAAAATGGTAAATGGGAAAAAAAAGAATTTTGCTCTTTTGTTTTTAAGAGGTACTGGTGAAAACGGTCTTATCCCTTATCCCTGGTGAAAACAAACGATCCCTAATGATCAATTAGATGTAATGACCTTTGTGAGGCAACGAATTTGGTGAAATGCAGTAGTTAAAATGAGAGATAGTCTGTTCCGTGCATGTGTGGGCTGTTGATTTGTCATCTTGTGAAAGGTGACGGTTCAGAACTTTGAAGCAGCAGTTCAAGAGCTGCCAGTGTGTTTTAATTATACCCTCACATGTTCACACATGTTCAGTGGTCTGTGTTTACTGGGCTCAGGTTTTTTGCCTGTAAATAATTGATTGATTATTTAACCTGCTCAGTTTTTTTTTTTTTTTTTTTTTAACCACGTACTCAAATTGACCCCCACTGAACATTTTTCTGCCTTTTGCATCTGTGATTTGCCCCATAGGTTTCAACAGTGTGTGGTTTGTGTAGTTTCTGCTTTCTGACCCTGTGTGGGCTAAACATGAGCGCAGTACACACAGGCTGCCATTGTTTAGGCTTTCTGTCTGAACGAGAAGTGTTGACGTTGCTGTATGTTGTGCTACAGCCTCAGGGAAGCCTATAGCTGTCTGTTACCTATTAGGTGGTATGGGCAGCAGAGACGTTTAAACTTGTCGAGTCAGCAGTTTCTGCTGAGAGGAGGAAAAAAAATAATAAACACTGGCACAGGCAACAAAAAGACCCAATTAAGTACGTACACTTTTCCAGATTTGTAGTATTTTCCTAGATGTGTATATTTCTTTAATGTGCTCTGTCATAAGTCATTTTAATTATTTTCCTTTAGAAATGTAATCTACTTTGCCGTTTTGGATGTGAAATGCTAAATAAAGAAATGTGGTATGTTGTTTAAGGTTTCTGAATTGGGTATCTGAATTAGTCTGGGTACACGGAGTACTAGTTTTAATTAATACAGTATTAGGATCAATCAAGATAAATTTGCTGTGGTACTTTAATTTTCGGTAAATCAGTTGGTTTGGGATGAAGCGGGACCAGGGTGTGTACTTCTGCCATCTGTTGGCAGATGCAGTGGTTGATGCCACCTCGTATGTGCGTGTGAGCAGACTTGGATCGGTGAGATCGGTGTAAAGCACACCTCACCGGCTCACATCTGCTATGCAGGTCGAGCAGAGCCACTGATAAATCTTGAGCCAGCTGTTTGTGTGCATGCTCTGATGCTTCCTTCAACTTCTCAGCTTGCCTCGGCAGCTCTGGCATGTAACTTGGCAGTGGCATTCTCACACAGATTGGCACGAAATAGAAACAAGGGATCTTTCTTTCCTGTTTGTTGAATTCCACTACCTTGGAGCTACCTTATTCTACTACCTTGGAACTACTTTAGAGTGCTTTCACATATGCTTTTATGTTGTCTGAATCAAATACCGGTGCCTCATCTGCCATTAGTGCAGGTTAGGAACATGGTGATCGCACTCGGGTACGGACCAAATCATTGCCGATCCAAGAGCGTCTGAGTGAGTTGGTCACTGTTCAGTTCGAAGCGAATATGCGCATGGTTTGATTGCAATGAGAGAGCCATTAGACCACCTGCAGGAAGCAAACCAAACACGCTGTGTTTTTTGGACTGATAAATAAAAAAGAGAAGGAGAAATTCTATACTCAAATGATCTAGTGGTTTCTGTGCTATGCATATCTCCATTATTGATGTATACAGTTTCAAAATACATTTGGTTTACTCCTTTGGTTCTGTCCAGTTGGGCATGTGAGAATAACGGTCACTCACATTCACACCAACACATTCAGCCCAAGGCATTTTTTTTTCTTTTTTTTTCTTTTTGCTGACCATCACTGCTTAAATGATTTGGAGAATTGCCCACATTATTGGTCAGAATACAGCACCCGAAGCAGCCCATTGTTCCTGCTGAAGGTATTCGCACCACAGTGTGTTGTCAAGCTGTCTCTTCTCTATCTGCTCTTTTCTGGTACACGGAGGTCCACCAGGCTGCCTGGGTTGATTGAGGTCATGAGGTGACAACTGTGCTATTGGTGCTCCAAAAAGGAACATGCCTGCATTAATACGCCACTACTTTTGCATGCTTGACCGAACAGAAAGCTTGTAGAAAACCTGTGATTTAGTTGGCTTTTTCCATGCAAAAGCTTGGGCTTATGATTTACTTTGAACCATTTGCCCCAGGCTAGCATTTAAATGATTGATTGAAAGCTAAATGCTTCTTATCCTAAGTTAACAGGCCTCATTGTCCCCACACCGCATCAAGTAATGATGTTTCAAATGTTGCAGCTTTAGATTTGTTGCAGCAATGTGCAAAAGTGAGTGAATTGTTAGCTTGAAGCTGTAGTCTATTAGTCACATCCTTATGGTAGCATTAATTGCTTTGGGAAGTGGTTCATACTAAATTACTCATGATACATATTGAGTCAGTGAGGGATGACCGGGATTGGCGGTAATCCATTCCTCTTCATTCTTTTCTAAATGTCTGAATCTTGATTTTATTGGAGAGAGGTTAGGTTTGGGGGGTTGGCGAGGGTCCATGGGGTCACTCCCGGAAGAAGCCCAGCCAGTCGCCTGTAGCCTGGTCCTGTCCCCTCTTATTAGTGTCACATTATCCAGACTCAGTGGCCATTGCGACACCCCCACCGTGCCATCCCCCCCAAACCCCAGCTTCCAAACTGAATTAAGCTTACAGTAGCTGTATTCAATGCATAGAATTGTTTTGCTTTTGATAAAAAAAAATATATATTGGTCCGTTAAATTGAAGCAATGCATATGTTATTACTTTACTGTTTGGATTCTTTTAGCTTTGTTCTCATGTATTATGTGCCTACGTTTTCCTTTATTGTAGTGTGTAGCCCTCATGTGAGCGTATTGAGTAGGGAGTCGATGTGATTTACGTGGTGGATTAGTGCTGTGCAGAAATTGAGCGCTGGGTAAAAGCTTAGGTTTCACTCCACTGAGCAATTGACTTGCTATGTGACTGAAAAGATTCATTGCAGTGTGCATGCACCCACACACACACACACACACACACACACACACTTATTAGTCTATATGAGAATGGGAAACTAACGTAAATTCCAGTCTGAGCTAAACCAGATCTCCGGAACACTTAGCACCTGCAGAAGTGTGTGTGGTGTGCGTTGCGTGTTGCATCTGTAGGTTTGGTTACTATAGGCTTATTAACTGTTGTGTTGTGTAAATATAGCGTATTATCTGAGTGGGCAAAAGCAGCCAGTCTCACTTTATTCTTACTTAATGATGTCTTTCTGATGCACCCAAACACACACATGCATATCTTCTTAAAAACGGTTACATCATTTAAAAATTCTGATTTAAATTATAAAACGTGCACTTTAAGCTCAAAAAGATGAGGCAAATCTGTCCAACATAGTCAGTGGTGGACAAATCATAAATAATTAGCTAGCATACTGGGCAAGCAGCAGCTTTATTGTACTGCCCAGGTTCATGATTTGCCTGGAAACCTAATTGAAAAAGATAAAAATGGTAGATAATATTATGTAGTAATATATATATCCAGCTGATTCGTGTGTTCTTGCAAACTAAGAGAAAAGGATGAGCATACGAACTCCTGGGAGAGGACAAACGAAGCCAGTTCTTATCCTATCCTATCCTGATAAAGGTTTTCATGTACCACGTTGTGTCTCTTCCATCAACAGAAAGTCGGCATGTTGTAGGGGAACGTTTTGTCTATATGCTGCAGTGTTCTTTTTCCTCATCACAGGTGCTTTATTAAGCCGTATTATTTGAACCTGGCTAGGTCATCCTTTTTTTTTTTTTTTTTTTCTTAGGGGTTTCACATGCCTGTGCATGTTCCTGATTCTGAAAAGATCATCATCATCTATGCATGTTAATTAACGAGTCTACTAAAAGTCATCAGTAAAAATCAAACCAGAGTTGATGTGCGTAATTCATCGAACAACAGGATTTGGATCGAACCGCTTGTGCTATAGTTGCAGGAGGAGGAGAGGATTTGTTGCACCACTATAAAGCACGCAAATTTTTAAGCTCGCCTACCAAATGAAAACTTTTGTACTGCGAACCTCAATAGGGACTATTTATTTTCATTCTTTTTGCCCACCGCACGACTAAGAATAAAAAATATTCCAGAGAAGAAATCTGCTTGTACAACCCTTGTGTAATAACCGTGGCGCTTTGTTTTACCTCCTTATGAAATCAGCATGATTTGAATCAAATTGCATCTACATTTCTTGTGCTTTTATTACCCCATTTCTCAAAACCATTTTGCTATTCCAGTTTTGTTGTTTATTTATTTATCTTTTCAATTACATATTATTTATTGCTTACTTCGTCCATGACTTGACTCGTCTCTTAAAGCACTGATGGCATAATCGAGCACTGGATGAGAATAGTGTTACTTACAGGGGAAAATAGTCTGACTCACAATTATAGGCTGATGGCTCAATGCTCCTGCTCGATGCCGCATGGCCAAGACAGAAATGCAGCCACAATTACTACACGTTGCTTATTCAGGGATTAGTTATTTTAAGTAATGTAACTGTTTGCTTCATGCAACGTCCAAGTAATCGCTAGACAAGGCAGCAAGGTCTCCAGAATCAGCTATATGTAACATAATATCTACACCACAGCTAAACAAAAAAATGGGTTTGAGAGTCTGTTTGTGTATATATGCATGAGGGTGAAAGGTGCACAATGTTTAGGATTTTTGTGCTTGATTTATCAGCAGGACAGTTGCTTGAATAGCCTTGTGAGGTACATGGCATGGGTGGAGAGAAATGAAAAGATCCTATTTGGCCATGATTAAATGCTGAACTATTAATTAACTTTCCCAAAGCACAAAAGCATTAACTAAGGTTGTGGATTAATAACTGCCTCCTGTTAATGGTAATACAAGGAGACACTTCCACAGATCCATGGTGAGAGAGGCCTGAAAATGGCAAAATCAAAAACGCAATCAAATGATTTTTGTGTAATATGATAGGCCAGTTACAGTTGCATAGTGGGTTGATTTCACCTAGTCCACTTCCAGAAAAAACCCTAGAGGTCAAGCTGCTAACGGTCTTCATGGTAGCTGCTATAGATTTGAAGTAAACTTGTGAGCGTATAAATAAACGGTACAGAAGACAGTCTGCTGGTATCCTACACACTGCAGAAAGTTGTGGTAGAGAGAGATGCTTCTTATTTTTGCTGCTGCAGCACTGAAATAATCACCTTGACGGAGGAACCTGCAAGACGCTCGAGTATCTGCAAGTGTACGACGGCATGCAAATGCACGACATCATGAAATTAGCTATATGATTAGTTTTTAAATGCTAGTAGTCAGAATAAAACTACGACCAAGGGAACAGTAATCAGTGCAGTGTGATTTGGTATTGCTCTGACACCAGGGGGTCATTGCTTCCCTGACAGTAGGATGATGCGTTATAGAGCCTAATTGCTGTTGCTTGTACAGACGTAACACTGTCCTTTATCTGACAGCGCAGGCAGAGTCGGTGTCAGAACAAATCTAAAGGAAGGGTATTAGAAGTCCCATAGGCTGGCAAGGACTGCCGTTTAAATGATGACTCACTGAAGGAAAACTGTTCTCACTTGTTCACTTTCTCTCACTTGCACGTTAGACTAACTGTGTGTACTGTAGCGCATCAGCACGGTATTGCTCCATGCGATAAAGTAAGATGACAGTTTACATCACAAGTGGGAAATTCCAGTGTTACAGTGTTGCATTATATTTCTCCCTTACTTCAGCTCCACCATTTCTATTGATTAGGAACTTATTGTTGCTGTTGTAGGCCTAGAAGAAGGACAATGAAAATATTTATTTTTCTGTCCATTTTAAAGCAATTCATTGGGCACTATTATCATGTTCTCAACCGTAGATGTCTGTCATGTAGTGGCAACAATAGCGTGAGAATCGCAGCACATAAAAGGGCTAGCAGGTATAGTTCATTTTATTAGGGGGGAGAAGTGTCGCACCTGTAGTTTTAAACATTTATGGGGGGAAAATAAAGGTCCAAAATCAGTACATTAACTAACATTCTTGCTGTAAGCCATTTAGGGAGGCTTGACCTGTGAATGAACCCCAGTTTATCATCCTTAGCCTGAAGGTGCTTCTTTTTTTTTTTTTTAGCTCGTATGTCAACAAGTTATTGTCCATAATGGCGTACACCATACATTAAACACATTAACTGGATTACGTGTTGCTTGTAGGGCTGGGTGAAATGCCTTTATAATACTGACATTGTTAAGTTATAGGCTATATCATAATTAACTTTTTTTTTTTAATGCAAATGTATTATTATTTTATAATAATAATTACAACTTCCAGAAGCAGCAGATTGAATATTTTCCACTGTAGGCAGTATATATATGCCTTACTTATATTTATACTTGTTTGTTGTTAGTGGTATTGTTGTTCCTTTTTTTTTCTTTACAGTAAGGATGTAAGGGAAGTGTCAAAAGGGAAGATCTGTCCTGCAATCTTGGACATGGCCACATCGGTTTACAAGCCGAGATCTAATTAAAATCAAAAAAAGAAAAAAAAAAGATTTTTTGAAAATTGATCAGTATGCACGGCGTGGTTTGCACATAGGCAAGAGAGAGAGAGCGCATGTGTCCCCGCAAAGCACCACCAAGTCAAAAGTTTGGAAATACTTTGGTTTCAACAAAAAGCTCAGTGGAAAATCCTGACGAAAGCATTGCTACATGCAGAACTTCCAACGGTGTCATAAAAAACACCCATTATACATTCCTGTTATCACTTACTTTATAGCAGCTGTAAGCGGTCATTCTTGGGGTTTTTTTTTTTTTTTTTTCTTTCTCGTTCTTAACATTAATAAGGCAAGGGGGGAAAAAAAGCACAGCTTGTCTTGTTACTGAGAAAGCAGAAACTACGAACTCCTCTCGGGTCAGTATTGAACTTTTTATAAATTGAATGTGGTACTACATATCAGAATATTGACTATGTTGTCTGAGAGAGAGAGAGATTCACGCCCCCTGCATAAAATGTTCGGTATATTTAATGTCTGCAAGCATAAACAAATGGAACACATTTTTAAAGGTTAGTTTTTAAATGTAACTTTACCATTTTACTGGCTGCTAGTTAGAAATATATTTATTATTATATATTTATATATTATATTTTTCACAACAGATACCACATGCCATAGAAACGTATGCAAATGTTGTGATTATTTTTGGTTGAATCACCCACCTCTTATCTGGTGTACTGTCATGGTGTGGGTTTTTTTTTTTTTTTTTTTTTTTTTTTTTTTTGACTCTGTTGTTGAAAGCATGCAGTTTATCAGTTGAAAGAGCTTGCTTTATGCATTTATATTAAATACTCTGAAAGAAATGAAGTAGGGTTTTTTTTTTTTTTTTTTTTTTAATGTCCGATCATGCTTATATGTAATCTAATTAATTGATTTAAGCTTGTGGAACCTTTTTAATAGTTTTGTCCACCACTAGTATTAGTTTTAGCTGATTTTCCTAACCAAATAGTTATGCTCTGACTTGCTACAGACCAGTGATCTAAGACTGGAAAGACCCAAACATGACTTCCTTCAAAACATGCACTATGAGTAGACCATGAAGATCTTTCTAACTCATTAATTCTCTTCTGAATTTCCCTCTTAAACTCTGCTGTAGAGAACTTAAACTCTGCTTTCTCTTAACTGTTGAAAGTACTTTGGTTAGATAAGCAGATAAGAGGCATTTAATTCAGCATAGTTTCACCTCCACCAAGTCACGTAACCATGCATTAAAGCAGTTGTTCAGAAATACCAGGGGTGCAGATAGACAAAACATTCACCATGGGAGCAGCACAACAGTTTTCACTGGGGTCATCAGAAGCCTGTCTGGAAAGGAAATGTTGGTGCTAGTGTCAGAGTCAGAGAGTCAGTCAGAGTCCGTTTATTGTCAATTCCTTACATGTACTAGCCATACAAGGAACCGAAATTAC
>JAOVYU010000002.1:17922379-17935025 GCA_025674565.1 Synodontis membranacea
TTTGGCTGCTAGTAGCTGTCTGTCAAAGAAATTCATGTCTTCATGTGCTGAACAAGCTCAAATATTTATATATTTTTATTTTACCTGTGAGATCTGTTTTGCAGTTAACTAGCCAGCAAGCGATGCGCGGATTCTACCTGCATTCTATTAGTTATTCTGTTATTCAATAGCAGCAAAGCAGTGTTCATAAATCCTGCAGAATTGGAGAACTGTTCTAAAACATCAGCATTTCCTATTTCCTATATTGGCTTCATTGAATCCTTCTGAAGTTTTGACATATTCTACTCAGCTGGTAAAAGCAATCAAACCAGTTTCTGATGTTCAATTGTGTTTCCTTACATTTTGGAGGAAGGTTGTTCCAGATTTAGGCTTAATGTTAAGACTGATCACTTGGGTATATATTGTGTATGCAGCACTTTTGAAGTGTTTATATAGTGTTGTGAATCCCAGTGAGCTAATAGGGAAAAGAGGCAGCTTTCATCTTTGACGTGACCTTCAAAGCAAGCCTCCAAAGAAAAAGCTAGGTTTTCCCCTTCAGAGGTTGTGGGAGATACGGAGTTGGGGAATGTGTTAAAAGCAGATAATGGAAGGATTATTGGCATAGGGATGGGAGACCGGACACAATAAATGTAAAGGCAAGTGGGAGGTGAATGGATTAAGGAAGAAACGGGAGAGAATCCTTTTATATCAGCCTACTGTTTATGATGAAGGTAAACCTTGATTTTACCTTCATCAATTTTAGCAGTCACTTGAGGAGTGAATACTTCCTCTGCATTTACTCTGCACAACTTTAGTACAGAAATTCACACTTTATTGCAATGCGATTGCTTATTTTGCAAATTTATGCAGGAAATGTAAATGTGTGCTTATGACTGAAGCAGTGAATTTCCATTTATGTCAAGCACTATGTATATTGGGTTCATTATTCTCCATGTTTAAAACCATCATAAACCTGAACTGCATTCCTGATCGAGTTTTCTATCATGTATGCCACACCCACGTTCCAGTGTTTCTAGTTTTCAAAGACGAAACTTTTTCATGTTGTCACTGCAAAAGTCTCCAAATCTGAAAGTAGTAATAAAGTAGGTCCTCACCTCCGTCCAGTAAAAATATAAGCTATTAAAATAGGATCATTGTTTGAATGGGAGTGCTCTGGTGGCAATAAAATCCCGTGAAGTCAGGTGATCAGATGGTGCTTTCAACATCCAGCACTGGCCCAGGGACGTGACATTTAAAAACTCTGCTTTACTATTGCCAGCAGTTGACAGGCAGATAGGCGTGTGTCTGTATGTGTCTCTCTCTCTGTCATCACCTTTTCAATTCCTCCAGTTCACTTATTTTGTCTTCTGTGCCTATAAGCATTATATACATGTTTTAAAGTAATGACCCCTTTGGCTGTTATATTCATATTTTTACTGTATGAGCTTATGTAGCCTCACATCTTTTTATCAATAGTTACTTTGAATACATTAACAGCCAGGAGTGTAAATTTCTTTTCATCATGGCAGTGGTGTTGGAGGATGAAATACAGGAATGAGGATGTTGGCCAGAAGGTGTGAAGAAATCAAAGGCATTGCTGTGGTTTGGTATTTAATGGAGTTGATGACTTTTCTGGTATGTGCCCTGCCTGTAGAAGTGTTTAGGGAGTGAGGTCAGACAAGCAGGAGGACTTTGGCTGGGATATTATTTTCCAGTCTGTTTAAGTCATGCTGGAGGCCAGCTGTTTTTATTGATTAATTTACAGGGTTTATATTTATTATTGATTTTTCTCCTGAGCAGGATTTTGATTATCTAAACACCCCATGATGGGTGCAGCATTGTGATTATAAAATTATATATTTATATATATTTTATTCACCATGATGTATCTCATTTTTAATACCTAAATCTTTTGTTGTTAACGTAAAGGCATTATAATGATTATTTCATATCATGTGGATGAGTGATCCTTCATTTACATGCTGCAGTGTTATGCTGCCCCAGCTTATGTGTGTTTGCTCAGGCAGCTGTTTTACTGATGAGACTCTTCCTTCCTGGTGATAACATCAGCAGAGGCCTGTGGTGCAGAAAGCATTAGCCTTTTAAAGCTCTGGATTATCACTAGGTTGGTGGTGTTACCACTACATGCAGGGATACCCAGGTGTTGAGCTGTGGGTGCACTGTGCTGGGGCTCTGCAGACACCTCAGACTGATCTTATCTCTCCCCTCCATACCTACCTGTCCTTGAGAAGCTAATGTGTGCAGAATGGAAAAATTCGACCATCTGAAGGGGGTGGTATAGTGTGAAATGTGAGATTAAACCCTTCACGTTTGTAGAGAATTTGTAAAATAAACTAACTAAGCTATTCTCTCTAGGTTGTGAGGATATCATTGTGGAGAGCATCTCTCTGGAGTCGCTGATCTCTATTCTGAAGTGGAGTTCTCAGCCGTATGGCTCAAAATGGGTCCACAGACAGGCCATGCATTTCCTGTGTGAGGAGTTCAGCCAGGCCATGACCTCAGATGTGCTCTATGAGCTCACCAAGGATCAACTGCTTACAGCCATTCAGTCAGACTACCTGCAGGTACGGTTTTATGGATTTCACCAGTCTGAGATGTACATACACACACTGATCGGTCATAACGATATGATCACTGACGGGTAAAATGAATAACACTGATTATGTGTTAGAGGATAGGATATATTAGGCAGCAAGTGAACATTTTGTCCTTAAAGTTGATGTGTTAGATGTGTTAAAATGTAAAGATTTGAATGAGTTTGATAAGGGCCAAATTGTGATTGCTAGACAACTGTCAGAGCGTCTCCAAAACTGCAACTCTTGTGGGGTGTTCCTGGTCTGCAGTGGTCAGTATCTATCGAAAGTGGTCCAAGGAAGGACCAGTGGTGAACCGGTGACAGGGTCATGGGCGGCCAAGGCTCATTGATGCACGTGGGGAGCGAAGGCTGGCCCGTGTGGTCCGATCCAACAGACGAGCTACTGTAGCTCAAATTGCTGAAGAAGTTGATGCTGGTTCTAATAGAAAGTTGTCAAAACACAATGCATCGCAGTTTGTTGTATATGGGACTGCATAGCCACAGACTAGTCAGGATGCCCATGCTGACCAGTGTTCACCACCAAAAGTGTTTTTTTTCTCCACTTTTCTTATTTGCAGTTCATTGTACATGGTAGGGTCCAAAAATCTGAAACCACTAATGGAAAATGTTTCAGTTTTTCAATTTTTATTTCAAATTATGATGGGTACAACCTTGGTTCATGAATTTCAGAATTTGATGCATTCCACTTTTGCTTTAATGACAGTGTTATGTAAAACCTGATCATCCATTTTAGATATAATCTAATCTTACCTGTCATACTGTACTGAAGGGATTAGACTCGAGGAAAATCTGACCTTTTGTACAAACAAGATTAATAAAATAAAAATAAACAAATCCCAGAATCTTTAGACCTTTTCCCTCACCCGCAATCTCTATTTTGTTCCCTACATTTTTTTCATTACAATGTGTGCAGTATAATGGAGTGAGCTGATGACCCATTTTCCTATTTTAATTACTGTGCATCTCCTAGAGAGAAGCTGTCTGTACAACAGAAGTGCTAATGCAAGAAAATTCTCATATTTAAAGTGCACTGGTTTAAGTCACAGTGTTGAGTTGGGACTTCAAGGTAGATTCGAAACCCTTTTTTTTGATACCTTATGTAAACAGGCTAGTAAACCACAAGGTTGTTCAAGATAGATTCATGTAAAGACATTTTCAGGTATTCAGGGTAGGTCACAGGGCCAGACATTCAGTCGATGGAGAAGCCACTGTGTGAGCTTAAAGTGGTGTCGGTCATTTAAAGTCTCAAATCCTTCAGCCCATCTTTGTGAAATATGAGTGTGGTAATCTTCCTGTGCTGTGCCTCGCTGTCTCCCCGCCCTCTCTTTCACAGGCGAGTGAGCAGGACATTTTGAAGTATGTGATTAAGTGGGGTGAGCACCAGCTCATTAGGAGGATGGCTGACCGAGGTGAGATTGCTGTTCCCATTGACCCTCATGCACTCTATATTTTCACCTCAATTACATGCCCTCTTAGACTCCATATTGCACAGCAATGATTGGTGTATAGTCATAGGGTTTGTTCCTGTTAGAGCTTATACTATACTGCACACAGAGATATAGTACAGCATCACTACAAAGTGTTTATATGTGTAACAGCATTTCCTCTGCATGAATTCCAGAGCCCAATCTACTGAGCGGTACGGCTCACAGTGTGAATAAGCGTGGAGTGAAAAGAAGAGATTTGGATATAGAAGAACTGAAGGAGATTTTGTCTCCTCTGCTGCCTTACATCCGGATGGAGCACGTTCTCCCAGCTAATAGTGACATACTCACTGACGCAGTAAGTGTTCATTGGATACGTAGCGATTTTAGATGTCATGTGAGAAGGTGCAGGCTGATGGAGCAGATCAGACCCCAGCCTGACCTTCTTAGTCGCTCTCGTACTGCTAGTCATCGACTGCTGAACGAAGGTTTTTGTGGAAGCACTGTAGGCAGCTGAGCTTGGTTTGCTGAGATGGCTGTGCTTTTTTGCAGATGAAGCGTGGCTTGATCAGCACTCCTCCATCAGACATGCTGCCCACAGCAGAGGGAGGCAAAGCAAATGCCTGGCTTAGGCAGAAAAACACAGGCATTTATGTGCGTCCGCGTCTCTTCTCTCCATATGTGGAGGAGGCAAAGGTAAACCTGCTTTCTGCCTTATCTCGTCCATTTCGTTCAGTATTGAAATCAGTTATTTATATGAAACAATTTGTGAATAAAACAAGTTTATTGCACTTTAATGTTGGTTAATAAATAATAATAATAATAAAAACTGGCTTTTCACATGAACTGTACATCTATAAGCTTTTATTTCTTTCTTAAATCCCTAAATCCGAATACTTTTTAATAGACACAGGGCTGTTTGCACCAAAAGTTTGGTGAACAAGAACATTTTGGGTGTGTGAAAGCTAGGAACCTGGGAACCAATCTCTACTTACTGTTGGTAGTTCAGGGTTTGCTTCAAGTGAACTCTGGGTAAACTGTACCATGGGTGAAAGGATCCATTCCCAGCACAAGCAACCGGTTTGTCAAAGTTACAAGGATTCAGCTGAATAGCTGATCAGTGTTCAGCCAAAGTAAAGAAAGATTAATTACATATATAGTATATTAAACAAACATTAATAAGAGCATTTAATAAGGACATATACATGTTATCATTTATTGTGTTTGCACAATTTGCCATTGAGAGGTCATTTATCTGTGTCAAAAACACAAATGTGATAAAGCTGTCCCTCTACAAACGAGCCCAAAATCAGCCCTGGTTACAGACCTTAAATTGTGAATTATTTTGTGTGTCTGTGTGTCTGTGTGTCTGTAGTCGGTCCTTGAGGAGATGATGGTGGAACAGACTGATCTGGTACGACTGAGAATGGTGCGCATGTCTAACGTGCCCGACACCCTGTACATGGTCAATAATGCCGTGCCCCAGTGTTGTCACATCATAAACCGCCAGCAAATCACTGGTAGCCAAACAACTGCCCCATCTGTTGTGGCCAACGAGATACCAGGTGAGAGATTGTCTCAATTCACACACATAAGCGAAGCATTTCAGAGGGCTTAGTATAGATGTTTAGAGGATGTGACTTTGAAAGTGATGCTTTCTCAGGTTTCTTTATTGAGACATAAAGGAACTGAGAGTAATTCAGTGGAAAATGAATCTCTGATCATGTGATCATGTGAAGCCACATGACTGTAAAAAAGAATCTGAAAATCATAAGTATTATTTCATTGAGAAAGATTGAGGTAATCTTCAAGTGTTGATCACTGGCACAAGCTTTGAACTTCTTCCTATTTATATTTGCATGTCTGGGTATCAGTGCCCAGCTTGGCAGTGGTTAGAGAGATGATTTCCAGGCTACAGGAGCTCAGGCACACAGATCAAGTGCAGAGAGCCTATGCTCTGAACTGTGGGGAGGGAGCAACAGTGAGCTATGAGCTACAGCTCCGTGTTCTCCGAGAGTTCGGCCTGCCGGATGGAGCCGCGGAGTTGCTGCAGGTGAGTCCATTAGAGCACTCGCAAATGATCTAATCATTAAAGCTGTGGGAATTAAATTAATTAGCTGTGTATTGTCATCATTGTTTGCATGTCCTTTCCTGGCAGAACCCACACAAGTTCTTTCCAGAGGAGCGTTTTGGAGATGAGAGTCCTCTTCTTAGCCTGAGAGCAGTCGGACGTTGCAGGGTGAATAGCTCCCCTGCTATGGACACCCTGTTTACAGAATTGGAGAGCCTCGGTAGTCTCAACCCCCCTCTCCCTCCTCCACCCCCCCCATATCATGCCATGTTGGCTCAGGCCCAGCACAGGGTAGCTTGGGGCTCCAAGGTGGCAGTGCCAACCCCCTCTCGCTCCTTCTCCTACCCCTGTAACCACACACTACTCCAGCAGAGGGGCTCCTCCGTGACCAAATCTAGCAACCCAGCACACCAAGCTCCTGACTATAGCGTGGCTCAGAGCATGGGGAAAACACTTAACACCGAGACATGTGGGGTAAGTGTCACAGATATATCGTCTCACCCTCAATGTCCAACCCTCCTCAGCAATAAGCCAGATGCAGGATGAGGTATTGTGGTCATGTTTTGAGCAAAGGTTGTCTGAGAGACGGTTCAAAATTAGATTAACTACATTTTCTGGTAACAGATTGGTAGGGTTGTTCTATTTTAAAGTAGTTTTGTAATAGCTTTATGAACCAAATACCAAGAATGATTTAACCCAAGAAAACACCTGTGAAAAAGGGCTTCTTTGCAATTTTTCAGATGGCTAGGTTTTTTATGTAGGTATTTAAAGTTGGCAAAAGTATAGAATTTTTAAAGGTACTCATTTTCAAGCCTATGAAAAGTACAGAAATATGGCGAAACTACTGTACCAGTAACTTGTAATTTACACTCATGGTTCTGTATCCATTGACTTTAGACATTCCCTTGTTTTCCTTCCTAAAATGGATCCCATTTCATATTTTTCTTAGATGTCGTTAATGACATTCATGAAAACAGTATGTTTGGAAAATTCATATCTTTCCAAGAGGGTATGATTTGTATATTGTCCTCCTCAGAGGAAGTCGCATCAAAAATGCTTCAGTTCTGTTTAAACATACAAAAAAAAAAAGATGCACACACTGCCATTACTACTGCTCCTTTACTCTCCTGCCCCCTGTATTTGATGTGTAGCCAGCTAATCATGAAGAACCTCCTACTGTTCTGAAGAACCATTAACATTCCAGGATTTCAGAAGTCCATTTCAGTTGGTTCAGAAGCACTTTTGACCAAACATAAACCAGGCTTTGTTTCAGCAATCAGATATTGTTACTTTTCCTTCTTTTGAATAATGAGTTAATAATCTATGAATTTTGCAATGCATTTAAAACTGTTTGGTTTTTTTTGTATTTCCTCTCACCAGTGTTGTGTATTCATGAATTTAGAAATATGCCTGTAAAAGACATGATTATACTTAATACTATCTGAATTTGTCCTATTTTAGAGTCTGGAACCTCTGATTAGTGAATATATGCCAGAC
This sequence comes from Synodontis membranacea, assembly GCA_025674565.1. Classification (NCBI taxonomy): domain Eukaryota; kingdom Metazoa; phylum Chordata; class Actinopteri; order Siluriformes; family Mochokidae; genus Synodontis; species Synodontis membranacea. The sequence continues at coordinate 17,929,968 of JAOVYU010000002.1, forward strand.
ATTGCTCTTGGAGTGTCCACTATGACTCTGTCGGAGCACGGCAAAGCTCAGGACACCACTCTTCATTCTCTTCCCAACATGGTCTCTACAATTCCCCACTACCCTCCTGGACCGTGCCCCAGTGGACGATTTTCCCTCACTCAACTGTCCCACAAAAGGCATGTCCTCAAACAAAAAGCAAAGCCTCCATCGGAATATCCAGACCTTTATGACTTGTCCAATCATGACACTCTTGCATCTAGCCTTCCTCCTCAGGCCACGTATATGGTTCCAGATTCGTACGGACAGCGCAGAGGGCCATGCAATAACACAAGCCTATCATGTCTCCCTGACACTTCAGTTCATGCCCAGGCAAGGCTTGGACAGCCATCTGACTCCCTTCATTTGGATGTCTTGGGTCAAAGGTTGGATTTGGACCATACCTCCTCTGGAGGATCCTCAATAGGGGGAGCATTTGTGCCCAGTGGGCGCTCAAAAAATGACTCGGACCTGACATGTGGTCTTGGGCCTTCAAAAGGAGGTGCAGAGTCGTATGAGGAACACTGCTCCGTTCCAGATGGAACAGGAGACATAAGGGAGGCCTCCGGAGGAGCTGGACACCACAGGAACGGTAGTGAAGAAACAGGAATTATCCAGGATCACAGGTCACCCAGTAAACCAGAATACCAGTATAAGAAATCTGCACTTTAAATCAGATAATGAAAAATCATGGACATGGACAAAGACTGTTAAAAACTTAGTCTATTAAACAAGTACTGAGTTTCAGTGTAGACTTGCAGGTAGCTATATCTCACTTCCATCAGCTTCCTTTCTAAACAGCTTGTTTAGAAAGGAGCATAAACTGATCAGTCCTTTCAAAAGGTTGTGACATTTTTAGCAGGAGTTGCTTAAGAGTGAATAGATATTCATGACTTCGCATTTGTGTATGTTGTAATGCAGAGAGTTTTGTTTTGTGTTTATTTTAATGGATTCTTGATACCAAAACTCCTTAATCTGAGTCTGTGACTGATATTAACTGATGAAGGTAACATCAATAAAATATGCCTCCCATTAAAAATGGGAATCAAATCAGCTCCTAGGTGAACGTCAGAAAAAAAAATAACACTGCCAGTCAAAAATTTGGTCACCTGCTCATAGGGTTTTCTCCATCTTGTTTGGACTATTCTAGAATAATGAGGAAGACATCAACTATGTAATAACAAATTGGATTATACAGTAACCAAGGAAAGTATTAAAAAAAATTCAAAACTAGTTTAGATTTTAAAATTCAACTGTATTGCTGATCAGGCATTGCACATTCTTGGCAATTTCTCAACTAGCTTCATGAGGGAGATTCCCAAATACGCTGAGAACTTCTTGTAAGTTGATTCTCTTAAATGGAAACTTGTTTGGGGAAACATCATTTTAATCAAAAGCTTATTTATGGGAAAAAGGAACATATTTAATGCGTAAGCATGCATATTTAAAAGAAATGCATCAAATGATGGGCATTAACTTCACTATTTACATTTGTCTTTGAAACTAATATCAAATAAGCTTCAAGACAATGCAAAAGATATATTCGTTGAGTCCAACCTTTTGAATTGTAGTGCATTCATCTTATACCAGCAAAGAACTCCTTTTCCTTTAGGCATGTAACCAGTATATTTGGAACAGATCAGTTGAGTGCTCTACACCGGAAGAGAACGCCCCCCCCCCCTTTTCTTTTCTTTTTCTTTTTCTTTTTGTAGTGGGCTGGATAAATATGACAAATTAAAAGCAACATAAACTGTGTTGGTAAGATGTTGGGTGACCACAAGCCACTAGAACAGCAATGCACATAGGCATGCTTCCTGTAAATCTCTGGAACTGTACTGGAGGGATGAACTTTTTTCTCCCCCCAAAAGACATTCTCTTATTTGGTGTTTTGGTGATGGTGGTCAAGAGCGCTTTATAGTTACTCTTCTGTCTAACAGGGTGATGGACCCAAACAATGTCGGCAGAATGTAACAGCCTCTCTCTCTCTCTCTCTCTCTCGCTCTCTCTTCATTTGTCACCCGTCTGCCTGTCCACTACCTTATGTTTTGTGGGTATGAATGGATTATATTTATAAATGTAGCCATAATTCATCCGAGATTTTTTTTTCCCCATTATTTATTTAGTTTTGTTTTCGCCAGTCTTTTAATGAAAATTAGTGTACAATGAGAATTTGCATAAAATTTAAAAAAAATTCTGTTTAATTGTATAACCGTACACTATCCCAGACTGACCAGGGCTACTGGTTTTCATTGGCCAGACATAAGCATAAGAGCATCCCTCATAAAACCCAACTTCATTGTGCAACAGGCTAGAACTCTTTGTGAATATTGGCAAGCATTTGGTTAACCATTTTCTTTAAACAGTCATAATATCCCATAAAAGTATCCCATAAAAGGTCAATACATCAGGCATTGTTCCAGCTCAGTTAAGATATGCATGATATAAACGCACCAAGTGACATCACAATCACTGAACAGGTGAAATGGACTTGAAATTCATAGCTCTGGCAGTTGTCACAGTATCATGCACCTTTACTGGTAATGTGCATATAGAAGAAATTAAATGATGTTTTTATATCATTTCACACCCTTTTTAAGAACATGTTTAAATTACACAAGATGCTTATAGTATGTACCATCGATCAAGACTGTTCAATATTTACATTAGCACCAGCCTTGAGAATGATTAATCCGTGTACTGTAGAAAACATGAACATGCTGGGTTTCACCTCCTCCTCCTCTTTTCACATCCTGTGGCCTTAGCTCAAATACCAAGAAATGAGTGTAAGCCATTATGCATCTTCCATGGAATTCATTTGATGAATCTTTTTGTCCAACTTTACTGAGTGCATGGGAAGTGAATAAGGTACACTTGTAGAGGCAAGTTTTTGCAGCGTGCACTACCCGTTTCCTCCTCCTCCGTCACTCCATTGTGCCATTTTTACAGTGCCACCTGGTGGTACAGAAGCATGCCAGAAAATTTTGCAGTAGTGCACAAATTTTCATTTCTTTTATTTCTGTGGCCTGACAGCCACTTAAAGGTCCTCTCACTTCTCACAAGTAAGCTTGTATTTCTCCTCGACATCCAATCTAAATAGGAAATCATTCACCAGTACATCATATGTTCATCAGTAGCTTGCATGATGAATGCTGATGATACATGTATGTAATGGGGCAATAGAGGATTTTGTAGCTGTGTTTTCAATGCTTTATCCAAAGTGACACTCCATAATCCATATTTTATACAGTGTTGTCTATTATTTATGAATTGCCACAATCCTGTCAACAGATTTAAAAAGTAAATGTGATTTTTGGATACAGTGTGAAGTCATTACTATATTTTAATCTGTACTCTGGGGGAAAAAAAGAAACCTTTAACACAGTAAAATGCTGCTAATGCACTCTAATGTTCTGTTTTGCTGGGTCATCAGTGATGTTTTTAGTAGCAGTATGAGTGTGCATTTGTATCCATTTCACAATGTATTTGTTGGAGAAATGTTTTTTTTTGTTTTTTCCTCTCAAATTATCCTAATTGAGATCAGAGGGCTTCAGGGTTCATTACTGCATTTATATAAAACTACAGATGACCTGAGAGTGTGCCTTGCGTGTGCAGAGGCCAAGTATTTTTATTAAATTAGTGATTTTGGCCTATGCAAGCCTTCTTAGGAGCCTACGTATCCATCTGCCAGTTTCTAAAAGGCCTGTACTGCCTCATGTACATCTTTTGAAATCTAGTGTTTTTAAACATTTGGGTACCTTTCACTCGTATTTGTGTTGTGGTTTGATACAGTTGTTTCTGATAAATATGTTGATTGTACTTAAACTTTAATATAATTGCATTTCTTGTAATGAATTTTCACCAGTTATATTTTTCTACTGTTACCTCCGAGAGGGTGAATAACAGTGACCAGCTTTGCAGCTAGAAAGCATCCTTAGAATAAACTTGCTTCAAATAGTATTGTTGTGCTTTCATTTTGTGTGCGTGCTGATTGGTGATTGGATTTATTCACTTTAGCCTTGATTGTAGTCAAAGCTCACAGATGCACAATGGTACACATGAAGCAGTATGCATTTCTGAATTGTATTTAATCGACCAGTTTGAGGAAAGCACAGTAATTGACAAGTTGATCTGAACATTCAGGTTGTTGCCATTAAAACATCTGTAGGTTCTGGACAGCAGCCAACTCTCCAGTCCATCATAGTCAGTTCAGGTTTATTGACCGTCTCGTACAGGAGTTTAAATGTGGACATCCACTAATGTCCACTGCACCTACATTACACAGGGTGAGGTGTGCAATACACACTAGCAGCTTCAAATTAACACCTCTTCTCCTTAGAGACAGTAGTCTTTCTGAACTTTCACATTTATTCCATATATGCTTAGGAAAGGAAGAAACTGGAATCCAAGGACGGCCATCCATACCAGCTCAGCTGCAGTAATACTGCCCGGCACTGGCCCGTCTCCTTTTCCTAGACTGAAGGTCTTCAAAGAACATGTGGATAGCCTCAGGGGTCACATCCTACAGCCAGAATGAAGATGAATTATCTTACTATTATTTTGTTTTGCATTAATCATTTGAAATGTGTACTTAAGTTAGTTAGAGGCTAAAAAGCCCTTAAATGTCCTTACCTTCCCCTGGTCAGCAAACTGCTGAAGGAATTCACATAGCTCTGCTTTCATATCATTGTACTCTGAGAAGACAATCACCAGAATGGTTCAATCAGCAGATCATCCTAGCTTAATATTAAATCTGGAACAATGCTCCTACAGTAACTCATCAAATGCTCTTTTATTGAGTAGGAGGGAAAAGAAACCCATCTCAGACTTCTATGAAAAATTATACATACTGTAATAATTTATAAGCATTTCTTACTAAATATTACCTTGACGTCTGGTGAGCACAATACTTCTACATGTTCTACCTTGTAGAACAAATGTAAGACAAAAAAAGGTGGGCCAGCACTAGGGATGGGCATTTTTGATCATATTTCATTTCGAGTAATCCACAGGTTTGAGAAACGAGTACTCGATTAATCGGGG
>JAOVYU010000002.1:17961133-17971576 GCA_025674565.1 Synodontis membranacea
AATTACATTCTCCAAGGAAATAATCTTTTCCAGAAGCAGTTCTTTTGTTATTAGTGAATCTCTTTTTTTTTTTTTTTTTTTTTTTTTTTTTTTTTTTTTTGGACTTGCATTGAAATAATAGGTGTATGTTGTTTTTCAGATATCCATTCCCACTATCAAAAAGCTCCATGTACTCCATTGGAGCTCCACATACGTGGCCTCAGGCTCTGGGAGCACTCATCTGGCTCATTGACACAGTTCGGGTATGTTTGGTCCCTAGATGGATCGATTCCAGTGGAATAAACCAAAATTCAGTAGTTTACAGTTGTGTATATTATACCAAGTGATAGCATCATTTAAAGAATAGTACATTGTGTAGAAGGAATAATTGTGATATATAAGTTTTTGGATTTTGGGTACCGTATTAATTCCCAAAAAGAAATTAGACTGAAGTGAACACACAAACACTCACAAGTGAAGTACACTTGACTGGAGCATTGGGGGTTAGGTGCCTTGCTCAAGGGCACTTCAGCCGTGAACATCCTGCTGGTCCACAGAACCAAACCAGTAAGCTTTCGGTCCCAAACCCGCTTCTCTAACCTTTAGAAATAACATTTATAAGTATCGTACTTGATGATGTCAAACTTTGTCACCAGTGCTTTGTTAATGCAGAGAATGGTAAAATAATGGTCATTAGTTTTAAGAAAGTATGTGTTCGGTGCAACAGAATATAAAATATTGTAACTGTCATTGCAGAGCTTTAACAGTATGAAAGGTCAGGACGTGCTGTTTGGGGACTTTTCAGATGGGACCACTGGACTGGAGGATGGGCTGGAGTACAATAAGGTACAGTATGCTTTAATAAATACACTTAAAGTAGCACTGCATGCAGAATTCTTAGCCTGAGAATTAACCAGCATTGACGTATTAAAGTAGATGTGAACTTAAATAAAAAAACCTTGAATAAATTAGAATTCATATGATTAAAGTACTGTCTTTTGAGTTGTGTGTCATGCATGAATGGCCTGTGTCTCCAGCTCTTTTTAGAATACTGCTCTAAGACCTACAATAAGTTCATGCAAGGAGCAGATACCTTTGAGGATGAGGATACAGACTACCTCAGTCATCTGAGTAAGTCAGAGTTACATACCTACTTAACAGTATAATAGATAAGTTGGACAGGGTCATGACTTCTGTTGAAGTAAGATATTTGGGATAAGAATATAAAAGTTAACATCTTCAAATTTAATACTGTACCAAAATAAAAGAAAGAAAGAAAAGAAAAAGCAGGAACAACAGCTGAGAAAATATATACTGTTGGATGTCTTCCCACAGAGAGGCTGTATAATGTTGATGAGGCTCTATTGGAGTCGCAACAGGAGAAACACAGAGCGTTGATGTCTGAGGTGGAAATACTGGAGAAACAGAGTCATACTGTAAGTCTACACATTTATTTACATTGATGCATGAATCCTGAACAGCGCTGAATATCAGCTCACACACCTAGTTTGTATGTTTGTGTAGGACCGATTGAAGGGACAGAGGACTGAGAAACAGAAGTTACAGACTGACCTTCAGAATCTCCAGAGTTACCGTACTAACATGGAGTCTTTTAAAGCCCACCAGGAGAATAAGGCTACAGCTCTGTCTGAGGAGCTGGAGGCAGCAAGTATGTGCCATTATGTAGAATCTGTACCAGAAAGATTGCAATTCTTGTTCATTTTCTTCAAGGAATGCTTACCAGTAAGGGCAGACGATATGTAAGGAATAAAATGACATGTATTTGATTCAATTATAGTTTATTTAATGTTATGAAACATTTACAAATCATCCATGTTCCCGTTATCACTTGGGTTATATAAGCTACTAGGTGATTACCCAGTGGCTCCACTCTATATTTATTTTTATATTTATAAATATGGAATAGAATTAGATTACATGTAAGCACTAGTCACGCTGTTTCCGGTCATACATAATTTCCGCTTCAAACACGAAAAGAATTTTATATATATATATATATATATATACACACACACACAGTAATACCTCGCGCATTCGCGGGGTTAGGTTCCAGACCCTGGCGCAGATGTGTGAAAATCGTGAATGTTTGGTGGAGTCACTAATAAATGCTAATTTCTAAAGTTTAAACCCTAAATATATGACCTAAATCATGCTCCGAAAGCACTTTAATTTAATTTAAAAGTTAGATTAATACATTACCCTTAAAAAAATAAATGGTTGATGTAAAAACAGAGTACAGTATCCCCTAATTCAGTGTTTCCCAACCTTTTTGAGCCACGGCACATATTTCACCGTAGAAAAATAACAAGGCACACCTTGTTTCAGACTCGGATTCAGATTCGGTTAAGCACATTGGCCGAGTCATGACTCAAGTGACTCACACACCCTACTAAGTCCAGCTCTAAGTCCGGTGACGAAGTTTCACACAGGCGTTGTGGTTCCGTGATTTCCTTTTTATTTTTTCCCCATTTTTTTTTTTTTTTTAACAATGGCCCTAATACTCCGTCGTACAATTTATTTACTTAGTTGAACACAAAGCTAAAAACAGCATTTTATTCTTGCAGGAATTGAAGAATGATGCACACAAAAATCTTCCTCTACAGCTCCGAGTCTCTCTCTCTCTTCGTCTTTATAGCAGTCAATTTGTGCTGCCCTCTAGTGACAGGGAGAACTAACAGGCAGCCTTAGTTTTAAGTGAAGAAATTTGGGAGTAGAGGCGAGTGGATTCGGGTATCGATATCACAAGGCGCCATGTTTATATTCCAGCGGCCGCGTCTACTTCTGGGTCGGCGCACGGTGACGTGGGAAGTGTGTGACGGTTATCGTTTAATGCCAGGCTTTTTGAGGATTTAGCAGATGTGTGAAAAACCCGCGAATGTAAATTAGTTAGGTTCCACAGAAAATTCCGTGAATCTGTGAAGTCGTGAATCCAGAAACGCGAATGCATGAGGTATTACTGTATATATAGAATAGAATTAGATGGAAGCGCTAGTTGCGCTGTTTCCGGTCATACTTAATTTCCGTAAGCGCTAGTTACGCTGCTTACGGTCATACATAATTTCCGTTTCAAACACAAAAAAAAAAAATTATATACAGTTGGCCCTCGTTTATCACAGTTAATCAGTTCCAGACTCTACTGCGATAAGTGAATTTCCACGAAGTAGGATTCTTTATTTATAAATCGAATATTTTTGTAGTTAGAGCATAGAAAACCTGTTTACGACCTTCTAAATACGTTTTTTACCATTATTAGAGCCCTCTCGACATGAAATAACACCCTTTGGTCACCATTACATCGATCAACACTTTAATGAATATATTTGGAAAAAAACGCGATAGAGTGAAGCCGCGAAAGTCGAAGCGTGAAGTGGCGAGGGACGACTGTATATAGATAGATTAACACTGGTTCTCTTACTTTCTCTTGAGGTTAATAAGACTTTCCTTTTTCAAAAAAACATAAAGAATTAGCTTTACTTCTAATTGTAACAAAGCACTGACCGGTGATTCCATAAATGCTAAATAAAACACTTCAAGGAGAATTCCACCATATCAGTTATGATACATTTTTCTTTGTTAAATGCCAGGAATTTTTTAATCAATTTATTTTAAGGCTTAGATTATAAGGAGTGTCTGCCATATAAGTCTCTGTGAATGAACTATTATTGTAGAAATTATCATGTATTAGAAACAGTTGATTATAAATCTGGTTTGATTTACAGGTGGCATTACTGTCAGAGCTGCTGTTATACAGGTTGTACCTGTCCAATCAGATTCAGCTTTCTATAGGTTCAGAGCTTGTCCAGTGAATAACAATAATTATGCAGAGTTTCAATATAATCATCATATTGGCCAGTACCACTTATATACCCAGGTAATCATTTGTTGATTACCACATTTTGTTGGTAGCAATAGGCCCAAGTTAGCTCTTTAAGACAGTTACGTGTGAAATAATGTACCCAGTCCTATAGAGATACTGAACTCTATATACCCTTATAGAGTTAGTAAAATTCTGTAAAAGCTTTTTGTTTACAACAAAAATGATATAAATTCCTGTATGTGTAGTCCTTCAACTAGAAAGTCTGAAGAGGGAGCAGGCTAGACTGCAGCACATTCTGGAGAATCAGAAGTTCACCCCAGCTGATATTGAGCGCATCAACAGAGAGCGGAACGATCTACAGCAGAATGTGAACACCCTGAGTCGCAGTCTTGAGGAGGCCCAGGAGCTGGCCTGGAATGAGGAGATCACCCTGGCCAAAACCAAGGAGAGGGTGAGTAGGATCTTACAGATAGACACCCTGACCTAAGCTGAATAATAAGAGCTAGTAGCTTCATGCCAAAATATTCTTAGTAATCTTTCTTCACTTGGTCAAACATTCAGTATTCTACACTATATGGCAAAAAAGTATAATACTGGACATCTTGAGCCACTCTTCATTTCTTTATTTTGCTACGAAAATGAGACAGTAGGTACAGTGATTTATTTCGGTTGAAATGAAATGAAAATTGTAATGCTATAGCCTACAAAGGCTTTCTAGACAATTGTGTGCTCTCATCTTTGTGGCAAAAGTTTGGGACAGAACCCTATGTGAAAGTGATTCATTGTCATTATTGACACACCACAGGACACAGTGCACAACAACGAAACTGGTCCTCTTATCCCATATGTGAATCATGGCACACAGCAGGGGGCAGCTATTTTCAGTGCCCAGGGAGCAATGCTTGGGGGCGGCACCTTGCTCAGGGTACCTCAGTGGTACCTTGCTGGTCGTGGGATTCGAACCTGCAATCTTTCGATTATATGGGCGCTTCCCTAACCATTAGGCCAGGTTTCAACAAACATTTGGCCATATAGTGTAAAAGGAGCAGGTATCAACATGGCCAAGTACTGAAAGCGATCCAGAGGTTAAATGTACAGAATGCCAAGTTTGCTTGATGGCCTACTGTGAGGTGTTATATACTGCAGAATATGAGTATTCTATTAATACTTTGTCATTGTTGATGAGAAACTACTACGTTTCATTTTTTATGTTCTTTAGAGATAAGGAAGCCACTATTCCTATTCTTATTACTCTGGTTAAATCTGTTCCTGTAGGCTGAGGTAAAGTTGGCAGAGTACCACAAACTGGCACGCATGCTAAAGCTCATCCCCCAGTCTGCTGAGAATGCTTGTGGCCATGACTTTGAGATCAAAACAGTCAGTGACTATGGCCCAACCACAGCCACCCAGATCAGGACTCAGATACAGGTATGGCCAAACTCACCACTACAGCTAATCCACACTCAACATTATAACATTCTTATTAATGTCATTATACATTCTTATTCACATTATGGCATTCTTATTAATGTCATTATAACTCCTTATAGAATCCTCTTAAAAGCATGCTGCTGGATGTAGAGGAGGAGTTCAGCAACGTGACCAATATGAAGCTGAGCCTGGACGAGACAGTGGAACAGGTATGAAAGGGAAGTGAGCAGTTTGCTGTTTGCATTTAAGGTGTTTTCTCATATATTTAGTCATCTCAGTAAGTTTTTGTTTTCTATGTATAATTAACTTTTGTTTAGACACCTGTCAGCCAACCTGGAGACTGGTGTTAACCATATGAATCATGAAAGTGCTAGCTGAGTAATATGCTTGCCTTCTTACTGATTGTTAGATAAAGTCCAACATTGGTGAGAAGTCAAATGACATAAAGCAGCTAAAGGAGCAGATTCGTAGACTGGATGAGCAGCTGCACCGTGATATACAGGTACATGTCATCTAAGCCTGAGAAGTTTTATTAGAGTTCCAATGTCTAAGACACTCGAAGAAAGTAAATCAAGTATTCCAAACTACTGCTTTATCAACAGTGTAGTTGAATAAATCAAATTATTTTTATTCTCTGAATACTGACTGCTACAAAATAAAAAACTTTGGCTTAGAAAAAAAAGTCTAAATTCTTTGTTGTTAAAGTACTACTTGACTCCAAAAAGTGTTCGTGGGAAAAGACAAGACATAAGACTATAATACCAATTAAAGTTTGTTCACCGCAACAGATTTTTGTCATATTTATCATTTATATAGTAATGTGATATATAGTTAATTAAACAATAAACCCACGTTTGATTAGGATATGGCCCATGAAGAGGAAAAATGGGCAGCTGATGTGACATCTGCTGAAAGTCACAAGAAGCTTCTAGAAAAGAAAGTCATGGATGGACATGAGGAGGCTGAAGAGCAGCTGAAAGCAGCCCAGCAACAGTGAGAGAACATGCAGAACCCTGTTCACCTTTATAACTATTTTATATGTTTATTTTATCTGACTAACAGGGATCATACGTAATCTGTGTTAAATGCTTTTCTCTATTAGGTACCATCTTGTTCTTCAGGAAACCAAAGAAGAAATCCGGATGGTGGCAAACAATCTGACACATGTCTTCAGTGCTGCAGTCAACCACTTGGAAATAGTTGAGGTAGGAAATATTATTATTATTATTATTATTATTATTATTATTATTAACAACTACCCAACTGTTACCTTTGCTTTTGTTGGCATGAACCTAAGGAAACAATTCATACAAATGTATATATGAAGTTCAGCCTATTGGAAGATTATGTTTAGTTAATGTAAAACTATACGGTCTTCCATTCACTGTGTATTAAATTTTCAGAAACATTGTAATGCCCAAGTTAAAAAGATGGACAAGATGAATGAAATTATCCGTGAAGACCAAGCAGATCTGCTGCAGCTGAAGGAAATGGTTGAAAACTTTGTTGCTAGAGCAAATAGCTTTTAATGACTGAATGGGAAAGAAAATTTGTAAATAGTTTTGTACTAATAATTTGTGTTACTGTTAATGGAAAACATTGTTGGCCTTGGAAAACGTGTACTTATTTTTGTATGTATTATGTGTTCTGTTAAAAATAATAAACATGTTTTTTGTCTAAATATTATAAATGTTAATGTTAATTAAATGTTCTTTTTTTCTAGATAGCTAAAAGAGAACGTATTAAAACTCCAGAAATACCATAGATATTTTTCATTATGGATTGAACAAAAAGGCCAAACATTTCATACAACTCACAGATTGTAGTCTGTTGTAGTCTGTAATCAATTGTAACCACATATCATTTGTGCATTTTTTGTAGGTTCTTTGAATATAATTGAGTTCATAAAATGTTATAAATATAAATGTGACACAGTAATACTGAGTATTTCAAAATACTTTTGTGATACATTTATATGCATACTTCCCCCCTCAGTGCTGAATGATGATAGCAAAAATGCTTCAGACTTCAGAGGCCGAAAACATTATTTTACACTCTTATTTGAATAAATTTGTAAATTACAGAATACTCTGACTGGGTACCTAAACATTCAAAATGACTTCATTAATTCATCTTCAGTCTGTTTTTATTCTGGTCAGGGTTTCATCAGATTGTGTCTATCCCAAGAACTCTGGGTGTGATCAGGAATGCACTGTGAATGGGAAGCCAGTTCAATACTGGCAACCATACTCATACACTCATTCACACCTACAGGCAACATAGCATAGCAAATACACGACCAGTCAAAAGTTTTTTTACACACCTTGGCATTCAGTGGATTTCTTTATTTTTTATTATTTTCTACATTGCAGATTAATATTGAAGACATCAAAATGATGAAGGAACACGTACTGTATGGAATTATGCAATAAACAAAAAAAGTGTTAAACCAGAATGTTTTATATTTTAGATTCTTCAAAGTACCCACCTTTTGCTTTGATGACAGTTTTGCACAACTCTTATTCTCATTCTCTCAGTCACATTGATCAGCTATTCACCTGGAATGGTTTTCAACAGTCTTGAAGGAGTTCCCAGAGCTGCTGAGCACTGACTGCTTTGTCTTCACTCTGTCATCAAAGCAACTGGCTACTTTGAAGAATCTAAAATATAAAACATACTCTGGTTTGTTTAACACTTTTTTTGTTTATTGCATAATTCCATATGTGTTCCTTTCATTCCACATGTGTTCATTTCGATGCCTTCAATATTAATCTACAATGTAGAAAAATAATAAAAAAATAAAGAAAACTATTGAATGAGAAGGTGTATCCAAACATTTGATTGGTAGTGTATATTGACTTGCTTTTGGGAGGGGAGAGGAAACTTCAGGACCTAGAGGAAACCTACATGGATGTGGACACGCCGTATAAAACTCAGATGGACAGACTAGTCAAACCAGGGACGCTCAATCTGTTGTGGCAATACTATGCACTCTAGCTCTCATGATAGCCATGTGTATACCTTTATATACAAATATTTTCATTTATTTTTCAAAAAAAAAAAAAATCTAAACGGGGAAATCAAACTCTGCTGGACTACCTGCTTTCCAAATCTACTTCTGCACCCCTTACACACAGTTTGAATCGACAATCTTTGAATGGCTACCTTAGTGGGGATTTAAATGCATGTGTGTTGAAAAAAAATATATATTTTACCTGATGTTTGCAGCAGATGCATGCAATTTTCTCTGCTCTGTTTCATGTATGTATTTATAACAAGTCAATTAACACATGTTTGGTAATTGTGAACCACATGCAAAGAAGAAAATGTCTTTACTGTCTGTTTGTACAAATATACCGAATCTGGACTAAAAAAAAAACACCTCTGAGTCAAGATGGACAAGAGCTTCAGCCGATCTACAAATATCTGCAACAGTACACGTGAAAAACACACGGTTTTTGGGGGGACTTTTATTTTGGATTGTACGTGGATTCGATAGATATGACTCATAATTCCGTAGGCGATTCATTCGAATCGATTCTTTTCTGGGTGTGCTTTGAAGTACTTTAAAGTCCGTTCGTATTCGTGTAATTTAAACAGCAAAACCCAATCAGATACCACAAAATTACATTAAACCCTGTTTGTGAGAAAATCAAACTACATAAACTACACGTTACTTGGGGGAAAAAACACTAAAGTCGGTATAGACTCTATCTACACAAACACACACCGGAAGGTGTACAACCTGGAATCGGTTGAGGAATCGATTCATTATGAACTAATTATATATACACGTGGGATTGAAGAATCATTTCGGGAGTCGACTCTTACGTACACTTGCCACGCCTCTTATCAGGCTGGTATTGGAGTCGGAGGGAAAAAAAAAAGTGATGAGTGCAGCTAGAGCTCTGGATGTAATTATGATTTTTTGCTTTTTAGATAGAAACACGGGCGTTGTAATGCAGTCGTGTAGTTTTGTAAGAGTTCCAGAGAGATCTCCGTTTGCTCTCTAGTTGCAGATGTTTGTTAAATCCTCGACGTACCTTACCTACTAACTAACTAACTAGCTCGCTTAGCTAACGTCAAACTTTTGAGTCTTTTATTTAATTTAACTTTATTATTATTATTATTATTTTTAAATTCTTTTTCTTCTTGGCGTCCTGAGCGGCTCGTCACGCAAAAAAAAAAATGCGGGCTGTTATGTAAAACAAACAAGGAAGCGTAGTTTTGTAGCTAAGTTGATGTTACGTTTAAACGCGTGTTGTCAATCATTTAAATATATAAATAAATAAAGTAGATAATTAGGGGTTTTTTTTTTTGATAGGTCGGTTACGCTGACTAAACAACCAGTGGACAAATCTGATAAAAAAAAATAATAAATCTTTCTCTGGACTCGAGACTTGTCATTTTTGCACGTGTTTGTATTTGTGCTCATTTATCCAGCTGGAGTGATCATGTAGTATTGTCTCCTGAAGGCCATCCTGTTTATCATCATTTAAACGGCTGTCAACAACAACAACAACAACAAAAATGTCATTGGAAGATTATGAGAGGCATTACGGGTCTCTGTCGGACTCGGGCTGTGAGTCGGTGAGCAGTGCTCCAGCTCCAGGCCTGTTCAGTGGCGAGGAGGAGAAGTTACACTACATTCCCATCAGGGTGCTGGGCAAAGGGGCATTTGGGGAGGCTACCCTATACAGACGAACAGAGGTGAGCATCAACACTTATTCTTTAACCTTTAACATATCTCGACTTTTTTCTCTCTCTCTCTCTCTCTCTCTCTCTCTCTCTCTCTGTTTTTTTTTGTCCTCTAGATTTGTTGCATCCTTAAAATCTTCCACACATATTCTGCTTGAATTCAATTCTATTCAATTCTATTCAATTCAAAAACCTTATTTGTCCCCGAGGGGAAATTTAGTGGTAGTGGTAGCTCAGTGGTTAAGACACTGGACTATTGATCAGAAGGTCATGAGTTCAAATCCCAACCTTCACCATGACTGCCACTACTGGGCCCTTGAGCAAGGCCCTTAACCCACAACTGCTGAGTTGTATAAAAAATGTGATATACAGTACTGTGCAAAAGTCTTAGGCACATGCAATGAAATGATGTAGAGTAACGGTGACTTCAAAAATGATGAAATTAAATCTGTCTACTTAAAATAAAAATATTACAACATGCAGTAAACAGTGATGAA
>JAOVYU010000002.1:18034046-18044202 GCA_025674565.1 Synodontis membranacea
TTCTTACACACAACCACTAACCTATGAAAATAGTGCAGCTTGTTGGATGATGATGCGCGGCTGAAGAACATCGTGATTGGCAGTTGCTGGCGCTGTCTTTTCATATGCGTTTTGTAGGGTTCCATCACTCCATCGAGTGCATTCCGAAACAGCAGTGCACGCATCATTTACACATAGGCCTACAGTCCATACGTACAGTCATTTTAATTGTAATACAGGGGTGTATAATTGAATCAGACAACCGAGTGCATGCTGTATCATTTTCACTGCCTCGATCAACTTTTTAATGAATATACTGTATTTAAAAAACTGCGATAGAGTGAAGCCGCGAAAATTGAAGCGCGAAGTGGCGAGGAACGACTGTACTTTGTCAGCTCCTTTATCAAGTAAACAAAGTGATAGACAAGGTTTACAGGGCAGCTTCTACAGTAGGCCAATTGCTGTGCTCTGCCCTAATTTTTCAGATCATTTTCAGATCTGTTACCTTAAAAGAAGTGGCTGTCCAATCTATAATACAACGGCATATCCCATTAACCAGACTATCTAATAAAGCTATCTAGTCAGAAATGATACCACAGATAATAAAGAAGAGTTGCTTCTGTCAAACTTAGCCTGACTTAATCACCCCCAAGTATATATCTCACTGTTTTTGCTAGGTCATTGCCTAAAACAACCATATCATTTCAATGATCACAAATAATTCAGACATTGATATTCAGAACTGAGGTTCTTGTCTTATAAATCTAAAAGCGCCTGAGGCCAGTTCCAACAGTGGCAGTGAAGTGGGACATTTTCTTACGCATGGTTGTACGCTGCAGCTCTTTTTCATAAGATATTGTTTGTTTAAAGGGAGCCATGGCCGGAAAAGAGATGTTCAGGAATCTTGTTTTGGGAACGAGAACGTTCATGATGTGATTTACGTATGACACTCACTGGCCACTTTATTAGGAACACATGCTTATCAATTACTGTATGTGACAGTAGCGCAACATGTAAATTCATGCAGGTACAGGCCAAGAGCTGCAGTTAATGTTCACATCAAACATAAGAATGGGACAAAAATGTGCTCTCGCTGTAGGAATTGGTGGTTCCAGACAGGCTGGTTTGATTTCAGAAACTGCTGATCTCCAGGGATTTTTGTGCATAGCAGTCTCTACAGTAGTGCTGGAGATGGTTTGAAAAACTAGCACCATCCAGTGACCCACAGTTCTACAGGCAGAAGTGCCTAGTTGATGAGAGAGGTCAGAGAGAGGCCAGAATGGTGTGAACTGACAGGAAGGCTATCGTAACTCATTTAATAACCACTTTTAGGAACCATTATGAGCAGAAGAGCATCTGAGAATGCAATTCCAGCAGTGGCAGTGAAGTGGGACATTTTCTTACGCATGGTTGTACACTACAGCACTATTTCACAAGATATTGTTTGCTTAAAGAGAGCCATGGCCGGAAAAGAGTTGTTCAGGAATCTTGTTTTGGGAATGAGAATGTTCATGGCGTGATTTACGTATGACAAGTGTAGCGTTGGGGAAAAGATGAAAATTGCAGGTGTTTGAAGTAAACATAGAACTTGTGAATGACAGGATTCTCATTCATGATCAGATCACCACCAGACATTAAATGCATAGATCAGAGCTCACTAACATCTTGTATTTCCCTCTTTTCTCCTCCAGGCAGACCACACTTGCAGTATATTTCCTGTCATTTGTAGGAATGCTGATTTACTCCTTCACGCTTAACTTGGGCCATCTTTGGGTAGTCTTTATTACATCAGCAGCACTAGGGTAAGAGCTATCACATTTTTTGCCACAACATGCTATTATTATTTTGGCGAGTACAAAGTATAAAAAAAAAAACAGCTTGCAGAGAGATACATTTGAATGCCATTTGAAATGTCATTCATTTACAAATATGATTGACCATCGAATATGAATGAAACGATGTTGCTCCATATGAGAAAATCTATTTGTTTTATTGTGACCAACCTGTAAATAGTACAATACCATTGTATGCATAGACCACTGTCTTCAAAATCGTGTGTTTGGGTGGAGCACAAAATGCTGATTTTAAATTTGAGGTCTTTTAAATATGTTGGTTTAGAGTTAAAATAAATAAATAAATAAATCAGTTCAATGGCTGTGTTATAGAAGTGCTGTATTACATTTTGAGATTTTTTTTCATGTAATAGAGTCTCACAATATTATGAACTATTAAATGTGTTGTTAAAGCTGTTTCAGTACATACCCTTAACCTAATGTGACATTTTCCTCTTAAGGCCGTGGAACCAACACCTACTGTATGAGTTCTAATTGCTGATGACAGATTTAAGGCTTAATTATAATACTGTTAAAGTGTGTGTGCATTCTTGCCAGTCTTTTGGGATACCAGCCAACTTTTTTTTAAAAAAGAAAAAAAGAAAACAATACAGTAATATAATCACACTTTCTTGCATTGTCCAAAGGTGAGCAGATTGGCCATGTTAAATTGTCCTTAAATATGAATGAGTGTGTGAGTGTGCATGGTGCCCTGTGATGGACTGGGATAACATGAATGAATTCTCCTGGCAGCTTTGTGCCCAATGTTACCGGGATATTCTCCAGGTCCACCATGACCCTGATCAAGGTCAAGCACTTATTGAAGAAAGAATGAATAAAATAGCACTTTTTTTCCCTTTTGCTAACAGATTCTTCATGACTGGCTACCTGCCACTAGGCTTTGAGTTTGCAGTGGAGCTGACGTTCCCCGAGTCAGAAGGTACATCTTCGGGACTTCTCAACTGCTCAGCACAGGTACTGTACACGGAACTAAAGAAAGGATGAAAAACCTCTTTGAATGTGGTTTTGATGGATTTTGAAGAATGGTGCCATTTAATGTTTGTGTTCTGTAGCATGTAAACATTCTGATGAATTCCTGTGCTAAGTTCTTGCTCTAATATCTCACTGCATTTTCCACTGCGCCGATAGGCATGTTGGCAGTTTATAGGAAAATAATAGGCTTAGAGACTCTTTAGTGATACTTTAACCCAGTGTTTCCCAACCTTTTTTTATGCCACGGCACATATTTCACACTTGGAAAAAGCACACGGCACACCTGGAGACACGGACCGGGGTGGGGGTGGGGGGACCTTCCGTTGGACACCTCATGACTTCTCACGGCACACTACAGTAGTGGGAAACACTGCTTTAGCTGATCATTAATTATATAGGGCATGTTAAAGATTTAGAGGCAAGGGGGAAGCTGAAAAAAAGCACACAAAGTCACATGAATGAGAGATTTTACAGCATGTGCACGGGGGTAGAAGGAATGAAGAAGAAGAAAGGAATTGATGAGCCTGATAAGATAAAAAAAAAAAGATAAAGATAATTGCACGTTCAAAGCCAGTGTTCATGTGAGATGGTTGATAAGATAGGGGAAGCCCTGAGTCTTCATCACTGTGATGTGAAATAAACTCCCAGTCATTATCTTCTCCCCATTCAGGTGTTTGGAATCATATTCACCATTTGTCAAGGCAAGATCTTTGACTCCTACAGCACACTAGCTGGGAACATCTTCCTCTGTGTTTTCCTCTTTCTGGGGATCATCATTACAGGTAAAGGCACCTCTTCCTTCTGCAAATCAACCACCACCTACATTATTCCTGATGAAAACGCAGCAGTCAGCTATTTATGAGCGAACGTGATTGTGCACTGCTTGTGTTGGCAGCATATTCATGACTGATTACACACAGCATGATTCTTATATAAGATAAGTGCCATGCAATACATACTGTACGTACAGTGCGTCACGTAAGCATTCTCCCCCTTGAACTTTTCCACATGTTGTAGTGTTACAAACTGGAACTAAGATATAATTCATTGGGATTAGATCTATCCTGAACCCACACATAAGACCATAATATTGAAGGCGAGTGAAATCAGTAATAATTTGCAAAATTATTTACAAAGAAAAAAAATGTAAAGTTGTGATTGCATAGATTGCTGACAAACCCCTAAATGAATTCAGGGGAATCTAGCTGAGTCAAGTGATTTAATTAAGGTGCCATACAGTATATAATGAAAAGCGCATTCATATGGACACGCAGTTATAAAAACCTTTTGATAATTTCTTAAGAGTACATTTTGCCATCTAGTGGCTGATTACGAGCAGCAACGAGCAGCAGGGAAGAAATAAAACCCCTTTTGCCCTTGATTATATTTTTTCTGTATGTATTAAACGTCACACAGATATACACGCATAGTGTGTATTAAATCTCACACAGTATGAATCGATTTCACATGAAATATATTTCATAAATGAATGTGTTTTTTTTTTTTATTGATTTTACTTTTATTTTGTTTTTGTTTTAAGCGTTCATAAAGGCAGATCTGCGACGGCAAAAGGCAAATCTGCAATCAGAAGCAGAATCCAAAGCCGTAAGTGTAAATTTATCTTGGCATAAAGTCAGATCCTAGTTTTCTGTGATTTACACTCACTTTATTAGGAACACCTGCTTATCAATTAATTATATGGCAGTAGTGCAACGCATAAATTCATGCAGGTACGGGTCAAGAGCTTCAGTTAACGTTCACATCAAACATAAGAATGGGACAAAAATGGGATCTCGCTGACTTTGACTGTAGGATGACTGGTGGTTCCAGACAGGCTGGTTTGATTTCAGAAACTGCTGATCTCCTGGGATTTTTTACACATAGCAGTCTCTAGAGTTGGAGATTGGTTTAAAAAACTAGCACCATCCAGTGACCCACAGTTCTACAGGCAGAAATGCCTAGTTGATGAGAGAGGTCAGAGAAGAATGGCCAGAATGAAGAACTGACAGGAAGGCTATGGTAACTCATTTAATAACCACTTTTAGGAACCATTATGAGCAGAAGAGCATCTAAGAATGCACATTAAACCTTGAGGTGGAAAACCACATTGGGTTCCTGACCAGGCATCAGAGGCTAGAGTTCGAAAAAAAAAAAAAAAAAATGCCACCTACTCTTACGAATCTCATTCAGAACACTGGGTCATAATTCAACATCAACAGCTTGAATCCATGGACCCAAACTGCCTTGTGTCAACAGTTAAGACTGGTGGTGCCAATTAATAAGTTATATCAATATTAACAAGTTGGGCCCCTTAATACCAGTCAAGCATCATTAAATGCCACAGCCTGAATATTGCTGACCACATGCTTCCCTTTATAACTTACCCATCTTATAATGGCTACTTCCATGATAAGCCATGTCATCATGCAGACATCATCCCAAACTGGTGCCATGAACATGTACTCCAAAAGGCCTCCACAGTCAACAGATCTGAATTCAATAGAGGACCTTTGGGGTGTCGTAGAAAAGGAGATTTGCATTAAGAATGTGCATCGGACAAATCCACTTCAACTGTGTCATCTTAAAGGAGGAATCCACGCCACAAAGGATTTCCACAGTTCTGAGACCTATTTTTAATATGGTGTTCTGTATAAAGTGGCTGGTGAGTGTATGTATGATTGCATAAACAGCACCTAATGCTGTTTAATCCTTCTGGTCTATACTTACTTTATACTGATATGTAGTTTCGGAGAACACTGTTCTATGGCTTTTCTTTACTCCAAAAAGACTACATACAGACTATTAATGTAGCATCATAAGCAGCTCTAAGCACACTGCTTTCCTGGAAGATGGAGAGCATAAGGAGAAATAATATACTGCAGTGCAGAAAAGTTCAATTAATAATTTTGTGGAATTATTCTACAGGGTGATCCTTTTTTTGTTTGTTTGTTTTATTTGTTCAGAAACAGTCTACACACCAAGAAGATGGCATATCGTCATTGAAACAGACCAAGATGTAGAAATGAAATTCTCCTGCATACAGATAAGCACATTTGTAAACAGAAAGTAAGATTACTCACAAAAAACATGCATATGATCTGCAAGGAAAGGTGCATCAGAAGTTTATAAATCCGGTATATATATGTTTAGGGCAATAATGACGTGTGAACTGTTGATAATAGTTGGTTAGAATTTACTTTTACTACTACGTCTTACACTTAAGGTTTGTTACCAGTTACTAAAATAATTACGGTAATTTAACATTTCTGTATGAACATAGACTGCCTTTATTTTCTATTTTCTGTTAGATTTTATTTATACAATGTTAAGAATGTTCAAGCGTGGTAGATCATCAATGGTGATGAAGACATGAAGGCTTACTTGTTTGGCTGTTGGCTATGCATTAGAGCATTTTCTCTCAAACAAAAAAAAAAAGACGATTCAGTTTATACTGTATGTATTACATGGTGCTGCATCTTTACTGAAAGCCATTGCAAACCAAATGTACAGTACATGTGGCAGTGTAAAACTATCAGTGGATTTTTAAAATAAAGAAACTCTCATCTTGTATTCAGACAACTTGTCATTGAACTCTAGTTTGTACAGCTGGGGGGGATTTACTTTCTGACACTTGTGGAAATATGTGAGTAGATACAAGAAGTATTTGTCCTTGTACTAATACCTGTGTTAAAGACTTTTACTTATTAAAACTGTACTAAAACACCTCATTGTGTGAGTGCCAAAAGGTTAAAGACAGTGTTAAAAACATTGATGTAATAAAACTGTACTAGAAGACCCGGCTGTGTGAGAGTCAGAATGTTAAAGTTTAAAGTTGAGAACAATTTGAATTCAATTTTATATATTATATTATATAAATACATAGAAATTACATAGATATTACCCACAATCATTTAATGTAAATATCTAGTTGGTTCAAGGAAAGTCATAGATTCTACCCATGATAAATCAAAGTTAAACTATGAACCAAGCCAACAGGCCAATTTCTCCGTTAGAGCATTAAAAGATCCCAATCATACATAACCACAATAAAGTATAATACAGCTATTGAAAGTTTTACTTACTTTCTCAGAAAGTTTTACTTTGTCTTTCTCAGAGCATCTATTTTTTTTTGTGTCTTTATATCTTTTATGATGTAAAGACAGTTTAGCCGTTTACTGTACTTTTAAAATCACTTGCAGTGCTGTTAAGAACTTTTAAATTACTGTACAGCACTTTTAGCCATTTGTAAAAAATAGACTTATTCAGACATTCATGCTGATACAGTATGTGCTGAATTTCTGTCCATCAAACAAAACAAAAACGAAATCTTTTTTTTTTGATTGCTTTCATATCCATTCCATAGGCTTATACATACTACTGACTATAATCATGTAATGAAAACCACCGCTTAAATGGACAGATTAAAGTGTACACGGTCTCTGTGTATATAGCCCATGTAGTTTAGAAAATACCAAGAGCGCTTACTGAGAGTAGCTCACTAAAAATAAACATGTATAAGAACCACAGGTTTCATATTAAAGTAGTACTTAAGACTATTAGATAGTGGTTAGTATAGTGTTATTAACTACAATATAAGGCATGGGCACAAATATATTTAGATCATGAATTAAACTTCTCATGGATACAAATTAAGTTTTGGTTGGTAGATGATTGGTAATGTTTTATTTTACGCCATCTTGGAAAGACACATAATGGCACATACATATTAAGAATGCCGTTCCCACAACATATTACATTTAGTCATAGGTTTAAGACTTCAGTGGTCATGTCATAATAATTTACATACTTGTTGCCATAAAAAATTATTACTATTTTACTTTTTTTTTTTAATTTATATTATATATATATATCTTATATTAACGATCTGAGAGCACTGAAGAAAATGCTTCTATTTTGTATGCTTTATAAATTTAACACAAAATGTTTAATTACAAACCCTTTTATCAGCAATAACTTGAGTGAAAAGTACAATTTTATAGGATATTTACATGGATTTCAAAATGTCTTCACATTTGGTGTCTTTTTTTTTTTTGTTTTGCTTTAATGACAGTTTGCCCTCGAGCTGACATCGACTCCGGAGGTTTGCGTAAAAGCTGATGATTCATGTGATAGAAAAATCATGGGAGTGTCATCTGAACACATTCTTCAATTAAAGGCATAAATCTAAAGAAATATCCTGACCTTTCGTACAAAGAAGTGACAAATGTACAGACCCCACTGTATATTGGCCTTAGTATTTTCATTCATGGCCATGTCTTATTAAAAAATAACCACCACGTCATCTCAACGAGTCCATATTATTAATATTCCTGGATTTCTCTATATCTATATATAAGTACTCGGTCTAGAGTTTGCGTGGTAACAGTTCCTGTAACAGTTGAGTCAACTATCTGAAGGGTTCAGAGCTCTTGTTTTATGGTAGAGGTGTGCTATATGGCAGCCCGCAGCATATGGTGTAGGAACCCAAATGAATCCACAGACATGTGAAATAAGCCTATCAGATTAAAATATCTTTGCCAAAAACTGGGCATTATGGATCTGAATGATGAGCATAGATAAAGCTCCCTGAGTAACTGATTGGAAATATATGCTATTTCATATAAAGCATTTGATTATTAAAGTTCATATTTGGCAACTGAGACGAATTTGTTTGTGAGTCCAGACAAGTCAGAGTACGTTGCATGACGTGCACATATACCAATTTAATTTCAAAATAATTAAAAATGAATAAACTGTGCCTGCTCGTCTTGGGATCAATGGCTGTGAAGACAGTACTTTCATCACTCCTATAATATGATATGCTTGGTCAACAGTATTAGAAAAACAAGCCCTGCTTAATCCACACAGTGGCAAGTGAAAATGAGAATAAATATGGTTCTGTTCAATCAGGCTGTCTTTGTCCTTAGTCAGCAATGATGAACCCATCCAGTGTTGTCCTGAGTGGGAGTGATACTGAGCCATAACGAGTCACTGGGGTATAGATTCAGTTCCTTTTCTTCTGCCTCGCTCCACTTGCTTCCTCCAGCTCTTTGATACACTGGAACCCAATTAACATGCCCACAATAGAACAACCTGGAAATAAGGTGGCACAAGAAACACTGTAAGACTTCCATACAGCGTCATGTTTAGATATGAAGATTTAAGGTGACGCTGATCTTCTGTAACAATGAAGGTAATTGCAGGTAATGGAAGTAGTCTGCTCCTCTAACTTAGGGGGATTAAACAATTTGATTAGACCTTGATTACTGATGCTCAATATCCATAAAGTCATGCATCACACAATCATCAACGATCGTGTCTTGTACTACTTTTCACTGCTTCTTACTCACTTGCCACGAAAAGAGGAGCCATAACTCCAATGGTAAGTTGAGCTGTTTTGTAAATAAAGGCTTCAGACAGGAAGTGACCAAGAGCCAGGACAAATGTCCACAATGTGATGTGATAAAGCCTACAATAGGGACAGAAAGAGAAGACACATGTACAGAGACCAGGCAGTTCCATTACACCTTTTAAACTCACAAAGAGGATTGAAAGAAGCCCTACGTCCTGTTCTGAATGTCCATGGCACAGGCACAGCGAATGACGGATGCCAGTAAGGTCCATATTCCAAATGTCCTCGCCTGAAGGCCATTGACTAAAGAACAAAAATTTTGCCTGGTCAGCGTTGGTGAATTATGAATTGTGAACTATTATTATTATTATTATTTTTTTTAGCCTACATATAAATAGATCTCACCAAAATCTGGTGTGCCCGTGTACAGTCTCTCGGACAGAAAGCTGTGGTCGCGGAAGCTCTGTACAGTGTTGCCAAGGGCGATCACGGACACCATGACAAGCCAGCTCCTTAACAAATTCAAAAAGCGACTCATGGTTTCCGAAGTCCACCAAAGACACAAGGACATCCACCTGTAGACGGACAGCAAAATACACGAGTAGAGAATAAAACATGAGGGGATGTTCTGTTACAGGAAAGTAATCAACGACAGCGTGGTGAAATAACAGTTAACACCCCGATGTTGATTATTTCCCCAAAACAGCACATCATTTAATGCCTTTATTACAGACAGAAATGTGACACGACCATACTTTTCATACGTTAAGATGTTCGTCTTAAGTCATCAGACGTCAACTAAATCGGTTAGTTCCTGTTATCCCTTATGTTAAAGCAGCTATAGACAGTCACTCCGTCATCTTTTCCTTCTCTCGAAATTAATGAGACAAAATGTATCATGTTCCTAAGTACTGTACGGATGTCTCATTTGGCAAGCACGTATGCTTTCTCCGCGTCTGTAATGTTTTCTTGCGCCTCTTTCCCGTGTCCTTAAAGACAG
>JAOVYU010000002.1:18056776-18068037 GCA_025674565.1 Synodontis membranacea
TCAGATCTTTGAGTTCAGCTCATGCAAAATGGGAGCAAAACCGAAAGTGTTGTGTTTATATTTTTGTTCAGTATAGAATGAGTCATGACACTGAGTCATGGCTGAAAGAGATGCAGATTTATGAAGACTTATGAAGATTTTGCCCCATAGATTTTATATAGGCCTACAATAAAGTATGAAATCTAATACTTTTCAAATAAAGTTGACGGTCATGATCATTATATTCATATGTTAATTTTCTTCTTCTTTCGGCTGCTCCCATTCGGTTTGCCACAGCAGATCGTTCATCGTCTGCACGTGTGATTTTGCACAGGTTTTCCGCCTAATGCACTTCCTGGCATAACCCCTCCAATTATCCGGGTTTGGGAACGCCACTAGATTTAGAGTTTCCAGTGGACCTAATCTGCATGTTTTTGAACTGTGCGAGGAAACCAGAGTACCTGGTGCACAGAAAGGAGCCCTGGTTGACCCAGTTGATTGAACTTCTGGTGTCCGTGGTGGGATTCCAAAAAAAGCACACCTCATTTTTCTTGAACCAAATCCTATTTAAAGAGGAAAAGTGTAAAAAACACTGCTGTGTTCATCACTATCCTCTTGCAATAGGACCAGCTTGGATGGGAAAAACAGTGGTAGTAGTACCTTAAATGGAATACAAAAATAACTATTCATCATACCAAAGTAGTTAAAAATAAAAGTTTTGAGTAAGAAAAGGAAGAGGTTAATTCTGACGTTACTGGAAGAGGGATAAAGTGAGTGTCAGGTTGCTTCCATCCTCAAAATTTCAAAGGCAGCACTTTATAAGAGCAAGGTCATCCAGCAGACATTGGGGACAACAATGTTACAGACTGGCAGAGGGTGAAAACGACTCTCCACTGACCGGGATGATCGTCAGCTCCTTTAAATGTCACTCAACGACTATAGGATGACGTCAAGTGACCTACGAAAAGAATGGCAAATGGCAGCTGGGGCTAAGTGCATGGCAGTTATGGTTTGAAGCAGACCGTTTTCAACAGCAAGCTAGAAAAACGTTCATCATTGAGAAGCAAATGAATACAGTCTGATACTCCTCAGGCTGAGGAGTATCGGACTGTGGAGGACTGGAGTAAGATCATCTTCTCTGATGAGTACAATTTTCAGCTATTCTCATCACCTGGCCGTCTAATAGTTAGACACCTGGACAAGCCTACAAGCCACAGTGTCTGACAGCCACTGTAAAATTTGGTGGTGGATCGGTGATGATCTGGGGGTGCTTCAACAAGGCTGGAATGGGGCAGGTTTTTGTTGGTGAAGGACACATGAATCAAGCCATGTACAAGGTTGTCCTGGAAGAAAATTTGCTTCCTTCTGTTCTGACAATGTTCCTTAACTCTGAGGATTGGGTTTTCCAGCAGGACAGTGCTTCATGCCACACAACCAAGACCCTCCTCACAACAAAAAAGAAAAGGAAAAAAAAAGAAATAGTTCCAGAGACACCCAAAAAGGTGTCATAAACATCTGTGTGCCTCGGAATAAATCACAAACACATAAAGGCAGTCTGTTTTGGCTGTGCTTCTCATAGTTTTCTGCCTTGGCCATATTGCATAGCACCCATCCTTCCTGAGAAAGTGGAAAGAATGATAGTGATATTTGGAAAGAGGAATGTTTAATGTTTTGTGTGTGTGTGTGTGTGTGTGTGTGTGTGTGTGTGTGAGTGAGTGAGTGAGTGAGTGTGAACTGGTGCCAGATGTGAAGTTGGTAGCAGCATCTCCAAAGCCTTAACAAACCCCACCTGAAACAAATTTCAGGCACAGGAATGTCCTGTGATGATGTTGGTTTAGATATGCAGCCTTACAAGCTTATGATTTCACAACAGTGTTCATTCACTATGTATCTCAGACATTTTAGAACCATCTGACATGTTAAAAAAATAAATGTATACCACACATATAAGTATTTGAGTCATTTTAAGGGTTTTGCTCTTTCAAGGATAATCTAATAATGTTATGAAGAAAGTCCTTAACATAGGCCATTCAGGGACCTTTTATGCCAAGAAATCCTTAACTACTACTCGGATGGGAGAGTTGCGTTAGCAAACTGAGAGCAAAAGTAGACAAGTCGTCATGACCTAAATAATTCATTTGAACTCTTTCTTGTCTTGTTTGATTCTTCTAGCCAAGTCAGATCTCATTGGATGAAAACACACTAGTGTCACGTTATATTAGCAACCCATTACTGATTGAGGGTGAGTATGGAGATAGAACAAATAACATTTTCTAGGAACAGCAGGCGTTGTTTTGTGTTCCCTAATGCGCTTGCGCTTTGTCATGCAGATTTTAAGTTTGATGTGCGATTGTATGTGTTGGTGACATCTTATGACCCGGTCATTATCTATGTCTATGAAGAGGGGCTAACTAGGTGAGTGCTGTTAATCACTCCTAATTTTCCTACCATAATTGAGTCAAATTTTGATTAATAACATAAGGCAACTTCTAGGCATGCACTAAACATTTGACCTGTGAGCTATGGATTACCGGTACTGTGACACGGATGTTAAAGCACACTGTAGATGACAGTCACTTATATTGTTTTTTTAGTGTGCAAAAGTTGTTATAGTTTGGTCCAGGATCCAGTTTACAGCATGTTCTTTGCACTTTAATATTACTTCTGTTGAGCTGCTAATTTGAGATGGATATAGCCGCAGAAATAGTCTTAAGTATCTGCAGTTACATCATTCAGTTATGTCACCACTATATCATCGAATTATTGACTTTTTTGTTCATCTGAGGTTTATGAACACTAGATGGCAGCAGGAGCTTTTCTGCTTAAATAAAACAAGTCTTTGATTCTTTTTATTGTTTTGCTATCCATTATCATTGCATACATGATGAAATATGTGCAATTTATCTTTTAATTTGAATGATTTTGTAATGTAAATTTAACTTCTTTATTATCCATCAACAGTGAGACAGGCTATTTCAGTAGTTATATCGATTTATTTGAGTTTTACAGTCAGTTTTCACTTTTCACAGTCACTTTTTCTTGCCTATTTTTTGTATTTCCATAATTTGGTGGTGCTAATTGTGAAATAAAGGCTCTGAAGTCTTTATTTAAGGTAATAAAGCAGTTGGAGCTGGTTAGGTAGTTAGGTATGGTGGCAGGGGACTGCAGGATCAGATTGACTGGACTGATGTTTAAAATGATTGGTCTGTCACTATTAGCATTGGCATAAGCAAGGCCTTCACTGAGTGACGCTTCAGTTTATATTAACCATTATTAACTACCTTTCCTAACTTCTGGCAGAATTTTGAGTCCAACTTTTAGCTTAGACATTCCAGTGGCTTTGCAGGCATTCAGGAGTTCACTATGCCAGGAAATTCCCATTATTCTACATGTGGTGGCCACTCAGTGAAATATTGCAGTACTATACACTGACAAGGCCGAGGTCTACCGTGAGAGAAGAACAAAGAGTATTTGTATAAAATATGCTTAGAATTAATTTAATTGTTAGTCTGTCATTTGCATCTTTGGAGCTTATTACAGGACAGGTCTTGATGCTGACTTCTTTTTGTCTAGCTTTGTTTTTGTAATCTCAATAAGAAGAGTATTACAGTCATTAAGCTTATTCATCTTTGTGTTATTAAGTTGTTATAAATAATTAATATTCCTATTAAGTGTACTGGGTGGATTTGCTTGTCTGAAATGTATTGCTTTTCACTGAAGCACGTTGTGGTCCAGCCTCCCTTGTTTACCAGATCATTCCTCTGTTTGATTTGTAGATTTGCTACTGTGAAGTATGACCATGCTCTGAAGAACATCAGGAACCAGTTCATGCACCTCACCAACTACAGTGTAAACAAGAAGAGCAGTGACTATGTCAGGTAAGGTTGAATTGATTCTAACATTAGTGCTATGTACTCAGGTCTGTTTATTCTACCCATTCTGTGTGCTGAAAGCTAACCCCTTTTTATGTTTTGGAAAATCACATACCTGTACACTTAAAGCATGATGGATGAATCTGCGTGTTATTTTTGAGGTGTTCTTATTATTATTTTTTTTACGTATCAAGTGCCTCCCCTGTACTTAAAAGGGAAGTCATCGATTCTGGAGAATGATTGTTGATATTTGAACTCAACAAACAAACAAATACACATTTGCCTTCAGCGCTCCTTCATAAGCTTCACCCCCAAATTCATGGACCGCACGTTACTAAGGCACAGATGGCACCCCTCTGCCCTTCCCTATGTCCTGTGATTGGCTGGAATGCGCCCCCTGCTGTTGATCGGCTGGAACGGTGTTGTGTTGTTCGGTCCGTGACACTGTATTTGTTTCCCCATTTACATAGCCAGTGCTGTATACGAGCACCAGATATATTATAGCTAGTGAACCGTGGTAGGTGGTAGTGGACCGTGAAGAGATATTTACAGAATTTGACAAAAATGTATTTGATTAGAATCAGTGACTGAACTATTAAATGAAAGGCAGAGTCTAATCCTGTTTCTCTATACATGGTCTCAGTTCATAATGTTAAAAAGTGGTCTTTAATTTGAAACTAGTCGTCAGATCATTCTGCATCTTTTCGCCATATGGGGTTTTCTTCCTATCTCCTTTCAGAGTTGGTTAATGTAGTAGATTTAGATGAATGTGACACTAATTGGAAAAGATTTTAGCTGTCTTGAGCAGTTAAATCATCACTCACTGTTGTTCCTTGTTCCCAAATGGAGAAGGAATGCATCCTCAGATGTGAGATAATCCCTCTTGTTTGTTAATCATGTCAACATTGTTACACTGTGCTCATTGCTCAGTGCTGTTTTGGCAAAGCCAGACACTGAGGACCTTGTCTTCCTTTTCAGCTGCGATGACCCTGAAGTAGAGGATTATGGGAACAAATGGAGCTTGAGTGCAATGCTGAGGTATTTGAAACAGGAGGGAAAGGACACCACAAGTGAGTAAAAGCAAAGGATATTGTACCACGCTCACCTGTTCTGTTGTACTGGAAAATTATTTTATTTCATGCGTGGCTAATATATATATAAAACAATGAAGAATTTGCATGAATAGTAAAATTATTTCGATATTTAGACTTGCTGATTGTTTCTGTAAATCACTTCCATAGCATCATATACCAAACTGCAATATTAAATCTCTTCATGAATTTTAATTCTAATATGGTTTTAAGGCATATATTTTGAGAATCAAACTCGAATAAGACAGTGATCAAATTGTCCCCAGTCTTTGTGACTAACGTGCCTTGTTCTCCGTTATGTGTCAGTGCTGATGGGTCAGATAGAGGACCTGATCATTAAAGCTGTGCTGAGTGCAGAGTCACAGATCGCTACGGCCTGCAAGATGTTCGTCCCTCACCGTAACAACTGCTTTGGTAGGCTCTGTCAAAAAATTACATAGCTTCTTACTGGATTAGTTAAGTTACTGGATTTATAGTTTCAACCTAGTTTAGGTAGGTGTTTACATTCAGTTAGACATCCCTGCTGTATTTTACCTTGCCACATTTCATCAAAAAAAAAAAAAAAAGAGTGATTCTTAAGGTGGTTCTTAAGAGTGATTGTTTGAACTGCTGTATGTCCTATCATGGCTTGTATCACAATACATTGCCTGTTAGCTATATTCATTCAATTTTATAATGAGGTGTTAACTACTGAGGTGACATTTAACACATTTCTCTGGAAATTGTTTAGTAGCTCAGTAAGCAAGCAGATTTATGATAAATAAAATGAACCTTACTAAGAATAGTCTGTGCTAATTGAAACTGTAACACATCTGTGTGTTTGAAACAGTCTACTTGGACTTCATGGACTAAGAAATTTTGTTCTTTTTTTTTCTTCACTTCTTCGGAATTAACCATTTTGATTTCATTTGGAGATAAGTCATTTTAACCAGTAAAAGTAGACTGATGATGAAAACCACATCTGGAATATGAAACTGTAGTAAAATTTAATAGTCACCATGTGTCCGATGTTCACTCTTTCTGCAGCAATCATCATCTTTACTCGTCAAGAGAAGCCGAAAATGCGTCGCTAATGAAAATACTGTTTAGATCATTTCACTCGTTCTAAACTTAGAAAATTGTGGTTTGCTTATTCTAAGAATATACTGTGTTTAGTGCAGATTTAACATTTATATTTCTGGACCTTTAAATACTGAGTTACAACAGGACTGTGGGGTTTTTTTTTTCTTCTCTTTTTTTAATTCTTTGGAGCCATTACCTCTGTTAGTATTGGCATTAATTGCTCCCTCCCTCACTCCTTTTTTTTTTTTTTGGCTGAAAGTCCCTGTTAATCTCCCCCTCTCTCCCCTTGGCATTCACTTCACACTCCTTTTTCTCTGTCAGCCCCTCTAAGAGCTGAGAGGAATGGTATTGGAATGAGCTTCAACTGCATTGTCTAAGCCTCCCAGGGTCCCCCTCCTGTTTCTCTCTACTCGTTTAATTTTCCTTCTCCTTCCACATCCATCTATCATCTTTTCATGACTGTTATATGTTTGTAGACGTAATAAATCCCTAGGAAGTGTTTGGTTGTTTAGGTGGCAAATGTTATATAATAGCGCTAAGCTGCACAATCTGAAAATCACCCTCATAAAGATGGTATCTCTCTCTTCTTCTCTTTCTAACATTCCCCAGTGAGGTGTCAGTGAGCCCACAGGGTGAGGTTGTGGTAATGCGTATGGCAGGCTGTGGGGTCAGTGCAAGTTTGGGTTAGAATGGTACGTGACAGAAGATGAGCAGCCCATGCAGGTGCAGACGTCATTGGAATGTAATAGATATGGCAGGATACAGATATGGTGCTAGTAAAAATCCACATGCATACAAAAACAACAGGTCTTTATTGTAAAACTGAATAATTACATGAGAAATAGAGATGTGAGAGTTTGCCTTGTTATAAAAGTACCCCATATCCTATACAATGAGGCAAAATAAGTATTCCAGACACTATTGTTTTTGTTTTTTAACGTAAAGAACATGCACAAAAAGAGTGTGTATTCATGAGCATAATTCCTTTACGTATTTGTGCTACTGTTAGTGCAACCAAATATATAATTTTGCATAGCAATATTATGACAGAAGCAAGAGAGAAAAGAAAGGTGGAAAGACCTAAAGCCAAATGCAGATGCTGAGCTTTGCTTTCAGTCCAAAGAAAACACACTGCTTTGGTCAAGGAGGACAGGGGTCATTTTATAGAGCTTGACGTGCAATTCATCTTCCCAACTGTTCAGTTGTTGCTCTCTCTGTCTTTACACTCACAGGCTCATCCTTGTGATATTAAAAAAAACCCAAACAGTACAGTTACATTACAGTACAGTGAATTATAATATTTGTAGTCCAAG
The DNA here is from genome assembly GCA_025674565.1 of Synodontis membranacea. Taxonomy (NCBI): domain Eukaryota; kingdom Metazoa; phylum Chordata; class Actinopteri; order Siluriformes; family Mochokidae; genus Synodontis; species Synodontis membranacea. The sequence goes on from JAOVYU010000002.1 coordinate 18,064,094, forward strand.
TTTGGACTCTATTTCTCATTTGCTTTTTTTTTTGCACTGACAGTGCCCACAAGCTCATTTTCAGAGATTTGCAAGAGCACTTTTCTCAAGCGCTTATTGTTGCTTGGTTAAAAAATCATCCAGCACTTCTGCGTTCCTTTGTTGTGAAGGTTGAGTCTTTATTTACTTTAGAAAGGTTAGCTAAAACTGCCTCGATTTCAAATATTGATAATGGTAACTCTTCAGTGTTAGATAATAAAAACTGGGTTGTCAGTGACAGCCAGGATCAATTTCTCCTCTGCCATTGTTGATAGTATTGCTATCGTAAGCCCTACCCCTTTTTGATTTTGATTGGTCCGTGAGAGAGGTGGCATTGGCGAGATCGGTGGTGTTCCAAGTGTTGAACTGTTTTCAACCGAAAGTGCCTGCATGCAGCAGGGGGTTAAAAAAAGAAATGCTGAGGGCATTTTTGCACCGAGAACACAATGCTGTCAAAGCTGAACTTTATAGGATTTGTATAGAAAATAGATGTTGCCAGTGCAAAAAATGCATTTGGTGGACACAAGCTCTTATTCTGTGAGTATTTTAATGGCTCTGTCAGGTGACTGCAAAGGCCACAGCATATGAAATACACTGATCAGGCATAACATTATGACCACCTGCCTAATATTGCGTTTGTCCTCTTTTTGCTGCCAAAACAGTCCTGACCCCTCGAGGCATGGACTCCACTAGACCCCTGAAGATGTGCTGTTGTATCTGGCACCAAGATGTTAGCAGTAGATCCCTTAATTCCTGTAAGTTGTGAGGTGGGACCTCCATGGATCAGACTTGTTTGTCCAGCACATCCCACAGATGATCAATTGGATTAAGATCTGGGGAATTTGGAGGCCAAGCCAACACCTCAAACTCGTTGTTGTGCTCCTCAAACCATTCCTCAACCATTTTTACTTTATGGCAGGGTGCATTATACAGCTGAAAGCCCACAGCCATAAGGGAATACCGGTTCAGTGAAAGGGTGTGCATGGTCTGCATCAATGCTTAGGTAGGTGGTACATGTCAAGCAACATCCACATGGATGGCAGAACCCAAGGTTTCCCAGCAGAACATTTTCCAAAGCATCACACTGCCTCCGCCAGCTTGCCCTCTTCCCACAGTGCATCCAGGTGCCACCACCACAAGACATGAAGTTTTGGAGATGCTCTGACCCAGTTGTCTAGCCATCACAATTTGGCCCTTGTCAAACTCGGTCAAGTCCTTATGCTTGCCCATTTTTCCAACTTCTAACACATCAACTTTGAATACATAATGTTCACTTGCTGCCTAATATATCCCATCCACTGATAGGTGCCACGATGCGGTAGAGTCTGGAACGGATTAACCGCGATAAACGAGGGTTTACTGTACACCACTTTCATACTCATCAAAACATTCAGTGAGACCTTGTACCATGTGTAATGGTGCAATGTCAACATGGAAGACACCATTCCCGCTGGGATAGAAATATTTCATCAAATGATAAAGGTTTTCAGTCAGAATATGCCCATTCTCTATCTTAGTCTCCACTGATCACACTTCTCTACTTCTTCTCCCCTTGATCCCAGAGGTTTCTGTACTTCCGTATAAAAATCAAACAACATGTGAACGTGTTATCACTACGACTTTGTGAACCAAACGCTACATGATTAGTTTAATCCCTAAAAGAACACGCTCGTTTATAGAACTTATCTTGCAGTCTGCTTCCTTTGATTTTTTTCTTGTCCTTTTCTGAATTTGTTTGTTCATAGATAAATGGTAAAACTCTCAGCGCTTATTTCTTTTCTCAAATCTTCCCAGGCAATGATGGCAAGGACAATAAATAAGATTGAGTTCAGGATTTGAAAGCATTAGGCAGACTACAAAAGAACAGGCTCCATTGTTTTCCCAGTTTATGCGCCATCTCATCCGAATTTGGGTGATGGCCATGTGGGAAGTGTTAAACACAGAATTCTGATACTCGCCAAGCGATTCCCTCAGCCGTTTAGGGACTATAATATATGTTATATTACATTAAGCAAGGTTTCCTGGGGGGTCCTATCTGAATGAGCCACTGTAACTTAAATCTTTATTGCTCCCTTCTCTTCTCTGATGCAGAAAAAAAAGATTGTTTATATGGCATGTGAAGAAACGAGTGTCTATGTGTATGTTGGCACGAAACTGTGCGCATACAATGGATAATCCATTTCTTTGTCATATAGTAGAGAACATATGTGGCTGTCTGTGAAATTTCTTGTTTCTAGCCATCTTTGTGGACGTCTAGCCCTTGATTAAGTTAGATTCAGTTAGACCAAATAATGCTGATTAAAAGATAGCATTATGTAGACCTGATTAGCCAAGTTAAAGCCTATATTATTGCACACCGCACTTATGCCTATTTGGATTTGCCTTGAACCCTACATCCTTTATCTGTAGAGGCTTTCCAGATAACACCTTTTTCACTAATTCAGTTCCTATAAGGTTACAAATTCCTTGTCAATTATCTTACACAGGTAGTGCAACCTTTTCTGAAATAAAGTTTCTGTCTATGCAAGGCCTTTATGACTGAAAATCTGATGCATGTTAAAGTTGTTAGAACTGTATTAAGAAACTTAACTTATCATCAGTATTAATCAGCGGTATTTGAAAGACTTTCAGTTCTGTAGGCTATGTTTTTGGCCTGGCTTCCAGCAAGAAGGATAGTCGGTATACAGTCATGGGAAAAAGAAAGTACACCCTATTTCAGTTAAAAAAAGGGTTTTACCTATCAGGATATAATAAAAATAATCTTGTCCTTACCAGGTTCTAAAATTATTTAAATATAACCTCAAGTATAAATAACACACAACAGTTTCCATCATGTCATTATTTACTAAACAAAAACGTAGGCAAAAATGAAGAAGCCATGGGTTAAAAACTAAGTACATCCTTACTGATTCCATAGGAATTAAGAGGGTAAGTAGCAGCCAGGTTCTGTTAATCAAATGCACTTGATTAATTGATCACCGGCAAGTGTGACTATCTCTATAAAAGCAGAGGTTCTGGCACTTTGCTTGTCTGGAGCATACAAGTGTGTGTTAACACAATGCCAAAGCAGAAAGACATCAGCAATGATCTTACAGAAGCAGTTGTTGCTGCCCATCAATTTGGGAAGGGTTATGAGGCCATATCATTGAAGTTCATCATTCTTCAGAGAGAAAGATTATTCACGAATGGAAAACATTCAAGACAGTTGCCAATCTTTGCAGTAGTGGACGTCCCAGCAAATTCACCCAAGGTCAGACCGTGCAGCGCTCAGAGAAATTGCAAAAAATCCAAGCGCTACATCTCAGACTGTACAGGCCTCTGTTAGCATGGTAAATGTTAAAGTTCATGACAGTGCAAAAAAAAATGGACTGAATAAGTTTGACAGCTGAAGCGTGGCCAAAACTGGGTCATGCAACAGGACAATGATCCCAAGCACACCAGAAACTCTACAACAGAATCGTTGAAAAATTAAAGAATCAAGGTGTTGCAATGGCCCAGTCAAAGTCCAGACCTCAACCCGATTTAAATGCTGTGGCAGGACCTTGAGATAGCTGTGCATAAACGAATGCCCGCATACCTCAATGAACAGAAGCAATGTTGGAAAGAAGAGTGGGTCATAATTCCGGTGCAAAGATGTGAGGAACTGATAAAGTCATGCAGAAAAACATTTACTTCAAGTTATTGTGGCTAAAGGTGGTTCTACAAGCTATTGAATCATGGCATGTACTTAGTTTTTCATTTCTACATTGTGGCTTTGTATTGTTTAATAAATAATGACATTTTTGAATCTGTGTGCTTTTTTATACTTGGATTTGGATTTAAATAATTTTAGAACCTGCTAAGGACCAGATTATACTGTATTTATTTTGTCCTGATATGTAAAACCCTAGAATTAAAATATTGGTGTGTGTGTGTGTGTATATATA
>JAOVYU010000002.1:18081486-18093175 GCA_025674565.1 Synodontis membranacea
ATATATATGTATGTATGTATGTATATGTATATATACATACATATATACATATATGTATATGTATATATATGTATTAGGCTTGTGTTTTCCCTTTTTTGTGTCTTGAGTATGTTTGTGTTATTTATGTTGTTATGTGCACCTGACTGTGAGACAAGTTTCCCTTTAGGGACAATAAAGTTGAACTGAACTGAACTGAACTGATATATATATTTTCTATAGAATGCTTCAAGGCATAGTACCCTGCTTTTACTTGCTCAGGGTGAAAGTAGATTAAAACGTTAAGTTTGTTGTGTTGAAATAAAACGCTTCACTTACTAGCTGTGTAATCATGTATGACAATGACGTGTGAAATGACGTGTGTTTATGAAAGTACTTTGGGATGTGTCTGTAATTCTTGGCAATTAAAAGTAACATTTATGGATAAAATAAGTGTTTTTAAATGCTGAAAAAAAAGGAGGAAAACCAATTTTTAGTCATTTTTAGACAGCCAATGTTTATGGTGCCATTCGTTCTTTTTGTGTTATAAGCATGCATCAGTCTTGCTCATAACAGGCATGACATTGTAGCCTCTGGATCAGTTTTCTACTCTAATTCTCAAATTAGAGGCACTACTAGTTTCAGTCTTTGGCTGTCATGAAAGCCCACACTACTCAGAAAAATATAATGTATACCCCTTGTTATTCAAGATGACAAATGCAGGCATACAGGTCAGATGCTGACTCCTGCTGACTTTTGGCACTCCGTCAAAAGCCCAGGCAAAGCTGTCAATTTCCCGTGGCAACACTTGCCATTAGCAGGGGTGGCTAAAGAGAAATGCCAGGCAAGAATGCCAGAGGAGATGAAACGTAACATTTATTTAACCAAGAAAGGAATTGCATAGAGGCGTTTTTTTGTTTTTGTTTTGTATAGGCAAACATTTACCACTAAAACCTACTCTGGCTTTCCTAAAACATTACTCCTTTAGTCATGACATTAAAACAGCAACAAATTTGTTTAAGTAAATTATAATTCATACGTCAAGCTCTATTACCTAAAAAAAAAATAATACAAGTCTAGTATAAAGTATTATAAAAAATGGAAAACCTGCCAGTTCATATACTGTTACTGATTTCATTTGCTGTTATTTCTGTATGGACCGATAAAGTAGAGTTTCTGCTCTTCCTTTATCCATTGTCAGAGACCTCAGACTGCCAGTAATATTGAGGAGCTCAAAGAGAGACCGGGAGGCAGGCTTGTGGACACTCTGACCTTAACTGCAGAGGAGGTGATTCTGCAGTGGTTAAAAAAATTACTCATAATTTGATTTGACTAAGTGATTTACTGCCTTTGCATTTTATGATTAGATCAATATATGCATACATTTTAAAACATTTTTTTTTTAGAAAAAGATTACAGTTTTGTCTGTGTACTCTTGTGTTATTCGTCTTCAAAGTTGTGTTCTTTACTTGTTTTGGCCAGTTAAAAGTCCTGAGGAGGGCACAGGAGGAGCATGAGAGGAGAGGTGGATTCATCCGTATTTTCCCCACACCACAAACTTGGGAGCTCTACAGGTTAGAGAAGCCAGAGGCTCTTGGCAAATGATGTGTTGAACATTTTTAATTTTTTTTTTTTTTTAAACACAAGTAAATACTTTTGAAATCTCCATTAATTCAGGAATGTAACTGTCCAAAACATACAAGCAAAATAGAAAAACATCATATCCAGTAATGTAGTACAGATTTCATTCCACTGCTCTTTCTCATACACCTTTTTAACTGTTTTTAGTCATTTTGAGTAAAGCATTTAAAATTTTTCGTAAAAAAAAATAAAGCTGCTGAAAGTTTTTTATTCTTCCTGTCTGTGTCTATTCCTGTCATAGTGATTATCTGGAATACAAGACATCCATGAACTCCATGTTGGCTAATAAACTTTTCCATGGAAGGTGAGCTTTTCCACTGCGGTTGGGAACATTTTGAGGGAAATGTAGTATTTTGGTGATAATTCATCTATTGATGAATAGGTGGGGCATGATGCTTAAAAATATATAAGCAATATATATTAGAGTTCTGGCTTTTTGGATGATTTTATATGACTTTCTGACTGGGGTTATCTCATCTAAAAATAAGTGAAAAAAATCTGAAGGAAATGTACACTATATGGCCAAAGGTTTGTGGACACGACCATCAAACCAATGCTTTTTCAACATTCCATTCCCGTTTTTTTCCCCCTCAATAGCCTCCTTTTTTCTATTATAACAATCTCCACTCTTCTGGGAAGGCTGTCAACTAGATTTTGGAGCGTGGCTGTGGGGATTTGCTCACTGAATCACAAGAACATTAGAAAGGTCAGGTACTAATATACTGTAACGTGAGGAGGCCGGGGTGCAGTCGGTGTTCCTGGTCATTCCAAAGCTGTTCGGTGGGGTCGAGATAAGGGCTCTATGTAGGATATTTGAGTTCTTCCACTCCAGTCATGGCAAACCATGTGTTCATGCAGCTTGCATTGTGCGCAGGGGCATTATCATGCTCGAACAGGTTTGGGCCTTGTAGTTCCAGTGAGGGGAAATTCTAATGCTCCAGCATACAAAACATCCTATGCAATAGTGTGAATTCAACAAGGTGGAATTGTTTTGCTCACAAACCTTTTGTTATAAAATGTATATCTTAATAACTGTGACAAGTAATAATTGATACAAGGTGTGCTTTTTGCCTAACATCTTTCCAAGCATGTTTTTCATATTGAAAGATATTGTTCTTTGTTCCCTCAGGTCAGACAAACCCTCTGTGTCCACACAGGTCAGGTAAACACTTTATATTTTACATCTAAAATCTTAGAACAGACTTCCTACTCCACGAACAGTTGTGGTTCGGGACAGCTTGTAATACTGTTTGCCTTCATGCATTTTTTTTGTCAAAGCAGTGTTCATGACTAATACACTGCATAAACTTCACAATAGTTATTTAGCTGTACTGTATGCATCCTCTATTTGAGTTAATTTAATAGTATAGTTTTGAGATATGAACCTGTTTATTGTTACTGCAGTTTTGTCATCCTTGTTTAGTTTTTTTTTTTTTTTTTTTCCCATAGGAATGAACTGAAAGGTAATGTGCCCTTAGAAGTGGAGTCCTCTGAAACCTGTAATGTACTTCAATATGAGAGCAAATTGCTCTCTCTTGAGGCACGAAGATGTAGGAAAAGGCATCCGTCTAGCCATGCTACTGCTTGGAGAAGGAAAACTGGTAAAAGTCAATGCAGAAATAAACACAACATGGAACTAGCTCTCTACAATATAAATTAGACTTACCTACACTGAGGCATTTATGTACTTTCCCTGCCGTCATCAGGTCGAAGACCTTTACCATCGTTAACACACAGCAGTGAAAATGAGGAAGCTGATGAGGGAGAGGAGCGAGGACCACACGGAAAGCAGGAACACACAATGTCTCTGGCACACACAGACCCTCAGCCCACCCTGTTGGAGAGGCACCGAACTGAAGAACACTTTCCAGCTAGAGTCAGCAAACCCAAAGTGGATCTGCTCCATATACTCCGACAGGGTTGGGATCTCAGGTCAGTGTGGGCATCATGAAGGCTTTATTTATTTATTTATTTATTTATTTATATTTATATTTTTATTTATTTATTTATTTATTTATTTATTTATTATCAGTTATTTTGACATTTTAGTACTATGGCCTTTTCTTAAAATGTTTTGTTTAGAATTTGAAGAAGATGGATTATTTATTTGTTAAGAGGGAAACCTGCAGTGCAATATTTTATTCGGTTAAGCAGTTTGGCTTTGAGAAAGAGTGCTTTTGTACTGAATATCAACACGAGCCTGCAGGTAATCACAGTTGTTCTGATGTTCAGTACAACAACACAACTGTGAGTGTGATGTTACTTTTATACAGCAGTTGTATAAACTAAGAAATTAATACTGACTAACTGACATTTAAGACGAAATGTAGGCAAATATTTTGTTTATTTTTGCTCCTTCAGTGAAAAGAGTTCCCAAAGAAGCCACAGATGGCTAAAGCTTTGCGAGCACACAGGCTAACTGACAGCCTGTAGTAAGAATATGTGGTAATAGTTTCAGTATATCCGTCTATTGCTAGAATTGAAATTTTATGTAGCAAACACAGTCAAGCAGAGTGATACAAACAACAAAATGTACCAGTGTTGTTATACTAAATTTCAGCACTCTTGGAACATTGCTTGTCCAATCAAATTAGTGGACCGCAACTAAATGTTGTATATGCTTGCTATGAAGCATAGCAGTATTGTGATTACCTAAGGCAATGCTCCCAAAATAATTCATGCCAATAACCTCATTACTAAGCGATTCATGCTGAGAACCTCAACCCATAAAGATGTTATAAAATTGTTTTCTCTAGTTTAACCCTTCCCTTTGACATTGGATTAAATTCCTTTTTCTTATATACTTATAAAATTTTCATAATACTGTGATAAAATAGAATAGTTCTCAAAAACATTTTGGCATCACATACCCGGCTTTGGTGCTTTCACTTTCGACTAATCATTTAAAATATATGGTGACGAGCTGACCTTTCTTTTGAACAATAAAAGTGATGCAGCATAAAATCAAGAAGTAGATTACAATACAGATTAACTCATTAGACATTCACATGCAAATATTGCTGTAAGAAATTAATGCTATTTCTACACCTAAACACAACCCTAAATATAACCCAGTATCCACAAGGAAATCATTTGGCTTGTGTAGCTTTTTTTTTTTTTTTTTTCCTTTTGCAATTTTGCATGTCTTCTGGCTTTACTGTGGTGTGTTTTTCATGCAGTGTCTTCTTTTGCACGACTCCTCATTGTCTACCTCATACACACAGGAAGTGGATCCTTCCTCAGCCAGCAAATCATGACGGTCAACCTTGACCTCTCTGGCTCATATTGGCTGTCTGATTGGTGGAGTCAGACTGTCTTTCCTTTGTTTAACATTTAGCAGGAACTTGGAAAGACTTAAAACACACTCGCTCCTTCCTCATGTTATGCAAGAGCCCTACAAAAATATTTAAACCTGCCCTTTTTTTATGCAGTGACATTGATGAATATTGCATACGCCTGTCAAAAGTGTAACAAAGACACTACTCTCCACTTGGCATATAAAGCCCATCAACAATTTGTAATTTGAGCAGGGAATTATAATGGCAAGTCTGAGTTTGTAGAAGTTCCTGTGTGCTTGCTGGGACTGAAACGACGCCTGAGACGACAATTAGAAGACATTCTACCGTTGTTTGTGTCTGACAGCTTTTTCCAAAACATTTTCCGAACATTGCAGTTCCACTGCTCCCCACAGGTTCTTCCAGGGCATCTAAACAGTTTATTAGCTGTACAACATAATTTAAGACATTCTTCATCTTGAATTATTACCCATACAAATATTTTGTTGCATTGACACATACCACTTTGTATGACTCCTGCAATGCAAGACCAATGTAAGAGCATAGCTCAGATAGTCAAGGGCAAACAAATGCTTGGTGCACTGTGTGAAATATTGCTTCACCTCCCTCTACAGGGTTCAGTTTTCAGAAGTGTGACTTTTTTTTTTTTTTTTCATTTACAGTGGCTTGCAACAGTATTCAACAGCCTTGAAAGGTCATCATAATTTGCTTCCAAAGCACATGGGTTTGGATTCTTATGCAAACAATAAATTTGTAGTTTTTCTTCTTCAGATAAATATATACAAAAGATGGTTTATTTTGACTTTGGAAATATATTGTTAAAGCTTAAGAGTTCACATTAAAAATACTGAATGGATAAATATGTGTACAAATCTTTTGTCATACAGAACATTATGATGATTTTTAAGGGGACTGAATACGTTTGCAAGCCATTGTAGTTATTTGTTTTTCCTTTTTTTTTTTTTTGTTTCTAAACCTCTATCTCTCTACCTTGTCTGTTTCCCTATCCCCATGTTCTTCTAACCACACGTTTATGTTTTATGATCTTAACCATTTTGCCCATCTGTTCTTTCTGTCTTTCCCCCTAACACTTTCTCTTCTGCAGTAAGGTTCAGGCACGCATGGCCTTCTCCACCTATCTCCATCGCGTCCAGATGAGGCTACTTGTAGAAAGCAGAACCAACAGTACCCCTGCCTGTGCACAAAAGCACAGTGACCAGATGGTATTATTTTTTTAAACATTTGCATGATTTATTATATATACCACACCCCAATTCTCAATTGTGATTGAAGGTGATTTTTCTGTAACAGTAGCTTGGACAGTAGTGCCAGCTGTAAGGCATTAAATCACAAGCATATATTAATGGACATTTTAATTCATTGTGGTTTATATAGTTAGAACTTGCACAGGATCCTGTAAGATGGACAGATATTTATTTAGCATTTTGAATGGGGTCTGATATGCAAAAGTCTTCAGAAAGGAGACTTTTGTGGTTTCTGGCTAGTGAGGGATTACTGTTTCTAGCCATTATAGTCTAAGTAATAAACAGACATTTAAATGAAGTTGTTTCGTGGGTGTTTCAGAATATTAAGAATTTTGAAAGTTATAGCATACACTCATAAAATCACTACTTTGATTATATTCCTATAACAGCATGTTTCGTCATATTTGACTCCCTATGGTACTAATTAGATTCTAGAACCTTTTTTAAATTTTTTAAACATTTAGATTTATATAATATGCCAAATATATGTTTAAAAAAATGTAATGGTTTAATACTAGCTATGCTTTAAAACAGGGGTGTCCAAAGTCTGATTTGTCTGTGGCTTCTCCAGTAGAATGTATAACAGGACAACTGCCAGCTAACACTATAAATTTTTCCTTTCACCTTATAGTTAGCTAAATTGCAAGAGTCTTATTTCTCTCTGACTACATTGGCATATTAATTTACCGATTGATTTCCAATCATAGCTACAGACAAAAAGTGCACAGTTAGCAGTAAGAAGAGGCTATTTTAAATGAACTGGGAACAAAAATACTGTTTCTTTGAGAGTCATAGCAAAGGCACATACCCAGAGAGGGGGCAGAGAGCGTGTGTGTGTGATTGTGTGTGATTGTGTGAGATTGTGTGAGATTGTGTGCGTGTGTGTGTGTGTATGTGTTTTGGTGTCCGGCCCTCTGGTATTTTGATGTGGTGTAATCTTTCATTTCAAAACAGTAAACTAAAAAACTACTGTATGACCCTTTTGGCTGTGCTACATTTCTCCAAGTGTCCAACCCTGTGTCCTGTAGGAGCTTGTAATGCGCTTTCTGATGCGAGCTGCCAGTAACCTGAAGCAGGACATGCAGGTGGTGCTACCCAGTCGCCAGCTTTCCCTGTCTGACCGCTGCCGCATACTGGCCCGTCAGCTTGGGGAGTTCCTCCACTATTATAACCAGGTCTGATGTTACACATGTGATTGTAGGTTTTTTTTTGTGTGGTAAATAAATGACGTAAATAAAGTAATATTTGTAACCTAGGAGACAGAACAAATGGTAAAACGTTTGGAGAATGCTGAAGATGAAGATCTGTGCATCAATTCAAATGTGTTTCAGGAGTTTATTTTGGAAGCAAGGTTGGTATGCCAAGTCTTAACCCTTTCTGTGTAATATGCTGGTAATATGAGCACTTTAGTTATATAAATAACATAGTATCAGTGTAGGACTGAGTTTGATTTATTTCCGTATTTGTCTTATCTCACGTGTTCAAAGTGAAAGTGATCTAGAAGATATCCTCACTTTCTACACACACAAGAACAAGTCTGCCAGTGTGTTTTTGGGGAGTTCCAGAAGAAACCGTGACAAAGAATGCAGTAACAGCTGTGGAGAGCCAGCAAAGCATCACAGCAGGAGAAGTGAGCATTGTAGTTATGATTAATTGATATGCACGACTGTAAAAATGATTGATTATTTTAATATATCTAATAGTTTTGTATTTCTAACTGTATTTTTAATAGTATGTAATTCTAACACTTTATTATAAAACTGAAGGTGTGCATAAAATAACTTGTATAGCATCATAAAAATGACACGTTTGTGTTCGACACATCAAGTTTGATGCTCTAAAACGCACGTTCATGTAATCAAAGTGTTATCACTAATTTATAATGGGGCTTATTTTTTACTTATTTTCCCCTCAATCCAGCTCTGTTAAATGCCAAAGAAGGCTCTAGTGCTTCAGGATTGTCACTGGCTGCCAAATCCGACTCACCAAAAAACGGAGAAATCCACGAGAGTGTAACCAGACCAGGATACAGTATAACCATGAACACAAAAAGCCATAGTAACACTATCCAAAACAGTGACAATTATAGTACATTAAATAATAGTGGACACAAAAACAAAATTCAGAATGGAAATGCAGTGACAGAAGGTCAGCCTGAGGCCTCAACTGCCTTTGAGGCTCAAACTAATGAAACCAAAACAAGCGGTCTACAAAACGGAGTGATGTGGAATAAAAGATCCCACGTTACAGTTGGAAATGACGAGGAGCTGTCGAAAATGGTTAAAGATATCATCGAGCAGCCTGAAAATGCAAAAAGTTGTAAATCACAAGTCAAAGCCCAGGGTTCTCGGCACACTTCTTCTTATCGTGCAGCCCTGGACTGTGAGCATATCCACCTGCAGCAGTGCTTCCCACGATCTGAAACTGAAGCTCAGCCCCTGGCTCAACCTCCTCCTTATATCCATCCTCCCCCACACCTGTATGATGAATCTCAAAGCAAACCACAAACTACTTTATCTTCTTCATCAACAAATTCTCTGCGGGCTACGCAAGTAATGTGGGCTTCGTCCAATCCACGTTCACCTAGATCATTTGTAACTACTGAAGTGCGACGACAAACCCCGGGTTCACAAATGGCACGGCTGGTCACTGGTGGTGTTGCATCTTCCAATACCTGTACTACCAGCATGTGCAGTCAGAAAGACTTGAGGCCTTCCTCCGCAAGGCAAGGTAACTGTTTTATCTTCAGTCAGCTACCCATAGAATGTATTACACTGTTTTTCTCAGAAGGTCACCTTACAGTAAGTAATTTCTCAAAGATTCATCTCTTAAACCTACTGTATGTTTTGCTTGTTTTCCAGTGAGTAATACGGCCAATAAGTCCAGACCTGCTTCTGCAGGAGTGTTTAAGGATTCAGACTCACTCTCAGCCCAGGCCCAGTCAAATCAGCAGGCTATTGTGGCTGCCCTGAAAAAACTAGTGGAGAAACAAGCAGCTCGCCAGTACAGCACCTCCAGCCACATTAGTCTCCTTACACAACATGTGAGTGCCCAGGGACTTATCATATATATATATACATATACAGGGGCATTATCTTTCACATTATCCTCAAGAAAGAAAAAAAAAAAAAAGGTTTGTGAATTAACGATTGTTTATAGCTGTTACAGTATAAGCAACAGGAACAGGAACGAACGAAAGTGGTGGAGGGGGGAGGGATTGGGGGTTAATAGTTTAATATAGTTAATAGTGCTCTTATATACCTTCTTGCTATTTTACATGCTACTTTATATTGTTAGAATTTGATCATTTTGTTGGTGCCCAAACAAAGCCAAATACCAGACATTGTACTCTAGGGTAGAGCATGATGGCTGGTGGAAGATACAAAGCTTTGTGTGAAGTCTCATTATCAGATGCTCTACAGCAGAGGTGCTTTGTGTTGATATTTAACAGGCAGGCGGATGTTTTTCTGAGTAATTGATGCTTATAAATAGAAGAATGTGGCAAATTGGCACCAAAGTGAGGGAGTAAGAGAGCTCTTCTTTTTTTCTCTTCTATCATTTCTGCCCTGAAGCTTTGTTTTTTTCAGTGGGAAGCCCACTGGCTCAGTTCCCTCCTAATTCCCTCTCTTCCTTTCTCCTCGTTGCAGTGTCACCAGACCACACAGGCTGCATATTTTCTACCTCCCCTTACTCCTTCACTCTAATGTATACTGTTACATTAGAAGGTGTTTGCTTTGTTTATCATGGAAAGTTCATTCGGGCATGTTACTTTCCAGCCTAGTTTTATGGGTTAGACAAACACATGAACAAATTTATTGGGTTTAGAATTCAATCAAATGTAAATCAAACTTGTGCTTTGTAGAGCTTCATGTGTTATGAGAGTGGGTATGATTTATGTAAAACAACATAGGAAAAAAAAAGTGCATAAATATCACAAAGGCACAAATGCACAACAGAAACCACACAAAAATCTGCAAGGCATGATAAGAAAATTGCACTTTTGGAGGCAGTTTTGCTGTCAGTATGTGCTGATGGGTCATAAAATAATTGTGGTCGCGTAGTGAGATATTTATTTCTGCCTGGTTTGTTGAGTATTAAGTCTGTCAAATGCTGATATAGTTGCAAACACTGTGCTCCAAGAACCTCTTCCGTTTGGGTTAACATTTGTATTGGTGAAAGACTTAGGTTTAGGATCTTATGTGTTTATACCAGTTGACCAAAGAGTTCTGGTGTGGCTTCCTTTTAAGTAGTCTATATCCAGTCTAAATACTTTTTGGGATTGCTATTTCAGAATGTATCAATTATTGCTTCCATGTAATTTTCATCGTATCATCAAATTTTCAGCCATCGTGCCAAGTTTGACCATGTTTTTCTATGCCATGTATTTGGATATGTAAACATTTTATATAATATTACATATGGTAACAAATTATTCCAATTTACACCACACCACTGCTGAATGCCTTATTCTGTTTGGTATTAATTAATTTTCTATAACAGAAACTATAACATAACTAATACTAATGTTGTTATTTCTATGGTAATAGTTTAAACTGTATTTATTAGGGTGTTGCATAAGTTCATGGCCTAGTAAATATTTTTACCGGTAATTATCAAAACTCCCTGTAAAAACGTGTGTTTTAGGTAGTTTATCAATCAAGCATGGATTCATATTCGTCATTACCTTCTATTCTTATTCAGTAGTGGAAAAAACTTAATGGAGCAAGAGGCAAAATTTGCAAATTTTTGGCAAGGCTGCAAGCGACATTTCTGTGCCCAAGGACTGGTTCACTGTTTCGAATAGATGAATTTGAGCTAGATGATAAGCCAAGAAGTGGTAGACCAAAGGAACCAACGAAAGACAAGGAGCTGCAGAAACTGTTGGATGGAGACTCGAGAACTGGCAAGACCTTTGAATTTTGATCATTCTACTGTTCTAAGGTGTCTGAAGGCAATGGGAAAGCTTCTGAAAGTTGCTAGGTGGATTCTACATGCACTTTCAGAGAGAAATATCGCTCAAAGGCTTAACATCTGCAATTCAGGTGCATTATTCCTCTATTACAAGCTGCTCGATCCTGAAGAAACTGTCAGACACTGAACATTAAAGTGATTAGTTGATCAAATTGATCAGATCTATGAAATACTATTATCAGGCAGCCATTCACAAAAGAAAATCATACTTTATGACAACGCAAGGCCACATGTTGCAAAATAGAAAAAAATGTGAATAAATTATGCACAGAATGGCCACGAACTTATGCACCAACCTTATAATTGATATGTTTTCTGTAAAGAGATATTTATTTAGAATTTTCAGAAGGAGCCTCCAGTGTTGGCATGTCCAACATGTCTTTAGGTTGAAGGGTTTTGTGGTTTCCCCAGTAACATGATAAGCTTCTATTTTCTCTTAACACTGAGAGAAAGAGAGAGAGAGAGAGAGAGAGAGAGAGAGAGAGAGAGGAGACTAGCTGCTTGGCTCATCTTTTTCTTTAATTAAAAAATTGAATTAAA
>JAOVYU010000002.1:18093275-18106714 GCA_025674565.1 Synodontis membranacea
AGAGAGAGAGAGAGAGAGAGAGAGAGGAGACTAGCTGCTTGGCTCATCTTTTTCTTTAATTAAAAAATTGAATTAAAAAAATTGAACCATCAAGTTCTTTAGGAAAATGATCAAGTTTGGAGTAGTAACAGTAACTCCACTTTGTGTGGGGGAGGTGAATTATATCACCATGACATTGATTATTTTCCTACAGCAGCATGCCCCGTCATGTTTTATAACTTTCACGGACATTGACACCAGCATTTACTTAGACCTACAAAAT
Organism: Synodontis membranacea; assembly: GCA_025674565.1. NCBI lineage: Eukaryota > Metazoa > Chordata > Actinopteri > Siluriformes > Mochokidae > Synodontis > Synodontis membranacea. Next base: position 18,093,538 of record JAOVYU010000002.1, read on the forward strand.
TCTTCTACATTATTACGTGCACAGTATATTAAATTTATTTGCAGGTTGGTTGGGGTCTATTACAGCTAATGTAGTGCTTTCTTTAAAGTTTTTGTTTCATATATTTGATAGAAAATCACATATTATGATGCAGTGTAGATGCCTCTTGCTTTTAGGGCTGTTTTAAATTCTTATAATCAGATTTAGAATGCGGCCCATGACCTTTGCCAAAAGCACCTTTCAGCTTTAGACGCACATGCACAACACACACCAATGCAGCCCAGTGTAATATCGTTTCTTTAATCTGTCCCTCTTGCATCATTCAGCCTCAAATATAGAAGAACACACAGCCATGTCGTCATAAAGACTCTGCAATCTTGGCTGTCATTTTTTTTTTTTTTAAAGACAATTCGTTTATCCACCAGCAAATCTTTTTGGCTGGAAAAACATAGTTTCACTGAGATAAAGTCTGTACCTACACAGAACGGAGAACTTGATGGTGATTTGCACATATTTTTAGATCTTTGGTCAGTATGCCAATAAAATGAACATTTAAGGGTCTGAAAAAGGCACATACTTTGCATTTCTGACCCGAGTCAAGCAGCCTATATTTATCTTTTGAATGAAGTCATTACTCGAGGTTTGGTCATTGTCATTGGCATGTGGCATGTTTGCAATTTGGCTGAAATATGATGGCAATTTCCTTTAGCTTGTACTGGAGACGGCTGGGGCACTACAGAGTGACATTAGATCCACAGAAAGGCGTAATCCAAATACGGGGATATTTTTTTTATATAGCAGCTTTTTCTTGTAAATCTTTCTGCAACAAATTAGATTAAGACACTACATTTCTAACTGTTCAGAATTACATTTGCAATTAGAAAAGCATTGATGCTGGATTCTATAGTGTGCATGGTTTAATTTTATAATCAGTATGATTGAGCAGTGCGACAAGCTTACACACTAAAAATGCTTGGCATTTGCAGGTCATGCAAGTTGTATTTTAGAGTCGGTGATCTTAATATGTATTGACGAGGGATTGCAGATCACAACCAAGTATGCGTAACATTAGAAAATAAACTCTGTCCCCAAAGCCCATGGAGGATCCAAAGGCCTGGCTGTACTCTGTCAGATCTTGCATTAATTTAAACACCTGTGGCTGAGGAATGCCTGACATTTCCCCTTCCTCTGGTATGATATCCAGACAAACTGCTAAGCTGTCCACCTGTCTAGAAACCCAGCTTTAATCTCTGGGGAAAATAAACAGCTTTGTCAACTCCGGAGAAGCAGGAAGAGCAGAAGAAGCATATTGCCAAGGTCCCAAATCAGAAAATTCACCATACTTAATCTGGGAGCTTTCTGTTAGCGCTTTAATCTGTCCAGCTGCCTAATCGCTCAAGTCTATATTACGTCTTTTTCCCATGTCTTGGTCCAGTACTTTTGATAACCCTAGGGTTTGTTTACCGTTTATGTGTTCATGATAAGAGTGGGAAAGAGACAAAGAAGTATGTAATTACATCCTGCTCTTAGAGACTAGTTGTCTGTATAATTGCTTATTTCCTTTAAATATCTGTTAATGACTCCTGGATGACCTCTACACCATGCGCTGTAGAAACGTGTCTTTATTTTCGACATCGATGTTATAGTATTTGTGTGTCACAAGTAGGAGCAGGCGTTTTATTTTTAATAGTTTCAACCAATGAAGAAGTTTGTAATAATGACACGACAGAGCAAGCTATAAGAATTATCACCGCTTTGATATGTAACTGGGTTTGCTTGACATCAGAGTAATCTGCAACATTTGTTCGTGTGATTGATAATTCTCAGAAATAACCATGTGCTGTGTGTAACCATATTAATGCAGACTGTGTCCGATTTCTGCTCTTCCGTGAAATAGAATCCAGTTTCTGAAAATAAAAGGAGAGCTGCAAGTATAAAAACAATAATTACTTTTTTTTTTTTTTTTTTACTTTTTAACTCTTCTCTGTTTGCTTTGTTTTTATTTTGCATAGCTGACCAACCTGAACCTAGCTAAAGGAGTATTCAGCAGAGGGGCACAGAGCATCACATCAGGAGCTCAGCCCGACACAGCGACAACTCAACACTCAGGCATGCACCTCTCTGGTGCTGTGAGGTAAGTACGCATTTCTGTGGGTGCCTGGTGTGTGTGGACTAGGAGGGAGCAATATTTAAACCCTTGTCTGCACGGCTGACTCACTAGAATGTCAGAAGTTGTTTTACAATCCTTTTATAGGTTTGTGATAACAAGTGTAAACCATCATGCCATACAGCACTGTAATGTAGCGTTCAACCAGTGTAGTTTTTGGGGCCATTACAGTGCATTTATATATTTTGACTATTAGAAATACACCCATTTTATACACTAATGTGTCTGGAAGTTAACAAAGGATAAGTGTTCCAGATTAGCCATAGTATGTTTCCTCAGTGCCATAATAAATGTTGGAATTGGAGTGAAATCGGGTTCTGTGGTTGCATCATGCGTTTCTTTTCCCTCAGATAACTATAACAACCTTTAGAATTTAAAAAATGCCCCTTATTGTGTGCGGTTCTCTTTCCTAATACAGTGAGAATCACATTCTTTATGTGACGGGATAAAAGTGTTTCAGTGTCTTGCCAGAAAAGCATGAATTGTCTGTAGAAAATTGTTCGTTCCTTGCAGCACAGTAGAGAGACCACAGTAGAGAGAGAGAGAGAGAGAGAGAGAGAGACAGACCTCTAATTCTTTTTACTTCTCGTCTTACTACCTGATTCCCCCTCTCCCTTCAAGCAGTGCATGTTACAGAAAGACGTACTGAAAGTGCTTCATTGAAGAGGCAAATTAGCATTCTGAAAGCTTTCTCAGTGTAATCATTTCTGGACAATTTTACAGGTGCTTAGTTTGTGTTGGCTAAATCGGTCACAGGCAATAAAACGTAAAGGCCAGTTTAATGGTCTCTGAAGAATCTTTAAAGAGAACCGGGAGTCTACGGTTTGATGGAAAAGAGGTCATTTAAGTGGTGAGACTGCTAAGCGGGTACTGTGCCTTTGAAATGTAAGAATATATTATCTGTTAAAAGAAAGTGAAAATACTTTTCAGATCAAGGTTCATCATTTTGTGGGTCTGTCTCTATTCGCCAGAAAGTTAACACCTATATTCACATTGTCACCTCAGCAGAAGAGAAAGTGGGAAGAAGTGAAAGGCAACTGCAAAAACAAGTAAAGAGTAACTTTCAGTTACCTTTCCAGATCATGATGAATTCCTAGCAATAAAATTTATACTGGAACCTTTAGTGCAACGATGTTACATCATGCTAAGGGCCTAAAATATACAATAGGGGCACATTTAGTTTGTGAATACAGTAAGACACCTGGTAAGTCATACTGCAGCATCATCGCTTAACTGAGGTGTTCATACTGTGCTTCCCATGGTGCCATGTATGAGAGGAAGGGTTAAGCTTATGTGGTTTCCTCAGTTTTATAGTGATAGGTTGGTGACAATGTCTCAGACACTCTGGCCCTCATCTCTCCGTGTCTGTTTTTCTAGTCCAACCCTTCCTTAAGTATGGAACTGTCAAGAATTACTGGAATGTCTGGCTTTTCCCCTTTTAAAAAAAATGTTTTTATTTCCACAAAAAAAAAAAGTAAAAGACTTAGTGAATTTATAATCTTCACACAGCATGCTTGCATAGATATCCAGAACAGGCTTTCACATCTTATAAGGTTAAATGCCTTGATGGCATATTCTGTTTCTGCTTATCTCATTATTGTTTAATCCAAAGCACCTTTTACTCGGCTCGTGCTGTGTGTATTCAGTAAGCACCATGCTGACTCTCCCCGAGTCGTTGATACTGTTGAGATTAGTAAGTAATTAATCGTTCCGTCCCCAGTGATTGCAGAATGCAGTCGTTTCCTTGACCTCTTCTTCCCTTGAAAGTCTTGGCAGTGGGACTTTGTTTGTATTTGAAGGTTCATTTCTGGTCAAAATGTGGCATCTCTTTAGAACAGCATCTGCCTGGAACTTTCCACTGGCTGCTGTCTGCTGTGCACCAAACCGAGCAAAATTAAACCAAACCAAGCTGTTGCCACTCCTCACCTTGGATGAGGTCTGTGAATGCTGAAAAGATGCCAAAGCATAATTTTTAGAGATGCTATTAGGGTACGTATGCCTGATTATGTTGACTTTAATTCTGTCTTTAATGTTTGATTTCCTGAGCCTTCCCTCCATGTCCAGCATTTTGGGACCAGCGGTCTGTGCCAAACATGCTGAAGCTGTTAAGCATACTGAATCTTTAAGCCAAGGGGGTGAGGCGTGATGCCTTTCAAAGGGTAGGGGCCTTTGAAGTTGCTCTCGCCAGGGGCTGCCAGGTATGCTGTGTCAGCACTTCCAAACCATATTCCCACTGTTATTACCCCCCCCCCCCCCAAACCTATTGTACTGATACAGAGGTATTCCAGGATTCCATACTCATTTGTACCTGTAACCCTAAGCACACTGCTGGAACTCAAGATTGTGTCCTATTGAATCTTAGAGCAAACAAGGCAGCCTTTGGCTTAGTTTTAATGTTCCATTCGGTATTTTTGAATTCAGCTGACAACTAAGTGAAGTAATCAGCAGAATATGTGACTGGTTGTTGAACACTGTGATACTAGATTGTACCAGTGGTGTATGTCAAACATTGTAAATGATAATGTTGTTAAGTCTGTGAAATTCTTTGGTAATTTAAGCTGCTCTTGGATCGTTGATCGTGCTGCCTCTGCTCTTGGCTTAAACTGAGATTCATTTCCAGTAAGTTATTGGGTACCGCTCGCAAACAGTAATAATAGGCAGGGTTTAGGATTGTATCGGAATGTCATAATTATTGCATATTTAGGTTTTGGAGTACAGTTAGAAGAGAGTGGAGCCCAGCATAAGATGATAATGTTGACTTTCTCTTCTAACTTGGCTGACGGTTTTCTTCTTTTCTTCTTTTCATCGGGTTTCTTCTCCTTTTTGCTAAATTCTTACTTCGTATTTAGCGTTGGTGACTTCGGTCAGCAAATTAGGTTTAAAAATGACAGTAATACATGGGGAACATTCTTCATGTTCAGATGTTTAACTAATTTTCTGGGCAGCCTGTTCAGAATATTAAAATTATTTGCATGCTGGCCAATCAGCTTAAAAAAAAAAAAAAAAAACACCCCGAAGCGTCACTGATCCCTGTTCCAGCGTTCCCTGTTGGTGACTAAAAAGTTTGATTTTGGTTTCATCGGACCACAACACACAGTTGTACTTCTAATTACACTTGGTGAATTATGAAGTTGAGGTGCTGCATTTTGTAAGATGCTCGCTCTCAGGAAGGACTTTCTGTTAGACAGACGTGTTTAACAGTTGCTTTTGAAATTTGACAACCAACTGTGTGGGGGGGGGACAGTGTGTGCTCACAGGTCCAATTCCAGCCCAGATTGTTTCAGACTTGTAAAATGTTTCTTATGGTCCTAATCGTGTTCATATGTCTGCTTTTACTGCTTTTATACCGCTTGCCTAACTTGTGCTGGTCAGTATCAACCATTTGTCTTTTCTAAGAACGTAGCAATACAGTGAACAGTTTCATCCTGTACACGGCTCTTGATTCGACATGTCTGCAGATGCGTGTAACAAACTGCATAATAAAGTAGGCCATTTATAGTAAGTACCACTTATATTACGTGATGTGAAATAAACATTCAAAGTTTATGAAACCACACCCCCTGCTCTGAAACACTATCTATATCTTTATTTCAAATCAGAAGACGCTACAGGGGTTTATAAAAAAATTCTGCGTACAAACACCGGATTTTTTTTCTGCGCATATACAGAGCAGACAGTTAGTCGATCATGAGGAGGTATTTGCTGAACCTGTAAGGTCTGGTGTATGAGAATGCATTAACTCCCCGGAAAAATATGACAGTGCCTGGTGGACTGAAACATTGTGCTGAATCCACTAAATATGTGTTCATTACGCTTGGGCTAATACCATAAAATATATGGCTAATTCAGCATGTCTGTGCACTCAAACAGTCTCTCTGCTGAATTCACTTTTCCTGATTGATTCAATCTGGGCTAAAGAAATCACCATGGTGATAAGTATATATGAGATTTATACATATCGTGATACAGAGTACTCGCAAGATGAATTTTACTACTTTGAAGTGTATCCCGATATTTCCGTTAAATATTCATTATGAGCTCTATGTTTTTTTTTTTACACTCAAGGTAATAGCATACACAGCATTGAGTGGTGGCAAAAAGTTAAGCTAATCAAAAGGAAGCGTTATGTCACGTGTCAAATGCAAGGCAAATCCAGTCCACAACCTCGTTTCATTTGGCCGCGTGAACTTAGAAAAAATAACATTGAAACGGCCTGCGGTGCATACTCACTGCGGTTCTGTAGCCATACAAAGGGCAGTCACTGTAAACTGCCATATATATGTGCACAGTTACTGTCATGGCTGACTTGACCTGAAACGCAGGTTAAAATAAATTCCTGTGTGCTGTGCTTGATGTATATCACACTCAGCTGGCAGTTCATCCAAAATCAATTGAATCATGAGGATGATGCACAAAATAAAATCACAATTGTTTTTCTCTTCTGTACAAGTAAATCGGTAAGTGTGACATGCTCCTGCATTGCAGTTGGATATCAGACAGCAATAGGAGCGGTGAGGACACAAATTTTGCATTTAATCATTTAGGACACAATAATAATCTTTCCACGTAATCTTTCCATATTAATCAAGTTGCCATGAAATACATTTTAAATAAATACACAGATTAAAGTAGCATGATAATAATAAGGGCTAAATAAATATAAATAATATGATAATTATATTTTATTATTACAAATCCTGATCTTCTTATCTAATGAAACAGTGTGTTGGTTTTGCAGTGGTTTGATTTGTTGTTAATACAGAATAAATGTGTTAGAATGTAATATTTTGTATGTGTCAATATTATCTAGTGAAGTCTACGTTGGGATACATGACTCCTAGAGCACACCTAGCTAAAAGCGGAATAAGAAAAAAACCCGTGTTGCACAGAGTCACACTGAGCAGAGTGCTGAGATTTTACATGTATTTTTATGGATTTTACTTGTATTTACATGATTTTAAAGGCAAAAACAGATCCTGGAGACTGAAATATTTTTGGAGACCTAAATTTATTTCATGCATGTATTTAAAGGTTTAAACAGAATCCTGATCTTTCACTGTAAATGAATGGGTTTATGTATAACATCTCACACTGAAGATCTTTTGGCCTAAACTAATTATCTTGGAATGCGATACTCTAATCATTTCTGATATATTTGCTTAAAAGCATCAGCGTCAGCTAAAATAGAAAAACCTTCTTGCTACTTGTGTTATGAGCGAACATTTATTCGTGTTTGAAAGCCTCGCAGAAAACTCAAAGACTCTGCAGCATTGCTGTGTCATGTTTCAAAGAAATGATGGTAATGGGTGAAGACAAATATATACACAAAACCAGTCAAAAGTTCGGACACCCCTTCTAATTCAATGTTTTTTCTTTGTTTTTGTTACTTAAAGACACTTCATGTCTTAAAGTAATGATGAACTGTTGTATCTTTTTACTTAGTTGAGTGGTTCTTGACATAATATGGAGTACTACAGTTGTCTAATAGGACTATTTATTGCATTTTTATTATTTGATATTTACTGTTTAAATTCCGTTTAATTTACGTTTGACAAGGCATACCTGTAAATCGAAAAGTATTCCAGGTGACTACCTCATGAAGCTGATAATGCCAATAATGTGCAAAGAATATGCCAATAGTATGCAAAGATAAAGCCAATAGTGTGCAAAACTGTTATCAAGTTAAACAGGGGCTAATAAGAATCTTAAATATGAAACTTTTTGTTTGTTTGTTTTACCATATAATTCCATATATGTTCCATATGTGTTATTTCATAGTTTTGATGTCTTCAGTATTGTTCTACAACGTAAATAAAGCAAAACCTATGAATGAGTAGGTTTGTCCAAACTTTTGACTGGTACTGTATATTCATTTTCTACTTTTAAACTTATTATTTTTTTACAGGTCAGTAGGAAACCTTGTTTTCCTTTAAAAAAAAAAAAAAAAAAGGTTTCTATGCATCTTAATTAGACCCATATGGAGACTTGTGCAGCGCTCTCCTCTGATGATGTGTAGAGGCAAATTCTGCTCTAGGGTAATAGCATTGTGCTAATAAGACGATATAGACATCCGACAGACTGCACACTGGAAGCTGCTGCCCCACTTCACTTGGCTCAGAATACAAATCTGTATCATTATGTACCCGTAATCTTAAACAACAGTGGTTCTCACAGTCATTAATGTGCTTGTTCGGTCTGCTTTTACTTACCATGCAGTTACAGGTTGGAAATGAGAGTCAAAGTTTTGTTGATCAGTGATGATCTTGACTCCGACCTTTTGACCTCCCAGAAATCCCTCAGCAAGGTACCTCTTCTGGCTAGCAGTTATTAACAATATGCTCAATGTTGTGTGACCTTCTGTTGGCCATGTTTTCCTAAGCTGAACAGAGAGAGGGAGAGAGAGAGAGAGAGAGAGAGAGAGAGAGAGAGAAAATAAATAGTTGATGGAAATACCCCGACACTCCATGTCCTGATGTTAGCCACATTGACCAGCTTGGTGCTTTGAGGTATTACTCCAGAGCCATGGAATGATGCTGAATGATGTCATTTCCCTAAGCATTCCTTTTCCTACAGTTGTGCATGAGAATAATACTAGAAATGTTCATGACTAGCACAGTAGGTGTCAGCAAACATTACTTATTACATATAAACACAGAATCTGAATAATATCGAGCATCATTGTCAGAGGTTAGTTATAGCTGGAGGTGCAACACAGACTGCAGGCTGTTTGTGATTTAGTTTATTTGGATTTGCTTGGTTCTGTGGTTATATTTAGATCTGTAAGAATCGTTTATTTTATTGCTTTTTTGCAGTGCACATTGTTATTCAAGATTAATTGTATTTACATGTAGCTTTTCATGTGTTCAAGCAAATAAATCATGTCAGACTTTAAATGTTTTTTTTTAGCCATGTAAGGAGTAAATCACATTAGCATGTGGTGTTATAGGAAAATAGTGAACGCCGTGGTGGTGCAATGTGGCCTGACACAAAGCGGAGTTACTATTAACACCTGCAGTTGATTTTTTTCCCTATAACATCACATCGTAAAAATGTTTTATGCCTACTATGCAACAAAAACATGACAAAGATTCATTTTTTATTTATTAATCAACAAAACATCATGGTTTTTCCTTGCCTTTCTCCCCATTTAGTCTCCAATTCCCACCCACTGCCTAACTCTCCCCTATCACACGACAAGAACTAACCTGGTACACTGCAGTGCTGCACACTCAGAGTGCTATCTACCCCGTTCTGCATACATGAGCTTACAGAAGCCTCTGGATTGCTTGGGTCCCCGTGATTGACAGCCACGGGTAGCGTGATTTGTACTCACTGTCTCTAAACAATACTTGTCAGAGTCTGCGAGACAGGCTAGTTCCTGTTATAGACAGCTATAGACCAGTCTTTCTCTCACCAGCGACTCTTTATTTCCTCTTTCTTAAAATAAGTAGGGCAAATTCTTTCTTGAAATTAATAAGACAGAACAAATGCAGCTAGTCATGTTACTGAGAAACCAGCATGCACCAAGCCCTTCATCTGGGGCAGATGGTGGCCTAATGGTTAGGGACGCGGTCCCGTAAACGAAAGATTGCAGGTTCGAGTCCCACGGCCAGCAGGTACCACTGAGGTACCCTGAGCAAGGTGCTGCCCCCAAGCACTGCTCCCTGGGCGCTGAAAATAGCTGCCCCCTGCTGTGTGTCACTTTCACATATGGGTCAAAAGCAGAGGACAAATTACGTTGTTGTGTGCTGTGGTGTGTCAATAATGACAATGAATCACTTTCACTTATCCTGAAGATTCTCCATTGACTAAAAACTTACTGACTGTTGCAAAGTGCTGAAAAAGGAAATTTCTTCCATAAATGTTCTAATAAATTTTACACGAAGCTTCACCGTATCAACAAGTATACATTCCTTCATTATTCCTCTACTGCTCAAAGTGGCTGAACGTGTCTGAGTGCTGACCTGCGCAATGCAAGCAAACAATGTTTTAATTCTCTGTCCAGTTATTATTTTCCATTATCATTACAGTGGTGCTTGAAATCTATGAACGCTTTTGTGATCATTTCCTCGATAAACAAATGACCAAGTGTAACACAGCATATGAACAAAAGTTTGTGAACACCTGATCATTACACCCATATATGGTTCTTCACGAATCTATTACTGCAAAGTTCACAATTGTCTAGAATGTCTTTGTATCTTGTAGCATTAAGAATTCCCTTAACCAGAACTAAAAGACCCAAACCTGTTCCAGCATGACAGTGCCCCTGTGCACAAAGCCAACTGCAATAAGTCATAGTTTGCCAAGGATGAAGTGGAAGATGTTGAGTGTCCTGAACAGATCTCTGACCTCAACCCCTGATCACCTTTAGGATGAACTGGAACATCAACTGTGCCCCAGGCCTCCTCACCAAACATCACTGCCCGACCTCAGTAATGTCCGTGCGGCTGAATCGATAAATCCTATGCAAACAGCCACACTCCAAAATCTAGTGGAAACCCTTCCCACAAGAGTGGCAGATATTATAACAGCAAAATGTGTTTAAATATAGAATGGGATGTTCAAAAAGCACATGTAGATGTTCTGGTCAGCTGTCCACAAACTTTTTTTCCATATAGTGTATTTTTGTCTTGTTTGTTTAATTGGGTTAAATTTGTTTAATTGGCTACCTGAGAGTTTCACGGAATATCAGTTAATATAAAGAGTTCAAAATACCTTCACAAATGTCAATAATCTCATATGCCATTTTTACTTTGGAAGTTCGTTTGGTGTACGTTGGAGTCCATTCCAGCGTGTTCTGATGATAAATTGGCTGGTCTGATGCAGTCTTTTAATTATTCATTTTATTTTATTCAGTATTTTTTATGTATTTTTCTGTCTCACCCTTCACTTCTTAACCTTGGCAATTCCTTTTGAAACAGTCACATGTTAGAAGGCCATTCAGCTGGCACTACTGTCAGAGCTGCTGAAAATTACATTCTGACCAATCAGATTTGAGAATTCAGTAGTGCTGTGGTATATGGTATAATGCTGTGGCAGCATATGATAATGCACTCACCCACTGTTTGTGTGAAAATCACAGATCAGTAGATTCTGACATACTCAAACCAGCCCATCTGATACCACCAATCATGCCAAGGTTATGCATAGATTACACTTTTCCCATTCTTTTGTTTGATGTGAGCATTAACTGAAGCTCTTAACTTTTATCTGTATGATTTTTTTTTTTCGCGTTGTGCTGCCGCTGCCACATGGATTGTCTGTTTAGATAACGCCATGAATATGCAGGTGTACAGGTGTTCCTAATAAAGTGGACAGTAAGTGTTTATAAGGAAAGTCCTTGCTTGTATTATTATCTGCAGGAACTCGTATAACAAAATATCCTAATCTCTTATGCTTGAGTTATGTGTGCTTTTCCATTTCATAAAAAACATAAATGCGTTCTGGCTGAAAAGCTGCTTTTTCCAAGGCTGATGTATTAACCTTGATCAGAGGCTCCTGCTCTGACATTCTGCAGTTGTAAAGATGAGAAGAAGAGTTAAAGGGCTCCCATAAGCTGGACTCCAATGGAGGCTAATCGCTTTACAAAAGCATGGAGCTGTTTAAAGGTTTACTTTGCTCAGCACTCAGCCGATGATGTTGATAGGACATGACGTGCCGTGTACAGGGCAGTGGAGAGGCTGTGTGTTCTGGGAGACTGCTGCTTGCCACAGATCCTCATGCTTCTCTGCCACTGACTGATATGGGTGAGCGAGGTCGCAGGTGGAGGTGCCGTTGTACTGCGTATGATGATGATAAAAGAATATAGGAATTCAACGTGTCACTTGTTTTAAAAGTTGCTTCTGTAGTGTTGGATTATTGGAGCAGAAAGATGAGAATAGTTTATTTGCTTTACAAACTTCATAGTTATAGTTGTTCCATTTTATAAGTATGCTCATTTAATAAAAAGGAATTGATTGATATTTTGAGCACCCACAAATTACAGATTGAATTCAGCAGCCAGAGATGAAATATGTTTCTTGACTGAACGTTCCATGAAATTAATTGGATGTCTGTTTTGCAAGACAAAACTATAGCTTCAGAGCAACTTGTGATTCATCCCATAATCATTATTGAATATATAAACTTTTCACTGCTAATGTTGTAACATTTGTAATACACTAGTATGAATTTAGTGTAACGTTTGCTAGCAAGCACATTGGCAATGACACATGATTAGAAAGTTTTGTATTCGTTCACATTTCATGCTGTGTGAATAATACAGCAAAACTCTTTTCTCCCTCAGCAGTTACCGTAAGGATGATGGTGATGGAAAGTGCCAGAGTGCCAATCATGTGTCTACTGGAGCCACTTTGCAGCCTGCAACAGGCAGCAATCAGCTTCAGTTCACCATCCAGCAGCTCCAGCAGCAGAAACTGCAGTCCAGGAAGCTACTGGACCAGAGCCGCTCTCGACATCAAGTCAGTTGTCTAACCTACAATTATAGATAATGGAGCAATAATATATGTGTTGACAGTACAAAGTTATTGGTCTGACTGAGTATTACACTAACTGAGCAGCTTTAGATTCAGATCTTGTTAGATTTTTGTATTGTAACATTTCAGCCTGTTTTTTTTAACCATCTTGTATCATAAAGTGCACAATGTTTCTTATTTTTACAATGAAGACAATTCAGGACTGCTGTATTTATTTAGATTGTTTCTTTCTTTCTTTCTTTCCTTCTGCCTCTTCTTTCTGCCTCTTTCTTTCTTTGCTCTGCTTTGGTGCTGTGAGTTACACCTTCTAAAATTACTTAAGTGGCGAAATCAGAATCACATTTTTGGTCATGTTAGGCTGAAGAAGGGTTGAATATGTACAGGTTCAAACAGTTGAGTGTGTTTGGATTCCATTCTCAATTCCACTTATAAACATCATTGAGCTGCATGAACCAAGCCCTTGCAGTAGATAAATGGTGCTTTGTGTGTGTGTGTGTGTGTGTGTGTGTGTGTGTGTGTGTGTGTGTGTGTGTGTGTGTGTGTGTGTGAGAGA
>JAOVYU010000002.1:18131629-18146705 GCA_025674565.1 Synodontis membranacea
TGATTTAGGTCATATTTAGGGTTTAAACTTTAGAAATAAGCATTTATTAGCATTTTTAGTGACTCCACCAAACATTTTCACACATCCGCGCCGGGGTCTGGAACCTAGCCCCGCGAATGCACGAGGTTTTACTGTATTTGATGTGGAATTAAAGTAGTAAAACCATGGGACGTGCTGTTATTGGGAATATTCAATGATGGAGGGATGTTGTAAAGCCAGTTGTTATATTCCTTACGTAGTAGAGATTTAAAAAAAAATAAATAAAAAAAGAGATAGGTTTTTTTAAAATACAAAATCTGTATCATTTAAATTTAAAAATGGACAAACAAAATTTGCCAAAGCATGTCCCATTTTACTGAATGAATTTATAAGAATACCTAACTGCTAAATCTGCTCCTGACCCAGCCTCGCCCATTTTTAACTTTTATAATCTTGAGTCATGCCAATTTATTAGATTTTGTGTTGGCCAAGTAATGCTAAGCACTACCCTTTGAAGACCTTTTTGATTATTGATCACAGCATTTTTGAGGAAGATTATACTATTAAGGCACTTGTGAAAATAATGCATTTACATTACACAATTTGCTGTTGAATGATTTAAAAAAAAAGAAAAAAAAAAAAGTGTCCTTTCTCACCGAGCTGTGTGTGGTGTCAGCACTGCGCAGGTAAGGACATGGCCCTGAGCAAAAGTTAGCGTGGTACCCTTTAGGCTCATGGATCCATCTCCAGCCCAAGTCCTGACGGAAGTCGATGTAAAGACGGCGAACACAGCAGTTCTCCTCATAATTACTGCAGTGGAGGAAGAGAGACAGAAACGAAGGCAGACACGGGATGATCAACTGCTCCAGTACCTTGTGATTTATTTCCTTATGCGCTATATACCTTTTTATTCAGCTGCTCTGCTTTCTTGGCACAGTTGCTGCATTCATTCAATGACATTTCCATAGCCTCAATGAAGTAATACAGCCAATTCTTACTTGACGTTTTTAAGCCTTCTATTTTCATTCTGTATTGCCTTATAAACAGCTCAAGCTGTGCCTTTTGGAGGCTCAGAAATTCCACTGCGAGGTGTGTCATTTTTTTCCTCTCCTGGACTGGGCCCAGGCGTCGAATGCTGTCGGTAAGGTAAACCAAGGCATCGTGGCTCGGAGGAGCCAGTGTACTACACACACTAGAGCTCTCTCTAATTTGAATACAGGGACAGATCCCAACTTGATTCTTCTATCGTGCTTACAGTTGTCAGATGCCAATTAAATGGTTTAGACAGACAGCCTCTTCAGGGAAACATGGTGTGCTAATACTACTTGGAATGTGAATCAGAGGAAGACTGGTAAACTCACTTCAGCAATGATATATAAATATATATATATATATATATTTTTCTTCTCATTGTAGCTGTATGTTGTATAATACTGATTTCTTGGTGAACTTATTGAACTTCCGCTCATTTACATCACCTGCTTGTGCTTAATGAATAAAGTTGATATACGTTCAACACTATAGCAAATAGAAAACGTAGCACCCCCTTACGAGAAGCAGTAGTTAGTATCCAGTGCCCGTTTGCGGCGTCTGGATGTAGGCGGCACGTCCAGGCGATGGGGAGGCAGCATCATCAGGATAAGATGTGGCAGGAGTTGCTCCTTCTGCCTACTGAGCCGGCCAAGATCCAAGCGGTTCTCGTAGAGATCTCCGTCCATACCTATGGGCAAAAAACAGAGCTCACTGCATGCTGAAGGACCAGTGAAATCTCAGCCTGTGCCCAGCATCTCCCAGCTCCTACTGGCTGTTGTCCCACAGCATCTTATCCCTCTACTCTTATTCTCCCCTGCACTCGCCCGTCTGCTCATCCAATCTGTCACTGATAGGAAAAGCAGCTCAGGTCTCAGGAGGGACGTTGCCAGTGGTTACGGACGCCCTACTTTAATTCGGGGCCAAAAGTCTGAGCGCCCGTGGCAGCAACGCATTCCTTGCAGTGGAGCCTGCTGATGGAGTCAGGGAGCATTTCCAATCCCCCCAGACCCTGGGGCCCCCATAACTAAGTGAGATTCCAGACCCGAGCGCGTTCCCATGATCAAGCTCGCGATCTCTGTCTTGCTCTGAGCATTATCTCCGACTACAAGTCAGACCCATATGTTTTGGATGAAAGATCGGAAGACAACGATATTATTCCAGATAAAACGGGTAGGGAAATACAGAGATGAGGTGACAATAAAATGTCTCAAGACCTACAAAGATGAAGGAAATCTATGCTATATTTCTATCGTAGTTGAACAGAAAACAAACAATAGGCCTACCACTAGCGATGCAGACCATCTTCCCCAGAATCTGATATTGGTTTAGATATTAATGATGAAATATGTCCTGTTAAAAATTATAGTCCTTTTCCTTTTATTATTAAACTGGAGCGTTTGTATTTCCTTCTTCTTCTTCTGCCCAAATCGCCAATCAAACTAGGGGGGAAAAGGCCAAACCCTGAGCATTAGTTTGGCTTACCTTTGAATTTGACCTCCAGCATTTCGTGTTTGTTCTCGATGATGTCACCATTGGGATTAAAGGTGTGACAGGGACAGTGCACACTGACCTCCAGGCCAAGATTTGTTTCTGCACAGCACATAGAGAAGACCAACTTCAGAGCAATACTTATGACTTATTTTCCTTCTTTTGATTTATTGTCTTTATTATCATCTGTGCTGAGGACTGCCGTCAAACAGGAATATGTCATAAAGTATATGAATTTGCTGCATGGTATTTATTCTCATTCTAGCCGCTGCCCAAATGGTTTGAATTCCTGTGCCCTGTCGAACGTATTTTCATATTAATACAGATTGTTATTTTTACTTCCTGAAGCCATCATTCGTACATTTTCGTTTTGGCATTCCAACCCTTGTTTTCCAGCTAAGATTGGGACAACTGCCACTTGTTAGCCAACGCATTTATTTTCTGAATGAAACTTTCAAGTATGATTTTTGCAGATTATTATTTTAAGCAATTATCGTGTTTATTATTTGAAGCAAACTTAATCTCCTGGCTCATTATTCCATTATTCCTCTTCAGAACCACTATGATTTATTCAGTAATTACAATCAAATTGATAGAAAACGTATGCAGTTATAAGAGTGAAGAAGTTCAGACCTGCCAGTGATTTCTTGGTGTTTAAAGGGGCTGACTCACACTTCTCAGAATCCAACGTGTTGTTTGACTGGTTCAGGTCAATTATAATGGAATAACCACAGGAAAACGGAATGGATAGGTTGAAAGAATGTAAATTATAGATAGTTTGAAAATCTATCTTTAATTTCACATTACAGTTTAAGATGTGTGGCCTAGGATGTCCCCGGATTGTTGCAGATTGTTTTTGGAATATCAATGGCATCGAAAATGGTGACTCCCTACTTGCCACAGAGGATCCTGGGGAGGATCATTTTCGTGTTATTTACCTTTGTAATAGTCCTCAGAAGCTCTAAAGACCATATTATGTCTTATACATAAATCACGTGGATATTGGAAATGTAGCATCAACTCCATGCTAAGAATCTTTGGTGTTAACCTGAAATATTCTGACCTGAAAAGTTCTAATCAAAACCTCAGGGCAGCTTTTTACCACATGTCTTGAATGCCTTACACTTGAAATACCAAGAAGTAAATGTTAATTCTTTGCTTTTAACTCACCTCGGTGTGTAAGCCACTCCCTGACAGTCTCCGTAACGTCGAAAGAGACCCACTCGGCCGTTCCTTTGGTCAAAACGTTCTTTCCACCAATATACCGCTGCTTTGCAATATGCTCATCATGTTTAATGATCTGAAGAAACACAAAAGTGCAAAAATTCTGAGTTTGCAGGGGATTCCATGTGACGTGAAGGTCGAGGAGGACACCGGCTAATCCTTGTTTTAAGTCAGATTGTTCGTGAGACAGTGTTTATAGTGTGTCATTAGCAAAGTAGAACGTCTGATTGACGGCACGAGTGGTTGGGTCATATGGTAAAATACACTAACCGAGCACCCTCATACTCACACAAGCTCCAGACGTCGGCCTGGCCAGCACCGTCTGAGCCAGACACTCAAGGATACCCGAGGCCAAAGCATTCTCCCCTCTCGCTTATGGAAAATGTGAGTCCCAGTGTGAGAGATATCCCAAATATTGCATGTTAATGCTTGCATTTAGCCTTCTTTATTATTTAAAGACTTTGGTTTTCACTCCTAATAATGTTATAAAAAAAAACACACACAACAATGATCAGATCATTCTGCTCAGGAAGTCTTGAAGTAACTGCAAGCCTTCTGTTCCAAAATCTGCACCACAAAGTCTGACTCATCACCCATATAACATCAGGCGTACGAAGAATACAACAATGGGAAAAATCAGTGTTTCTGCGCCTCTTTAGGACCTAATCTAACCTCTCGTGAGACCCAAGCTAATGCTGGAGGTCCTCTGAGACTACTCAGGCAGCCCACGCTAAAGCTAGAGATTCGACTAAATGAACGCTGCAGGGGCGCACGTACACCCCCCCCCCCTCCCCCCACACACACACACCTCCCCCGTCTCCTCCTCCTTCCAGTGGCTGACGCTGCCTCTATCTCCTGCACAGCTCCTGGAAACCATCTGTATGCCTGTCAGGCCAGGCCTAAAGTGTAGCCCTGCAGGGCCGGAGACGCACGTCTCCCTGGCAGGAAACACTGGAACCTGATCATGGCTCCCAGCCTCTCATGGGAGATTAATGAGGAAAGCAACCAAAAATCCCCCCTCACCTCATTTATATATAGCGGTAGTATATACACGTGCACACGTAGTAGATGTGTGTATATATAATATGCCACTATGCACAATTTATCTCCTAAAACTCCCATCCTCACTTGTGTATTACATTACAGCGCTCTGGCTATGACAGTGGCAGAATGTGAGCTTTAGTCAGGCTTTCTCAGAATACTTCCTTTGTTCAGCTGAATTGTGCAAATACACTCCTGTATAATCCATTCGGTGCCTGGAATAAAGATCAGCGCTTTGGGAAAATAAAACCCTGAAGAAGCAAGAGTTGGAGGACTTGATACAAATTCTTTTTTTGGTCCCATGTTCAGAGCCATGATCATATATAATAATGACTCGTGCTAAGCAACTGTTACCCTGGGAGTTATTGTGCGAAATTTAAGAAAAAAAAAAAAAAAAAAAAGAAACCTTTAAGAAACCTTTGCTTTGCTTTGCTTTTTTTTTTTTACAGTGAAGTTTAAATCTTGGCTTTGTTAGGAATTAGGAGATGTTTAATCTCCTCTACTGCGTTTGACGGTCCTGCAGACAACGTACTGTAGGCATTGAGAGAGAAATTGCTTGCCTGTTTGTGAAATCTATAAAGTATACGCAAGGAATACAACATGATTGGGAATGACGACAGGACGATAATCAACTACGACATAGCATGATGCCATTACTACTCCTAAGTTTATTATTTTCCAGTAACAGCAAGTGTTTTCTTCCTCTTAACCACAGCAATTTGACAACTGCTTTTTATTTGCTAAGGAACGTCATCATTTTAGTCTGTTGTCGAACGTCTGTTACTATAACAGTTGCTCCCTCACCAGCCTCTTTTTTCTCTCTCTCTCTCTCTCTCTCTCTCTCTCTCTCGAAGTCAAAAGACCAAAATATGGACTTTTTTCATATTACTGAGAAACCACAAAGACTTTCCGGTGTTGGAAAACCTAAAGTTAGAACTTCACCTCTGACTGTTACAAAGCACTGACACTGGAGACTCCCTAATCTGTTTATTTCGAATCATCCACCCGACAAGCTGTTACTATAGAAACCACAACATAACAGTGCATTAATATAAAGCTATGGTTTGCTCTGAGGCCGGAACTACTGCCAGAGCGATAATCTTACAGAAAACTAATCAACGCCTAATGACCAATCAGAATAGAATACTGAACGGCACTGTGGTATAAATGCGCACATGTATAATACTTACTACCTAAAAATACTGCAAAGAAGTGCATGCCAATAAATGTTAGGCATGCATTTTGTGTTTGTCTTCGAAATGCCTGTCAGTTTAATGGCCCGGTCAAATATTATAGCTTTGCTCAAGATTTGTTCTCCACATGGGTCCAAAACCAAGAATTATGAATTCTTAGAATCTGGGAATTATGAGAAATCATTCATAAATCAGAATCATGTTCCTCTGCTGAGCCATACTTGGCTACTGAAGTTGTTTAAGGATCAGCCTCTACCACTGTAGTATCTTTTTTTGATGTTTGGATTAAAACTATCCGTTCAGCAGTATGTGCTTTATTACCGCAGTATTCTACAGTCTTGTTCGGTCCGTCATCTTTAGGTGGTTAAAGACATATAGACGTACATCAGCTCTTAATATGCATCACCAAGCTCTGTCCATGTGAGTAGAAAGTGCGTTTACCTGGTAGAGCTCAATGCGCTGCTCGTTCCGGCTGGCGCTGTAGTTGGGCACTCTCAGGGCGCGAAACTCTGCTCGAAACAGGTTGCTGCAATTTTTCTCCATAGATGAGACATTGAAGCGGAATACTTTAGACGTTACACCTTTGGGACAGTATGGCAGGTCATCTGCAAGGCAAGCAAACAGAAGTAAATCTCTTGGAGTTACAGTTTTTACAGTCTAGATTTATGGATTCTCAGATCTCCGTCTCCCTCGGATGCCCAGATGTGGATTTGAGGAGACGGTGATGAAGGTTTTTTTTTTAGTATATTGTTTGATTTTCCTTGCTAGAATTAAGCTTTTTTTCCCGTATCATTCTTGAAAAGCTCTGGTTGAAATTTGTAGATAGCTATAGTTTCTGTTACATCTTTCCTATTTTCACATGGAAGACAAGTCTACAGCCAGCAACTTATTCATAGAGTGTATTACACCGTAACACATTGTTGTAGCTCCATTCTCCGAGCAGTCGTTCATGACTGACCAGACTCCTTAAAACTGACGTAAGCTGAAGTGATGGAGTTACTGCAAGCTGCTGATTTAGCCTGGACTGAACAGGAAACACTACTGCCTGCTAACTTTGTAAGCGATGACTAGCATCGCTTGCTTGTTAAAAATCAAGTCAAAATCAACCCTATGAAATTTTTTTTTTTACAGTACAGTTCAGACAATTGTACAATACAGTATGGATCATTGTATTTACAAACGAGAGCGACTATGAAACTGCAACGTTACATTAGCGTTACGTTAGCAATCCAAAATGAGCAGAAGAGGCACTGTCTGAATAAACTGGTGAACTGCTTTATTTATTTATTTTTTTCCCTTTAAAAAATGTCTTTAAAATTTGTTTTCCTTGGCCATATATACTTTATGGTGGTTCGCCTCACAGCATGAAAGCTCCGGGTTCAAAACCGGCGGCCGACTAGGGCCTTTCTGTGCCGGATGTTTCCTGTGGGTGCTCTGGTTTCCTCCCACAGTCCAAAAACATGCAGATTAGGTCAACTGGCTACTCGAAAATTGTCCGTAGGTGTGAACGTGAGTGTGAATGACTGTCTCTGTGTAAGCCCTGTGATAGATTGGTGACCTTTCCACGGTGTACTCTGCCTCTCACACGAAGTCAGCTGGGATTGGTATTTTAACTTATCTCTTCAACCAACAAACACTTGTTCTTCTATTCAGTTGTTTTTTTTTTTTACTCCATCCTTGTCCTCCATCTGAAAGTGTATTAAAAGACTAAAAGTCTTTTAAACAGTGAAAGGGACGGAGAGAGGAATTTTAATAAAGATAAAGGAGTCAGTGAACGGTTAACACTACCATAAGGCTGCATTATAATCGTGAATGGTATCTGGAATTAATTTGGCATTAATTAAGAGTAATATCTGGTAAAAGTAGGTGAAACCTCTAAATAATCGTTTGGAGGGTTTAAGTAGAGAAATTGTCCATCTAGAATTACTGGGACATAGTGTGAAGTATCCTAAGCAAAAAAAAAAAAAAAAGATTCTTTTTTTTTTGTTCATATTTAGTAAAAAACGTTTATATGATGGGTTGGGTGTCATGAGCAGTGTGTCCACCCAATTTTGAAATGAAACCAACGCCACCGCTCAGATGTGAATGAAAATGATTACTTGCTTTGGGAGATTGCAGAGCCAAAGCCATGTCCCATCTGTTTGTGCTTTACAGAGGAAGAGTTAGCAACAAGTTGAAGTCATGAAATGAAAACCAAATGTCCTTCATACGGTTAGTGAACTAGGCTGAGCAGGCCCGGGATACTTGCGTGGGTTCCTCCCCGCCCGCTTCTACTACAGAACAGGTGTCTCCGAACTGTGCACCCCCGAAGGCTTAGCGTTTCAGGTTGAGAGATGGTTGGTTAAAGGCTTCGCATGAAAATGCAGTGATTTCTCTCTGTTCTAAAAGTAAACCCAAACATACAAGCAGACCACACAACCAGCGTTCACGATCCTCAGATTAGCCTTGCTTTAAATGCCCACTAAGAGCTGAGCATGTTGCTGACAGACCACACTCCATTAGCAATGCTTCAAATCCCTAGCTGGTTGGATGCCACGATAAACATGGTAAGCTATATTTATGTAATATACAGATTATGCCAAATGGACTGCTATGCAGTGCTGAAGATGATCATGATCATCATCATCATCATCCTCATAAGAATGGTATATACAGTACATTATTGGTATATAATATACACAGCAGAAGCAGAAAGGACAGACTTCAAATGTTTTTAGAAAAAACATTCCTTTTGATAATCAAAAGTGTCTTTTTTTTTCCTGCAACTTTTTTTGCTCTTTTTTGCTTATATTGTAATTGAACGGCTAAACAAAACAAGCACGTGGCTGCTATTTTATAAGCGAAATGGAAACACTTGCTTACTGCCAAGTCAACAACTATTTGTGCACCTTTGTGTGCACCAAAGTCATCAGAACTGTATGCCAAAATGAAAACTATGTTTATACGTAAAAAAAAAAAAAAAAAAAAAAGAAGGAAAGAAAGAAAAAAAGTTCAATTGTTCTTTATAAACTTATGACTGCATTTGATCTTTAATACCTGTTTACAGATTTGGCAGAGGGACTAATAACTGTTTTTTTCCATGTCTCACTTCCAAGCAGCATTTTTTAAAATACGGTCAATTATGCTTTATAACTTTCCCCAAAGCAAAAGAAACTTGTTCTGTTTCACTGTTTTTTTTTTTTCCCCTTCCTTTTTTTTTTTTTTTTTCCTCTTTTTGCTCCGCTGCCCTTTCTGTAGTCCTTTAGCTGAAGGTGGAAAGCCCCACTTTGAGAGAAGATTTGAAATTCTAATCAAGGCTTTAGTTTCCTTTTGGATGACCTCATTTTTTCCCATTGCAATGGTTTAAGGTGGATTTCACATTATGGCCTATTTTTGCCAAGGTTTTAGTCTGTAGATCATTTGTTCCATGGCTGTGAGTGTGGGGGATTGTTGGCATAATTGTGTGAACAGAATTCTAATTTACAACTGCTGATATGAGACTTGAAATGAAGGCCGGTTACCATGATGCTCACAATATCTGAAATCAGGCCTGGATGCTTTTCGGTGTGACTAAAAATATTCCAAAAATGGTTTAAACGTGTATTCCGTAAGCAAATACCACGCAATCTTATTCGGAACACCTGGACCGTTGTTTAGTATAATATTAACGTTACTTTAGATGCTTTTCCATCAAGAAAACCAAATGCTTACACCGTAGTTTTGTGTTTACTTTGACATAAGTGATACACATTACTATCGATGAACCAGTCCATCTAGCTTCATCTTTAGCAATTATTCCATAGGATTTGTGCTTATAGAATGCCATTTTTAGGGGAAGCACGACAGCCTGCCATCACTCCCTAAGTATCTTAGAATGACTCTGTTCCAGACGCCACCATCCCAACATTCCCCATCCTCTTTTCCTGTGTCTGGGATGTACCTCCAAGCGAGGTCCTTTTTCCGACAGGTGACATCACGCAGAGATTTCTGAAAAAGCAATCTCAGGGCTGCTGGACATGCCGGAGAATGGAGGTAAACACAAGTAATAGAACAGAGGAACATGGAGGGACATGTGCCGGCCAGCAGCTGAGAAAGAATTTGGGACAAGAAATAACACACACAGAGAGAGAGAGAGAGAGAGAGAGAGAGAGAGAGAGAGAGAGTAAAAAGATGTTGATGTAGGCCTGTGCAGTGCCATATACTGTACACTTAAAAAAAAAAAAAAAAAAAAAAGAGAGAAAATAATTAAATAAATAAATAAAAAACAGACTGTCACAGAGAAGACTACAAAACTGAAATTAGCCTGCCAATGTTATGAATCTATTTTGGTTTATAAGATTTGTAGGTCTGGGCTACTTAAATTAAAACACTGAGGAAAATAATCACAAATAGACATTATCCTGTCTAATGCAAAATATATTGCAGGTAGGGTATTTACCTGCCCCTCTCCAGAAAAATCTGCTCTACGTATTATTCCACTTGCCCTTTAAAATGGGGTCAGGGTAAATATTCAGCAGCATTTCTTTCACATTCTATTGGCTGTTGAGTGATGCTAAGTGACCATTTGAATGGCACCGAATGCCTCCCTGGACTATTTAAAGTCTCAGAGTAAGCAAAGCCACTACAACACAGCGCTCTTGTGTGCACTGTGAATGAAGTGGCCTTTGAATAAATCAGGACATACACAAACACACACACTTGTAGGTTGACTATGCTTAGATGAGATAATGCGCTAAGGCTTGCTGCAGAAGTAAGTCTTTTTCCACTTGATCAGGGATGAAGAGGGCTGTGTGTGTGTGTGTGTGTGTGTGTGTGTGTGTGTGTGTGTGTGTGTGTGTGTGTGTGGAGTTAGGGGAAGGACTCTGGCCTCCAGTATTGGCCTGAAATTTTGGTCTCTGTTTTGCTTGGAAATTACATCACCTTCTTACTATTCCATATATCAGAAGCAGTGCTGTCTGCAGCTCCAGTCCACATCCTCCCCTCCCCGCCCACTCCATCGCTGATTACCTAATGCCACATACTATTACCCATCCTCTGGAGCAGCTTATCATCGTTTATCCACCTATTAATGTAATACTCAATCAGTGTGGTATTTAGTACAGTTCTCACAATTTTTTTTTTTTTTTCTAAAAATGGCTTTTATCGTTAGTAGAGTTGAAAGTTTTTAACCGGTAATATTGCTGGATTGTTTTTCGGTTTAACAGGAACACCTGTACACCTGCTCATTTATGCAGTTTAATTCAGTCTAATTAGCCAATCATGTGGCAGCAGCACAAGGCATAAAATACAGGTCAAGAGCCTCAGTTAATGCTCACACCAAATATCAGAATGAAGTAAAAAGTGTGATCTCAGTGTTGTTGGGGCCAGATGGGCTGGTTTGTGTATTTCAGAAACTGCTGATCTGGGATTTTCACACACAATAGTCTCTGGAGTTTACCCTGGATGGTGTGAAAAACAAAAACCATCCTGTGAGCAAAATGTCTTCAGGCTGAAACACTTTGTTGATGAGAAAGAATGGCTAGAATGGTTTGAGCTGACAGAGAGTCTGTAATATCTGAAGCGATCTTGGGCACAGATTCACAGCTTAAACCACCATGCTCATTCTCCTCTTCTGTGTCTCATCAACAAGGTGTAACAGAATGCACACCCTCCACACACTGGATGTTTTTTTTTGTTTGTTTTGCACCATTCTGTATAAACACTAGAGACTGCTGTGAGTAAAAATCCCTGGAAAGCAGCAGTTTCTGAAACGCTCAACCAAGTCACAGAGATCACAGATTTTTCTTCACCTGATGTTTGATGTGAACATTAGCTGAAGCTCTTGGCCTGTATCTTCATGATATTACGCGTTGTGCCGCTGCCACGTGATTGGCTGATTAGATAACAGCACGAATGAGCAAGTGAACAGGTGTTCCCAATAAAGTGGATAGTGAGTGCTATGTCAAAAGACACCTTACTAGGGCAAAGCTAAACAAGCAGTGAGCCAGAACACCGTATGATATGGAATACTGTCATAAGGTTGAGTAGATCATATGAGTAGTAAGTGGTCCAAGGTCGGGTCTGGTTTTTTGCTAAGCCAAACTGGGCATCATAGAAAATAATATTATCTCACTAGCCATCATTTTTAGTGAACCTAATAACGACTAAATGCCAAATCAAATGGACAAGTGCTTAAAAATTCTAGGAAGACTCCAAAGTGCCATGCATATAAAACTAGTTAGTCTGGCTAATCCGAAATATACCGGGAGGTGTATTAGTGTGGCCCCAGTCACTGATAGTGGAAAGTCAACAATGGGAACAATTGCTAATGATAGTTTCCTTATTTGCTCTTTATTGTGCTGATATCATGCCTTGGAAACCATAAGGTCAGTGAGGAGTATCCTGATAACCAAAGGATCACCGCTGGCTTTTCTAAAATGGCAAAGTAACCATAAACCATTTGTTTGGTAAAGCAGATAAAGTAGCTTGGGGGAGTGTATATTTGGAGTGTCAGAAGCACTTTACCTGACCTGAAATCCACATTTGGCAGAGGGGTTTGTTTGTGAGCCAGAGGACGGCCTGTTCAGTGTCTCCCTAGCATAAAACACCTGTTGATTTTGGAAAAAAAAAAAAAAAAAAGAAAAAAAAAAAAAAGAAAGAAATTGCATGACGCAATGACCCCCTTCCATCAGCAAAGAGGCACGCTTCTGGCTGGTTTACTCTCCAGTGCACTGGAGATCTGAGGATTAAGGCATAGATTGGATATCTAGTGGTGCTTAAACATGTTTTATTAATCAAAAGGGGCTGCATCTGACAAGAGAACGCCTAGGCTCTTCTCAGAGCATTACTTTTATCTATTGTGCAAAACTTAAAAAGGCCTCCATAAAGCTGGAAAACCGTAAAACGACCATTATCTAGGCCTGCAAAAAAAAAGACAGTTATGGCGTCGGGGGAGTAAGAGACGGGGTGGGGGTGGGGGGGATTTGACAGCTTGTTTCATGGACAGACAATTAGTGAGCTCCGGTTCAAAATGATTCCAGTGGAATGAACAGCCCGGGACAGTGCGCGCGCCTCGTGAGCTCAGCCGAAACGGCCAGGCGCGCGCCCGCTGCGCACAGATCGGTCTGTTCATAATTGTCCCCTGTGTTCGCTAAAGGAAGCAGGGACACCACAGAACCGCACTGCTGACCCTGTTACACCACTCAGGGCGAAGCAGGAGTGTCAGGCCCTTAGTCCAACTTATTGCTGGACTATATTTTTCTCCTTTCGAGAGTAGCTCTAAAGGAACAGATACTTCCACCATGCCTTTTGAACTCCTGATTAGAGATGATCTATTTAATAAGATGTTTGCAATGATCATCAAGTGAGCCTGTAGAAAATGAGTGAAGCGCGTAAAGCCATGCTTAAGGCTCCACATACAAAAAAAAAAAAGTTATAGCTACTGAGAACCTGAGATTTCTAACTGAACTTTGAGTTCTTTTAGGAGCTAAAAGCATATTCCAAGAGCCTTTGCAACAATATCTTCCCGAGGCACTCTTAATTCTACCACCAGTAATACAATCGCAAAGATTGTATCTAAAAGATAAGATTGCTCTAAAATACTTCCATGCGCCTTTTGTTTCCAGCGCGTCCTATAGAACACATTCGGTCGGTCACTCCAACTCCGTTCACGAATGCACGCTTTTGATTTCCGCGCGTGCTTTCACCCAGGACTGCATCCTTGCACGTGAGATCGAGGCTGCAAACACTTGAAGGTCCAAAAACCAAAACACAATAGACTACATTCCACCCCCCCCCATATGAAAGACCATGAGCAATTAATTAATCCGACTTTTAACAATAAGTTCATCAAACGCATGGAAACTCGTAAGGATTTAACCGGCACACAACTTTTTGATTTCACACAAAGTTTAAGGTTAGGGGCGGGGTTAGCACTCGAACCTTCTTACGCGAGTTGAATTGAAATGCAACATCACCCTGGCAAGTTCCAGTTAGAAGTTGAAATCACTTTCTTTCTTGTTTACACGTGAGCACATGAAGTCGTTTCCCCTAGCGCGCTCTAAAATAATAATAATAATAATAATAAAATAAATAAATAAAATAGAGGAAAACTTGATTGCTTTGACCTGGATTTGGAGTAGGCTACTCACTGTTATCGGGCGACCCCTGAATCATGTTGAACTTGTGTATCTCCTTGGCATAGTACTCGGTCTCGGTGTTGTCCTGCCCACAACTCTGCTGTCTCTCTCGGCCCAGTTCCTCGATCAGCTCCTTGGTGCTGTTGTAAAGCGCCAGCACCGGGTACGGCACCTGAGAGGGTCCGAGAGCCTGCGGCGGACTCGTGAGGCGCAACTTGCTCAGGATCTGCCCCCGGATCGCCTCCACGCGCTTTTTCTTTATGTGATCAATGTCCACGGTGGTACAAGTGGACAGCGAGAAGATCGTGGTCACGCTGTTGAGGAGGAGGAAAAACAAAAGTGCTTTGCCCAGATGCATGATTCTCACTTGTCAGAAACGGCCGAGGAGAGTTTCCAGTTCCAGTTCAATGATGAGCTAGATTACAGCTGGTGACTTAATTAAATACACTTAAAAGAGGGGGGAAAACAAACAAACAAACCAACAAACAACTAATGCAACAGTTATTAAGGTAAATTCCAGACGATCGTGCGGGTCGGTAGAGGTTCAGATTCCCCATGAGATCCCATCTTGGGAACTGAGCAAACAGGAATTGCGCTCCAAACCATCACAATAAAATTCCATAACACACCTAAAGTCTGAGCTTTGCTATACTAGGAACTTGGTTTTGAGAGTCTCGTCAGCATATTCCCTTCTTCAGGTTGCTGTTTGTTATGGACTGAGATCTCCTCTTCCTCTCTGTTCGCTCTACTCCTCCTCCTCCTTCTTCTCTTGTCTCCGGCGTTTCGGACCCAGCGGACCTTCAGCCGCTCTCACGGATTTATACAGACAGCCGTGTGACGTGTAGGAGAGGAGGGACAAACACAAGCTCGTCCCGGTGAGGGGTTCATTCAGTGATGAGCAACTCTCTTATCACTTCAGCAATTAAAAAAGAAAAAGAACAGTGCCCAGAATACTGCAATGAAACATCATGATGTCCACATAAAGAAGAAATCTCTCTCTCTCTCTCTCTCTCTCTCTCTCTC
>JAOVYU010000002.1:18181211-18202781 GCA_025674565.1 Synodontis membranacea
AACAAATAATAAATATTTTTTAATTTTACCCATATTTATATTGCAAATTTTATTTCTTTCAGTGGTGATAGAATTCAACCTAAAAGCTCTAAACAAGTCGAAATTTAAAAAAGGAATTGAAAAGAAAAGCAAAAAAAATAGCTATACCCTGGAATAAAATTTTGAAATCACTCTAACCGGTTAGCTTTAATTATATGTATATTCTTATTTTTTCCCTTTCTCATTCTTCATCATCCCTCCCCAGCAGACAGCTACAGTAATGCAAGATTTTGAGGAGAGTTCAGGCATAAAGGGGTATTAACTCTCTAAGAATGTGCTTTTGCTTTTACTGGTGCAATTTTATTTGGAGCAGTGTCACACTGAATAGCAAATGACAGGACATGTGATGCACCAGCAGAAACAAGCAAAGGCCCCAACGGGGACGTCTTCCTTTTTTTCTTACATCACAGCGTGAATCAAAGCCCCGCCCCTCAGTCAGGACAGTACAGATACAATCCATGACTGTGAAGAGTTCGAATGATGTCGAAATGTTTTTTTTTCTTTTCTTCTTCTTTTTGCATTACATTATTGTGTCAGTGAAGGAACAAAAAAACGAATAAATGAAACAAAAACAAATTGTAACGGAAAACTCTGACTCGCTTCTCTTTAGCATGTTTGGAAGTTTCAGTGACGGCTGTTCCGGGCACCAATCGGCCCCGGGCCCCCTCCCTTACACCCACCCATGGAGCACGGCCCCCTGCCCATTTTTGATTTAATTAAAGGGAAGAGGGTGCATCAATTTCAGCGGCGGCGCAGGGAGATGACAGCACACAAATTGAAAGTAAGCATCTCGGCTGGGACGGGAGGGGACCCGCTCATCATTAACATTGAACACAATTCTGTGTGCCATGTAACAAGATTAGAAGCATTATTATCATTCCTCCTCTACACACGGCCGGCCTGTCAGAGACGGAGAGCAGGAGAGCGGGGGGAAATTTGAAAGGGAATTTATGAGAGTTAGAGACTTGAGAGTTTTTGCAGCCTGTTTGCAAAAACAATATATACTGCTAATCGGGTACTCATGATGCGCCTGAGAACAAAAGAAATAAAACTGTGTGACTTACAGTTCCTCTACATGCTCACAAGGGAAGCCTGCAGTGAAAAATGCAGTTTAAAGTATGAAATGACATGGCAATACACACATTCCTAACAAAAAAAAAAAAAATCATTTATATCCTTTGTACAGGGTGTGATAAACTCCTTTACAGACAAACTACTACCATGAAGCATCAAAAGCACTTTAGTGCTCGGTACCGTATGTGTGTGGCGTGATACGGAGCACTTATGCATCTAATTGATTACAGTCTGAACACTCAGAAGTACACACGCTCTGTTAATAAACCACAAAGACAAATGAGTCCCTGCGTTGCCAAGTTTGCTCCTTGAATTGGATTATTGATGCAGTTATTGCAATGGATCGTTCTCTATTTGCCAAGTGGCCATTTCTTTTGCACCTCAGATTCAAATATATGTACCGTGTCTACTGGAAATACAGGATCTATCACTCATATAAATAAGCCATTATGTGGATTAATTCTTCATGCCATTTTAAATATCTAACAGTATCATCGGCGTATCTTGGGGCCAGTGTGTGTGCCAGCTAGGTTTAAAAAAAAAAAAAGTTCAGTCTAAAACCCGGTGACAAAAAGTTTTCACCAGATTTGATGTTGATGATGGAGAGTGAGAGGAGGAGAAGAGTGAATAAGAGTTCAAGAGAGAATGAGAGGCAGAGAGAAAGCTGGATGTGTGTGTGTGTGTGTGTGTGTGTGTGTGTGTGTGTGTGTGTGTGCGTGTGTGTGTGTGAGAGAGAGAGAGAGAGAGAGAGAGAGAGAGAGAGAAAGAGAGAAGATGTTCTAAAGTATTACTCCAGATGATTGACAGGCTCGTTTGATGACCTTGATGAAGTGAGGCTGAAACTTTCAATCTTGTTTATGCTTGGGTAAAATAGGACTGAAAAGTGAATGGTTTATTTTCAAGGCATCTGTTGTTTCTTATTCCGATCTAGCCTAATGCAATCCCGTGAAATGGTTGTGCGGTGACTAGTGTGAGTGATCCTCCGTGAGTCTGAGTCAACATCTGATGACTGTGACCACTAGATTGACAAAATTGTCCTGTTTTTCCAAACTAGCTGAAAGCAGCTTTAAAAGACTAGTGTGGCCCAAAAATTCCCCCCAATCCAAATGTAGTAACGTAATATAGAAATATTTGACATCTGATGTTTGCTTTTAGAGCTATGAGGTTTATGCAGCTAATATGGAAAGAGAGCATACAGTATGTACTAGTACACCATGTAGTATTGTGGAAACTGCGGAATTAGATCAAGTCGCTTTAGTCTCTAATAAATAAAGCTGTATAACATGCTGTTTTAAAAATTCAATTGGGTGACAAACTATAATAACACAACACTGAATGGATGTTCTTTGCATGTTTATACTGTATACTGTATTAAGGAGTCAGGAAGTGAAGCTCAAGTGGAACTGCAGATTTCACATCAGAACCCTCAGAGAGTGAGGACTGCTAGTGTCCCGAGTTGGCGTTTGAAGTTATTTAGAGTTTGTCGAAAGTCAATTTCTATCCTCCATAGAAAGCCTAACAATTAGTCAATAGTGTAGAGTAATGATTTTCTCTAGCTGTAGTATTCTTCTTTTGATTTTGTTCATACAGCAGCTTGTTGATGGATAGGACTGGGCATCCGGCTAGAAGTGTATTACAGTAATCTAATCTAGAGGTTATGAACTAACATCTCTGCATCATGTATGGACAGCATGTTCCTTATCTTGGCAATATTCCGAAGTTGGATAAAGGATGTTTTGACTGCATTGATAGTATGGGTTTTAAACGTTACTGTCAGACGTGACACAAAGATCCTTAGATTTTGCGAGTGGCATTTTTAAAAAAAAAAAATCATACAATATTCTTATTTCTAGGGTTTTGTGTCCACGGACTAAGATCTCATGGACAAATGAAAATTTACTCTTACATTCTGTAGATATAAGTAGATGTCACTAGCATTTTCCATCATCTGCTTACCACTTCCAATACTCTAAGGGGATTTTCATACTTATAAATTTTTTTTCCCCAGACAGGGCCATTAGAGCTCAGATTTTGCCATGATTGGTGAAGCATGAAGACTGTTTTTAAGCCTTGGAGCAATAAAGAGAACTGGTCCATGGTCCTCTTTGAAATGGTGATCTGCGGTTCACTTTTCCTGAACTGGTGGTTCAGGCTGCATCAGGTGTAGAAGGGATCTGCACTTAGCATCGAATACCAAGAGACGTGATTGGTCCAGCTTATCATGTTACTTCTTGTTATAAAAGCTCTTGATTGCAGGAAAGGGTTGTTATGATTACTGGAGGAGATGGAACTCCTTACTGATATATATAAAACCTGACTTTCGTAGGACAAGAGCACTGTAATTAACTCACCTTTGTGGTTTGAGTGCTTGTACTGAAAGCATGACAGAAAAAGCATGAACTATATGGGAAAATGTATGCAGAGACCAGACCATCATGGCCCATATATGGTTCTTCCCCAAACTTTTGCCACAAAGTGGGCAGCTCACAATTGTATAGAATGTCTTTATATGCTATACCATAGCATTGCAATTTCCCTTCATTGGAACCAGGTGCCCAAACATGTTCCAGCATGACAAAATTGTGCACAAAATGAAGACATGATCTGGCAAAGATTGGAGTGGAATAACTCAAATGGCCTGCACAGAGCCCTGACCTCAACCCACTGAACACCACTGGGATGAACTGGAACGCTGACTGCACCCCAGGCCTCCATGCCTGACATCAGCGCCTGACCTCACTAATGCACTTGTGGATGAATGGGCAAATCCCCACAGCTTTGCTCCAAAGTGAAGTGGAAAGCCTTCCCAGAAGAATGGAAGTCAATATAAGAGCAAAGCGGGAGCCAAT
Organism: Synodontis membranacea; assembly: GCA_025674565.1. NCBI lineage: Eukaryota > Metazoa > Chordata > Actinopteri > Siluriformes > Mochokidae > Synodontis > Synodontis membranacea. The sequence continues at coordinate 18,185,174 of JAOVYU010000002.1, forward strand.
TCTGGATTGGGATGTTCAACATGCACACATGCATGTGATGGTTAGGTGTCCTCCAACCTTTTGGCCATGTAGTGTATCTCATGCTGACTTGCATGGCTAAACATTTTTGTATAAGGGAGCAGCTTCTCATTTCGTGCAATGGCATTTCGTTCATTCAAATGTTGCATTTGCAAATGTTACTTATGGAGTGGTGTGATCAAGACATGATTCTGAATTAACTCTGAAAAAAAAAAACACCCTAATATTCTTCTGTTCTCAGTTTTGCTATTCAGTAGTTAGTTAGTTAGTTAGTAGTTAATTTTGTTATTCAGCTAGTTATGACTGCATGGTGGCAGTGTAGGTACTTGAAGAAGTACCTAATATTATTCTAGTTGACTTCGAAAAGTTTGTATATGTATAATGTGCAATCGTTAAAGTACAGTTATCATTTAAATATGTTCTTTCGATTCAAAATTCTGCCACAAGCAATGGTTTGACAATATTGCAATCTCTTAAGACAGGGTTTTATAACAGGAAGAAGATGACGGCTAAACGGAACGGGAGCGGTCAGTAAAACCCCAGCAGTGGACCTGCAGGTGCTTTCCTAACAGCCACCATCTGATACTTAATACAGGCTTTGTAAAGGTAAGGCTCCCCTGAAAGAAGATAGGTGAGCAAACACACATCAATATTAAGCGAGGGAGATCAGGGAGATCCCATTCTTGCCAGGCAGCTTGATGAGGACTTTTTGAGGAAACTTTACCTTGTGGCCTCTCATGTGGTTGGTATGAGATGTTTTAATTGGTGTTGGCCGAGGCAGCAGGGTTCAGGTTAAAACCCTCTAGACCCGAGTGGTCACATGGTTGCCAAAGTGGTAGTTAAATAATAATAACAATAACAATAGCAACACTAACAACAACAACAACAACAACAACAACAATAATAATAATAATAATAATAATAATAATAATAATAATAATATAAAGAAACAGTTTTTGGTTATAAAGTTCTAACTACTTGATATAAGGCAGCACATGCTTTGCTCATGGTCCCATTGACAGTAGCCAATTTGTCAGGATCAAATTTCATATTAGTGGGGTCAGTCAGCTCTTTCAAGATTTGTCTGATGTTAAACTTTTATTATTTATTCTTTGAATTTGAATACTGTTGGATACGTCATAATCTTTTACAGGTGTGTGGTGGCAGTTTTAGCTCCTTGAAAGATCATTTAAGGGAATAAAATGAACATTCTTTACCTTTATCCTCTAATATTTAGGCAAAAAAAAAGATGATCTCAAATTAAATGCAGTCACAGCTTGTATAATTAGAATTAAAAAAAAAAAAAAAAAATCCATGTTATTTGTGGCTATAAAATATCATAATATATAAAATATATCAATTACATCTATAACTATAAAAGTTGAATCTTTTTCAATTATTTTAATTAACACTAGTGCTGTGATGGTCATTAAGAATGCATAATGTATTTTATCTTTGTCCCTAATGTCCTGAAGAAAGTTCACACACACCAAACATTTTGATGTACTTTGATGCTTTGCTGGAACTTTGAACTTGGAACACTCTTTTTGCTCTCTCTCTCTCTCTCTCTCTCTCTCTCTCTCTCTGTCTCGCACACACACGCATGCACGCACACACACACACACACACACACACACACACACACACACACACAGACTCAATGAGGTCACGCGAATTACTCAGAGCATTGGGTATCACCCGTGTCCTTTCCACGCAGTCCAGACCAGCTCTAGTTGCCGATCCAGTGTTTACCTTTCTGACAGACCTGACACTGACCTCAACACTCCAGTTACATTTTGGCCATAAACACTGATTCAGGGTCAGTGATACACACCACTTGTGGGTTGGAGCTGTATTTGCTGAAACAGTCTGACAAACCTCCGTTCTGTTGCTAAGAGCAGGCCTATTATGTGATGAAATCGGAGATATTCTTGGTGTGAACAAAATTAACCAAATGTGATGGATCGGACATTCGTAGAGCTTATTCTCTCCAGTGTATCCTTTTTAACCCTTAATCATAGTCTTTATATTCTTTTTTTTTTTTTTTAACTAGCTCTCCCCACTGGCTATCTCTCTACCCTTCATCTTTCTCAATCATCTTCTTATCTTCCTCCAATTCACTCCCTCTAGCATGTCTCCTGTCTGATTCACCACTATCCTATCCTTGCATGCACCTTTTCTTTTTTTTTTTTTTCCTCTTCTCGCTGTCTTGTTTTGGGGGCATGGTTCTGGTCAGTGGATGGGCGGTGCCCTCCATATTCACCTGTTAATGTTCAGGAAACAACGCAAGCCTTTGTTTCATTGGAGAGATCATTAAAATTTATGGCGGACTGACTTCCTCCAGCTTGCAGGGTTCAGGTGGCATAAGTCATAATTACGTGATGACAGTCGAGGGAGGGCTGTAGAAGTCGTCCCGGCCCTCTCATCCTGGCCACTGTAATGACATAATTACTCAGGAAGAGGGGAGCATGCCCCAACAACACAACTTATTACCAGTTTGGCTGAACCTGTTTCTGCCACCTCCACTAACTACCAGCATTCCCTCTCACCTTATATCCCCTCAGGACTAGTGTCAATGTTTCAAAATAAATCAATTAATAAAAGATTTGTTATACCCGAACTTTAAACTCAAACAGGATAGCTTTGGAAAGAAAAGGAAATACTGGTGCCATAAGGTGCACTTGTGTGTGTGGAGTCTCAGTTCCACTCTTCTCAGTCTCTGCTTGCTGGTGGCACTCAATTTGTCGCTGGTTAAGCTGTAATGGAGTTGGGGGTGAAGTGGGCTTGACATACACACACTCCATTCTCCCTGCCTGTGTTTCACCTCCTGGCCCTTTCATGACATGCCATTGTGTGTGCGTGTGTGTGTGTGTGTGTGTGTGTGTGTGTGTGTGTGTGTGCGCGCACCAGGGAAGCCACGGAGCATGACTGCCAGTGATTTGCACTGAGGACATCCCCTGCTCACTGCCACCACTCATTCAGGAAGTAAATAAGTCAGAGAGGAGGCGAAGAGGGAAAAGGAGGTGATTGAAAGACAAGATGAAGTGACCATGTGAAGTGAACTGGGATGGAGGGCTAGCAAGTGGAGGGGAGAGTTGAAGAAGAGGAGCTGTTGCTATAAGAGAGAAGAACGGATGGAACTGAGAACTGAGGTGGAAGTGGGATACATTTTATAGAAAAAAAAAGTAATACTTTATTAAACATGCCACAATGTGTAGCCGTTTTGTGGCTTGATTGGTTGATTAAAAACATCATTTGACATTATTTTGAATGAAAATTCGCACTTTAGAAGTATATTTCTCTCTAAATATGTCATTTAAGAAACAGAAAAATAAGAGACTACTGTCTTATTTCATATTTAAGCATGTTAATGATTTTAAGCAGGATCAACAGCTTGGATACTAAAAGGCATGTCTTGTACAGTATAGGACTTTTCAGTAAGTTAATGAAAAAAACAGCATAAGGTTTAAACACAGTCAACAGAACAGCTTGTGATGCAAGTGAAATATATTTTTATTGTCACCTAATTTCACTGGGATGATATTTAGTGCCTAAAGCATCGTGATTAAACTTACGGGACAATGCAGACCCTATGTACACGTTACTACAAATGCAATTCTGCAACAGTGTAGAACAAGCACATATATATAAGTATAACAAGTTCAGTATAATGTATTAATAACAAGTAAAACATTAACTAGCCAGAACAACTAAACTAAACAGCAAATTAGACCAACTGTGTAAATTGCATGTCACGTGGGTCATCGAAAACGGCAGCATGTGCAAAGGAATGACATTTTTTTAATATTGTTATTTACAACACAGATTATCTCAATACAGCGTTATAGACATTAGTACCTTAAAGCCTGGTGAGCAAGACAGGGGTAAGCAGCATAAACGTAGTGATGGAGGAAACCTTGGGAGAAACCAAGATTCAGCAGGGGGAGCCCATCCTCTTCTGGCTGACACTTAGCATTTCTTATATTTGATAGAGTAGTTTAGGAATTTTCTAGTATATTAGGTATAGCTTATAGGCCTCTGAAAGGCTGGAGCATGTGGATTTGAATATAAACTACAGTAGAATACACACACACACACACACACAGTTCCCTCCATAATTATTGGAACGCATGTAAAGATTAGTAAAAAGGGTTATAAAAATCCACCTTTTTGTAGAAAATGCTTTCTCTGAAAAAAAAAAAAAAATCCAAATTTTAATTGAAACAGTTTATACAAAGACAAACAAGTGCCTCATCAGGAAATAATGTAACTGAAACACGCTTCCCATTTAATTAGATATTTTTGAGTTGATTAGCGTGTGTAGGAATGTTTAAGGTGTAATACATGACTTCCTTATTAACTGGGGAACAGATATGAAGTGACACAGAGGCCAAATTCCTTTAGTCATCCATTAACATGGGAAAGGTAAGCGAACTCACTAACCAAATGAGGGAGAAGCGTGTTGACCTTCATAAGTCAGGGAATTATTATTAAAAAAAAAATAGCTACTTGCCTGAAATTCCCATTTCTAATGTTTAGGCTTAGTAACTGGAACTCTGCAAACTTAAATTTATTTTGCCCCCACATCCAATCAGGAGGATGGTAGGTGAGGCAAAAAAAAAAAAAATCCTCAAGGATCAATATAGGTGAATTACAAGAAAAAGACCAAATCTAGGGGCTATGCAGTCTATAAAACCTTAGATGCCATGTCCATGCTAACAGTTTTAAGGTATGCAATGAAAAAGAAACTCATCCCAACTGTACAGTAGTAGAGGTTCTGTGATGTTGTGGGGCAGATTTTCCTCCTTACTGGGCCAGTGTTGGATCATTTAGCATTACATTTAGCACCAACAACATGCTTTGGGGCAGGGTGCAATACCATGCTGAAAGAGGCCACAGCCATCAGGGAATACCATTTCCATGAAAGTGTGTACATGGTAACATCCACATGGATGACAGGACCCAAGGTTTCCCAGCAGAACATCGCCCAAAGCATCACACTGCCTCTGCCTGCTTGCCTTCTTCCCACAGTGCATCCTGGTGCCATGTGTTCCCTAGGCACACGTACCAGGCCATCTATGTGATGGAAAATCAATCCATGTAAATGAAAACTTGGTTCATCAAACCAGGCCACCTTCTTCCATTGCTCTGTGGTCCAGTTCTGATGCTTACGTGTCTATTGTTGGCACTTTCAGCGCTGGACAGGGGTCAGCATGGGCGTCTTTCTGACGTCTTTCTATCAGAACCAGCATTACCTTCTTCAAGTTGAGCTACAGTAGTTTGTCTGTTGGATCGGACCACGCAGTGCATCAATGAGTCTTGGCCTCCCATGACCCTTGCACTGGTTGACCACTGTTCCTTCCTTGGATCACTTTTGATAGATACTGACCACTGCAGACTCCCCAAAAGAGCTGCAGCTTGGAGATGCCCTGACCCAGTCATCTAGCCATCACAAATTGGCTCTTGTCAAACTCTTTCCAAACCCTTGTCAAATTTTTCCTACTTCTAACACATCAGCTTTGAGGACAAAATGATGACTTGCTGCCTAATATACCCCATCCACTAACAGGTGCCATTATGAAGAGATAAGTTAGTATCTTAGTACTCAGTATCAAAAAAAAGTTAAGCACCCAGACATCCAGAGTTGTGGAAATGAAATGAATCTGACCTCACCAAGCCTGACTTCACTAATGCTCATTTCGCGAATGGACACAAATTCCCATAGACATGCTCCAAAATCTAGTGGCATACCTTCCAAGGAAAATGGAGCTTCTTATACTGTAACAGAAACTTTTGCACACCATCAAATGCACCAGCATGTAAATGTGGCAACACATTAGGATTATACATACAATACCAATGAGACTGTTTGGTAATAGTTTATTTGAAGATTACCCAGAGCCTTTATAACAAATTCATAAATCCATTTAAACGGCAGTGTTGCGGAACATATGCAAGGCGGATGTCAAAACTCGAAAGTTGCCAAGAAAGGGAGATAAAAAGCTCCCTCTCAATTATCAATTATCTGAACTGATCTAGATTGTTGGTATAATCGTTTTGTCCTTAGTGCTTTTAACTACCTGCACATTCATAACACTTTGAGAAAGTTGTAGAAGGCATCGATAGAGCTTCCACAATAGTGTTATAAATGCAAATGGGATTACCACTGTATTTAGAAGGTATTAAAATTTTAAAATATTTGGCTGGTGTACGTACGTATAGAGTATATGGCCAAAAGTCTGTGGGCACCTGACCGTCACACCCATGTGTGCTTGTTAAACATCCCATTCCAGATTCAGTCCTCAATTTGTTGATATAATAACCTCCACCTTTCTTGAAAGGCTCTCCACTAGATTTTGGCACGTTGATATGGGGATTTGTCCATTCGGTCACAAGAACATTTTTTTTTTAGGTCATTCACTGATATCAGTCGGTGGTCCAGTTCATCCATCCAGTAGACACTCAAGTTCTTCCTCTCCAACGTTGTCTTCATGAAGCTCAGTTTGTGAACAGGGGCGTTTTGAATCCGGAACAGATTTGGGCCTCTTAGTTCCAGTGAAGAGAAAGCATCCAAAGACATCCTATACAATTCTGTGCTTCCAACTTTGCGGCATCACTTTAGGTAATGCCATGATATGCGTCTGATGGTCAGGTATCCACGAACTTTTGACCATACGATGTACTGTATGTGAAGTACTGCAGTGATGCTTCATAATGGTCTTGAATTCAAATGTCTTAAACTTGTCTTAAAAAGCACAATCATAAACTATTGCTACATTTATAAAGAAGAATTTATTATGAAGCATTGACATGAGCTTTACACACATCCTTCAGTAATGCTTATTTAAATATGTTTGTAGTGCTTATGAAGGCGTTATGTAGGCCCAACGTAGGTACCATTTAAAGGTGTTCATGCTGGAATTTACATTTGTTCTTACATTTATGTGATGTGTATATTTATTGGAATTGTATTGCATATGTATTGTATTGCATTTATTTAAACCGATTCTTAGTAGACCTAATAGGTTTTGCTACATATCTCTTAAATACATAGAAAAGCTTCTAAGTAGTAAATAAATACTACTTGACGTTGCACCTGTTTGGGAGCCACCACTTTTTTTTTTTTTTTTTAATTAAGCAGGACTGTAAGAATGGAAGCCGCACGTAGAGCGCATGCGTCCAGCTGATGTCGGGCCCTTAGCACTGTGGCAGAGGGCTGCTTGGCCAGGGTGCTGTGTTGTTTGATTTGTTGTGAGGGTTAGAGCAGCAGGATGGAGACGCTTCCAGGCTTTTCCCAGCATGCCCACGGAGAGTGATACTTCCTCTGTCATCTCAGACTCGTGGTGAAGCTGTGCCAGCAAAAGCAGACAACACCCCACCGTTTACCGTGACCAACCCTGCCCACCGTGCAGCACTACAGGAACACACACCACTTGCATCTGCCTCTTTGTATATGTGTGTCTCTGGGTGTACTGAGCATGCTCAGTGATGTCTTTCTGTATGATGCGTATGCTCACTTTACTGATTTCATAATAAATTGGCTTTTTTTTTTTTTTTTTTACACAGGCAGTGTCACATGTTAATAAATATAATGACTCCTCTTAATACGAGGCAGTATTTTACGGCAGACGAGCACAGTCAGAACATTATTCAGACATGTAAGATGCATCTGCAGTCACTGCTAGAATTATTGGCACCCTTACATAAAATCAACAGCATATTCACTCACAATGCATGACAATATTTTAAACTAAAACGGTTCATAGGGATGCTGTATAGTTTACATTTATAGTACACCATTCAGCAGACACACTAATCTAGAGCAACTTACAAATGTGAAAGGATGCTACATTTGACATTTATGTATTTTTTATTACAACTGAGCAGTTGAGGAGTAAAGGTCTTGCTCGAGGGCCCAGCAGTAGCAGCTTTTTTTTTTTAGATAATGACCTGCCGATCAATAGTCCAGTGTCTTAACCACTGATCTGACACTTCCACAAGTTTTATATGAATAGAATTTTCCGTGATCTTATCATTAAAAAGAATGACAAATAATTATGAATGCAGTTTTTATGCAGAACATTGATTTCAAAGTTATCAGCGCCCCATCCTTACTTTGAGGCCGTTTCTAATTTTTCGTTGCCTCTCTCACTATTCTCCTCACCTTTAGTTTAGAGGCGTTTCATTATGACCATTCTGACTCTGCATAATGATATTAATAAAGCATCTAATATATCAGTTTATATCAATTCAATTATTTTTGCCAGTCAACAACAAATTTTACATAATAAATATTTTAGGGGCCAATAATTTTGTGTTTTGGACAGTGTTTAAAAAAAAAGAGCTTATTTTGAGAAACTGGTAATAAAAAAAGTTAAAAATTCCCCAGTCATTTTAAATCTGTAGATAAGGTGTAAAAAGGACATGTATAATACATACATTAATGGGTGAAGGCAATATAGTACATGAGGGCAGATCATTGCTTTTTTTTTTTTTCTTGCAGTCATTTTGATCTCTGCTTCCATTTGTTGAAGGTCTCTTTACCTCTTATAGATAAAAGCCATCCCAAGTGCATTGGATCTAACTGTCCAGCACTAAAGGCCAGTGATTGGAAAATGACAGGGGTTTTTGTTAGGCTCTTTGTGCGTCTCTTATAGACGGCCGTCCGTTAGAGCTGAGGAGTATTGACAGAGACTGTGCTGTAATATTAAGGACACAGGAACAGTGCAATGATTGTCTTCAATCACTTGAGAGGCTCTTTGGTCATCGCACACTGGGAAAACTTCCAGGCAAGGAGATTAGTGCAGATCTCTTCTAACGTCTGTAAAATCAACTTGGCCTTTTTCAAAGATATATGCCGTGGATAGATCGGACCATTAAATTTCCATATGTTTTAATACTAAACATATGTTTATTGATCTCCTGAGATAGCAGTGAACTCCAGCAGGTCTGTGGCTAAAAATACCTGTTGCTATTTGGAGTGATGATAATGACTGTGATCTCCTGTAGGCTACTCTCATGAAGAGATGGAGAGCCACAGATTCTTTGTGTGTGATTGCCATTAGGGGGGTCGAAACAGCGCGACGAGGGCCTCAGCTCCTTAAGCACTGATGACTGATGTCAATTAAGCCTTGATTGGCCTTTTAGGGTCTCTCTCTCTCTCTCTCTCTCTCTCTCTCTCTCTCTCTCTCGCTCTCTCTCTCTTTATGTGTGTGTATGTGAATTTGATGGTGAGATGGAGCAAAATAGATAAAAAGGGATGGCTGAAAATGTATCAGTTGTGGGTCTGTAAATGTCTTTTTTTTTTTCTTCATGCTGTATATGTTGGTGAATGTGCCTCAAATGCAGGATGTGTGTGTACGTGTGAAAGATGGTCTCCACAGCTGAGCTACTGAAGGTATAATCACAGCTGTGATCACAGACAGGGATCTCAACTCCCACCCTTTTTGCCCACCTACACCCCCCCCCCACACCCCCTTCTCCCCTTTTCCACATCTTTCCCCTTAGCACTCTGCCTTTCTCTGCCTCCCACCCATGGCCCTGTGCCCGCTCTTCCGCTAACCCCTATGTTCGCAAATCACTTCTTCTCATGTCAGCAGGTAAATTGTTTTGTCCTCCCATTCCCTGCTTTCATTACTTTGTGTAAATTAAGCGATATGTCGTCCACCGGTGCGAGCCACGGGTCTCGGTGCCGCCACGCCAAAAGCATGAGATTTGGCATAATAAATGAAGACAAACTGGCGCCAGCACTGCTCCTTCTCTGCGCCGACTCGCTTTCATTATTCGCTTAACTTGCCGGAGAAAATGACTTAACCCTGACCCACACATTACGTCCCACATTCACTCCAGATAAAAGCCTTTTTACAGCAGGCCCCCCACAATTTATATTCCACCAAGGAGGCTGCTTCTCTCTGTCACTTTTCCAATCTCGGCCACCCTCAACACACGTCATTAAACTTGTCGTGCCTTCCTGTATTTGTCCATCAGTCCTTCCTTTTACATAAAAGCTGGCAGCATTATTCTTAGCTTTGATGGCGCCAACTCATTTTTCCCTTACGGAATGTTTGATTGGAAGAAATATAGGCACGCTGCAGGCCCTATCTCCTCTTCCCCTCTCCTCTGGTGGAATCATGCTCTTGATGAAATAGTGTTCCCCCAGCAAGAATAATAAAAACAGACTTGTGCATTACGGGCCGCTCTCAATCTGCCAGGCGGGGCCGTGCCGAAGCAAGGGAGAGCTGACCGAGTTTTATAGGTATATGGGCAGATAAATGGAAAGTGGTGAGCAGCTGGGGTGGAGGCCACAGCCAAGCTCAGCACAGGGTGAAGGCAGGGACATCATAGCCTGGGTGAGTGCTCACACATGGAGTTTAAGGAAAATGGGATTCTCCATCATGTCCTTATGAGCTTCTTCTCAGCACTATGCCTATAGAAAATGGCAGTGAAATTAATCTCGGACATTTAGCACATCAGAATTTCAGCATTTTAGCTGAATCGTAAACATTGTGCTACGTGGTGCTCCGTATGAACTTAACAATGAACTCCTGCTCCGTTTTTTTTCTTTCTTTGATTATAAAATGTGTAAAGAACAGCTTTATGAAAGTATCACTGCTCTGACAACATCAACCAACAAAGCTACTTACGTTTCATTGCTGGTCAGTCTTGTTTGCTGATGATGTTGCTGAGGCCCACAGGGAGCTGATGAGCTTTGTGTCTGGAATCTGAAAGACAGACCACACTAGGATGTGTGTGTTTTTTTCTCTTTTTTTCTTTTCTTCCCCCCTCATTGATTTAATTTCCTATGGCTTGCTATCCACCAAAATCTTAGTTATGCAACTAATTAATGGCTAATGAGTTCCAGATTTAAAGCACGGAGTCATAATTTTCTATATTACACAAGGGAACAAGTTCAAATGTAGGGTTCTATATGGATCTGTTTTAATATAGAAGCCCCTTTGGATCTCTGATTCCTTAAGGTTTTATGTCGGGGTCTTATCTCTCCTTAACCTAGTGCAGAAATAGGATTAAACATTATTCAACAGTTTAACAGTCGCCACACATGTGTCCACAATTGAGCTAATCCCACCTATTTCTTATAAGATATAGATACCTGTATGTATAGGTACCTATACAGTAAGTAAGTATATATATATATATTGGGAAATTGGTCCTGAGACTAATTCTAATGCTGGTCTTAACATTCAAGCTGTGACGTACGAGATTCACTAACGTTCAGCAATGACAAGCATAACTTACACAACTACAACTTTTAGCTCAGGAGTTAGCCTTTAATGACATTTAGATGACATTTAGGGCAATTTCTTGCATCCCAAGCTAAAAAATGAGTTATTTCAGTTACCACCTGAGGAAGCGTACTGTAGCTCAGCGGCATTTTTTAAAGAAGTCTCTAACCAACTCTGCTATCAATGCAGGCATTATCCTGGACAAAAGGTTGATAAGGGATAAGTGGATTTTATTAAAATATTTTGATTGACAGATTTTTTTCTTCTTTTTTTTAACTGTATCTGTATTTTTTTTTTTTTACTGTTGTTTCTGTACTATGCACAGTCAATGAAGAATAGCCAGTGAAGTAACAAGAAAGAAAAAAAAATGACAACTGTGCGGAGACTGTTCCATTTTTTACATTACAAAAGTTTGGCAAGGTCGTTCATGTCACGTCGCTACCCCAACATCTGCATACAAATGCGTTCACTTGTTCGACACGGTGCCTCTTAAAATGATCATTATTACCATTCAAATAGACAGATCTATTTAACAACCTGTTTTTTTTTTTTTTTTATCACGTAACAGTGTTATAATAGTGTGTGTGTGTTTGAAAGGGATTGAAATGCAGCTCCCCCCTTCTTGCTGGGGGGACGTCTTAGCTTCGATAAAGGCTCGGAGCAATAGATGGAGCAAGGCTGACATCTTCTTAAGAGATGATAGGAGAGCCAAATCAAATAGGATGGAGCAGTCACTCTGTGTGCAGATAGGTAGTTCATTTCACTGGCTCTGTGCTGGCATCCCCAGTGACTCCCTGCCCGGGGAAGATAGCTTACTTGGACTTCATTCATTATTCTAACCCTAGCCCTTTCAGTGCCTCTAAATGCTTGTCTTTTGTTCTAAGCTAAGATGTATTTCCTCACTCTGATGAGAATCTTGAAATTTAGGTTTCCAAACCAATGCACATTATCACTGCCTCCTTTTTTCGTATATGAGAGTGGAGTGAAAATCAATTATTTTTTTTATTTTTTTTTGTGAGACATAATTGGGTGCAAATGAATGAGTTGAGTCTTTTGAAACAATGGATCCTTGGCTATTCTTGTTAAATGTTTTCCTTGCCCCCTGAGGTATGATGCGTGGTGAGGATTTTTAAACAGTTTCAAAGCAATAACTTTGTTAACAGTTGCAAGTTGGCTTACTTGTGCCGCAGAATTCTCTCAAGAGCTTTTACTGATTAACTATATATATATATATATCGGTTTGCTAATGCCTATTATCACCGGTTAAAGAAACAAAACCAGTTAGTCCACTGACTTTTCAGCTGCTGTTCAGATCAAGACAGATATTCAGAAATATCTTACTGCATTTCGATTTTTGCTTTTTGTTGTTGTCATTTTGTAATGCAAACTTACCTCACAGCTACTCCTTCTACTCCATTATGAAAGTGATTCATTATCATTATTGGCACAACAGCACACAGTGCACAACAACGAAATTGGTCCTCTGCATTTATCCCATATGTGAATTGTGACACACAGCAGGGGGCAGCTATTTTAAGCACCAGGGGAACAGTGCTTGGGGGGCAGCACCTTGCTCAGGGTACCTCAGTGGTACCTGCTGGCCATGGGATTCGAACCTGCAATCTTTAGTAGTGTGTGTTATTAGCTATCATTATTATGTAATTTGTAGTTAGACTGATTGAATTGTGCCCAATTTTCTGCACAATCTGTTCTTCCTACTTCGGTTGCCTTTTTGTTTCTGGCCATGCTTCTTGTGGTCTATATCAGGTTTTGAATTCAAATTGTATTCAGTTAAACACACGTGCCAAGCAAGTTAATATAAAATGTGACTATTATGTAATAATCTACATGTTTAACTTTTGGGGCGTAATTTCATAAAAAATGTATTTAAATGAAACCTTTAAGGAGAAAAGAAATACGTCATATGATCCATAGCTATTTATCGAAATTAGTGAACCTTCAAGAATGTATCAAGATGTATTTGAATCATTGTAAATATAGTGTTTTTATACAGTTATATATACAGTTGTTTTTTTTTTTTTTTTGTTCTTTTTTTTTTTTTTTTTGTCTCAGGCTCATAATGCCCTGGGAACTCCTTATACGAAACCATTGCTTGTAAAGACCTTAATAAGCAGAGGAATTACAAAGACAATGAATATGAAAAAAAAAAAAAAAAAAATTATCACCTGCCCCTGACTAGTTGATGTAATGACAAGAAATTATTAGCTGGGAAGAGATAATGAATATTAAACACCTCGTGAAGCATGCTCTGACCCGATGGGTTAAATTGAAACTATGTATCCTGAGGGGGCAAGCTTCCGAAATTGCTAATTATTAGTCCTAAAAGGGACGTGTTTGTGTATCTGTAGGCCTGTGGAAAAAAAGTAGATGTTGAATAAAGCAGCAGCGGAGGCTTTCTCTGTGTTTTTTAGGCTGGATTCTCCCTAGATGCTCTGGCTCGTCTTAAACAATGAGGGCCCATGAGCGTGCTGGTCCCGGGGGCCCGGCTGAGCCGAGGCCTGGGGGCTGGGTACTGAGGGAGCCACTCTCCACCACTAAATGTGGAAGGGACAGATAAGAGCTTAGCCGCTCACTGAGGCCCTCTCCCAGGAGCCCAGGGGAAAATTTGCAGTTATTAAGAGGAAGATGATAGCGATTAAATGGTCTTTGTGCTCTTGTTCACTGAGTTTCCTTTCCCATTTTATTCATTTTTATCCCCTTCTCTTATTTGGTGGGGGTATATGTGAGGGCAATATGGAGTTTAGCTTCATCTGAAAACTGCAAGTAGTTATTACAGCTACAGTACAAATGACTTTTTTTTTCTGCTTTTATAGATACACATGCTTTAAGGGAAATCTCATGAGTGTACCGCAGCATGTGTAGGCTAATTTCTAGTTTCTTATTAATGAGATCCTCTAGTCCCTCAAGACTGTTCAGGAAAAAGGCTGTCAACTGCTCTACTGCCTCTCCTACCTCTTATTCTTTCAGATTATCGAACTAAAAAAAAAAAAAAAAAAATCAGCATTGGATTTGATTACTAATTGTTATTATTTGAAAATGGAACCAATCAATTATAACAGAATTTCTTTTATGGTGGGTTGCAATTACAGTACATGTATTAAAACCTACAGATAAGCAATGATATGTTTATTTAATATTTATTTTATTTTTTTTTAAGATGGCTTGACATATTAACAATTTATCCTCTGAATAAAACTTGACCTAGTTTAGTTCTTGCTACTTCCAAAAGTGTATCCAAAACTGCATAGTGAGTTTTGGCAGTTCAGACATTTTGTAGCTATCAGTTAAAGCATAAGGAAGAATATTCATGCCTTCATGAAATCCCACAATGCATTGCTTCACATAGTGTCTGAATCATGTACAGTAGAGGGTAAATAATGTCCCTCATGATAATAATGAGGGTCATAATGTGCTTTATCCTGTTTAGGGTAAAGGGAATCCACAGTTATGGATTCACCAAATGGCAACGGTTAATCCCGAGACCTGTCATTATCAATAGGTTTGAGTGAAAATGCAGCCTTTTTAGTGTTTTTTTTTTAATTTGTTTTTAAAGATGTAGAATAGATATTTGATCAGCCTTTATTCTACTAAATGAAACACTCATTGTAATTTTTACACTTGTACACTTCTGTACTTGTGAGTCACTTTCCACTGCTGTTAATAGTCACACATGAGGTGTGTTCAAATTCAGCAACTAGTTCTCCTTAAACTTTAAAATTTGATAGTTTTTTTTTTTAAACAGGCATATGACGACATTAGTCCTCTGGGTTATTAACAACCAAATTATTCAAAATTTAAAAAAGTTTAACACGTAACAATTGAGCTGTATGTGATGTGTGCAAGTTAGCGCAACCAAAGACTAGAGAAATCGCTTAGATAGCACTACGTCTTGAAAAAAAAGAGGCTTTCAGAAAAACGTATCAACGGATCTGACAATTAGACAAGTTTAGCACTTGAACTATCGTAAGATTGAATAAAATCAACCACTTACGTACCTGCACACACTCAAGGAACTGTAAAATGCAAACTCAAGTACTACTTTGCACTTTATATATTAAAAAAAAAAAACAACTCTTACTTTGTGCAATACTGTTATTTAACCCAGAGGTCCCCAACCCCAGGTCTGTGGGTCATTTGGTACCATAAAGAAAAAATTACATGGTAAAAATTATGGTTATTTTTCTATCATTAGTCTTCCAGATCTTATTTTGAAAAGCGTCTGTTTCTGCCCTCGCCTCACTACCGCACTTGACTCGGCACGCCGTTTCACGCATCAGCCACACAAACTAACCCTTGAAAAAAAATGAGCCAAAAACAAAATTCACTTCACAATTCAGCTTTTTCGGGAAGGAACGAGCAAACGATGGGACGGCAGAAGGGTCAGAATGGGACGGCCAGCAAAAAGAAAGCTGCATTTAGAAGAAAATACCAAGATTCCTACCTAAGTTACGGGTTCATCGCAACAGGTGATACACAAGCTCCACACCCGCTATTCGAACCCCTGCACCTCTACCTGGTCCGCGGAAACATTTTCATGCATGAAACCGGTCCGTGGTACAAAAAAAGGTTGGGGACCCGCTGATTTGACCCGTCACTTTACATCACTGTCATTTGTACTGTTTCTCACTCTTCCCACTTTGTCTCATTTCTATTTTTCTGTCTTGGAAAATGCAAATGAATATTGCATAAAAATTTCTACTTTTTAATACAAATTTTAACTTTATATATAATTTTTTTATCCTGATATCCTATAGTTTTTTTTGTCCTGTTTTTTTTTTTTTTTTTTTTTTTTGAGTGACTTGTCTTTCTCGTTAAACACATTGCATTGTTATGCTGACCCCGTTGCTAACTTACCTATGACAAATAAGACTGAAACTGAACTGAACTTATGTATATTTTCTGGGATAATTCCCTCTGGGCACACATCTCCCTTAGTCCAGCGTCCACGTTTGTGTTCGTCGTGAGCCCAAAGCAAATGAAAGACTGTTTGAGAGTGTTTGCCAAGGTTTGCCTTTGTTTGCCGATTTGAATCCACCCATGGATATGTTAAAGGTCGTGTTTAGACTCTCACCTCTAGACTTATACGTTGCAGAAATGCTGAACTTCCTTTCAACACCTTTATTACTGTTTGTTTTTTCTTGTGTACAGTTGTACAAGAGCAATGCTTTATTAGGGTAACCATATTTGGATTTTCAAAAAAGGGGACACTACGGGCATAATGGCAGCATGGGGCAGATGGACACCCGCAAAAGGAAAGGCGACTGTAGAAAGCAAAATATCCTGTTCCTGGACATTTTAGGTGATTTAGAAATCCCACCTCGGACTCATTTTTAGGTCCCAAAAAAAAAAAAAAAAAAAAAAGAAAAAAGAGGACGTCCTGGAAAAAGAGGACACATGGTCACCCTAGCTTTATAATTCAACTCTCCAGTGTCACATAGAAGAGGATGGGCTCCTTTTTTTTTTTTTTTTTGTCTAGTTCCTCTCAAAGTCTCTTCCTCATGTCATCAGTGGTGTGGTTGGATGCATTAGGGAGGGTGATGAGATGGAATACAGGGCGGTTGTGGATTCTTTTGTCACGTGGTGTGGGCAGAATCATCTGCAGCTCAACATGACAAAGACCAAGGAATTGATTGTGGACTTTAGAAGGACCAGAAAGTCAGTGACACATGTCTCAATCCATGGGGCAGATGTTGATATAGTGGATGACTATAAATACCTCGGTGTCTACATTGATAATAAACTGGACTGGGCCAAAAACACAAACACAACATTCAAGAAGGGCCAGAGTCGTCTCTAAATTCTGAGGCGGATGAGGTCCTTCGACATCTGTCGGAGATTGCTCAGGATGTTGTGGCTAGTGCCTTACTCTACTCTATTGCATGCTGGGGCAGCAGATTGAAGGTAGTGGATGCCAACAGACTCAACAAACTGATCCGCAAGGCCAGTAATGTCGTGGGGATGGAGTTAGACACTGTTCAAGTGGTGTCAGAGAGGAGGATGTTGTCCAAGATAAGACCAAATGCACCGCTGAACGACACAGGAAGTCATTCCTCCCTATGGCTATCTCCCTGTACAATTCCTCAATCTGAAGTGCTTGTTTTATCTATTTATAATGTTTATTAAGAATATGTTCATTTAGAGTAATTGTATATACTTATTTATTATTAACAGCTAATTGTATTATTGTATAACTGTAATATATTGTATTATTATGTATAATTGTATATATTATTGTATTGGTTTATTTATTATATTTATTATATTGTAGTATATTATTGCGTTATATAATATTATATATATTATATTTTATATTTTAATATTTTAAT
>JAOVYU010000002.1:18223019-18235180 GCA_025674565.1 Synodontis membranacea
TCTCTCTCTCTCTCTCTCTCTCTCACACACACACACACACACACACACACACACACACACACACACACACACACCCATGGTGACAGATCACCTGCGTCTGAGGCCCTGGTGTTCTTGCCCGGCGGTCCGGCCCCCTCTCATTAATGCCCACGCTGGTGCGAGGGCCATATGGCAGCGCAAGACAAATAACGCCAGCCCTCAGCCATCACTTCTGCTGACAGAAATGCAGCCCACCGCACTATTTCGCCCTCATCCGCTCCACTCTGCATGCCTCCTTCTCCTCCTGCGTCCTTCAAAAGCCCACCACTGAGATGCTTAGTGCCTCTCGCCCTCTCCTCTTCTCCGCTCTCTTCTCTCACTTCACCCCTCCTCTCCTCCTTTCCTCTCTCCTCTCCTTTTCTGTCCTCTCCTCCTGTCCTGTCCTACCATGTCCTGTCCTGTAACTTCCTTCTTTCTCCATTCTTCTCTCCTCCTCTCCTCTTTTGTTCCCTCTTCTCTCTTTCCCCTCCTTTTCTGTCCCCTCCTCTCCTCCTGTCTTCTGCCATCTCCTTTTCAATTTGCAACTCTCCTCCTATCCTGTCCTAACCTCTTGTCCTCTCCTTTCTACATTTCCTCTCCTTTCTACTCTTCTCCCCTCCATTCTCCCTCTCCTCTCTTTTTCTATCCTCTCTTCTGTCATGGTCTATCATGTTCCATTCAAACCTCCTATTCTCTCCTTTCTCCTATCCTCTCTGCTTCTCTCTCTGGCTCTTCTGCTTTCCTATCCTCTTCTCTCCTCTTATCTTCTTCTCACAATTTCTCCTCTCCTCTCCTCTCCTCTCCTCTCCTCTCCTCTCCTCTCCTCTCCTCTCCTCTCCTCTCTTCCTCCATTCTTTTCTCTCCTCCCTTCCTCACTCCTCTTCTCTCCTCTCCACCTAAAGTCTTCATGCATGGAGTAGTTGGTATGGCTTGGTCCAGTGTAAATCGTGAAAAGCACTCTGCTCAAATGTTGGCAAACAATCATTCATAAAGCCATTATGAAAACCTGTAATGGTTGACGCACATCGAGCAGGTCTAGTGATAAATACAAGCTTTAACACCTACAGAAGGACATTAGAAAGCCACTCACTCAGGATTTCTACAAGCTTATTCTGATCACACTGCAGGGTGGAGTCTGGCCCTTTACTTTTTCAATGGGAAAGTTATACCCATTGAAAAATTGTTTAATTACCTCAGTGTATTTACTTATGTAATTTGGCATGGACGAGGTTGAATTTGGGTAGGAAGCATTATCTCTACGCATTATAGATGCGAACCTAAAACTCACTCTTTTAATAATGGCTGCTGGTTGAAAATATACACTCTTGATGGTGCAGGAGTGTTTAAGTATTTCAGAGCCAGTCAATAGTATTGAAATGACACATTTACTGTTAACCATTTGCTTTATTACAGCATCTATTTTATGAACATTTATGGGAATGAGCAGCCAGGGGCTTCTAACACTGCTACGGCATCAAGTGGTTTTCCATTTGCCAAATCTGTCGTCCTCTCCACTTTCTAGTGGACGTTGCTTTGCTATATACAGTAAGCCACACAAAGGGCTAATCATTAAATTGCCATTCAGTGCTATTCATTTAAGTGCATGAATCAGGAGCCTCATTACTGTCAATGTGTAATTAGCTGATTAATAAACATTGGAAGGGCAGGACTGCAGGAAGTGGTTGGGAAATAATTGTTTTTTGAGAGGCTGAGGACAAGGAGCCATTAAGACATTCAAATGCTTTCATTCCTGCTGAATCATTACTTTACAAAACCCACTGCTTCTGTAGCGGGGTTTGTAGTACTGCTGTTTGTGGATACAAAGCTGTAGGAAAATACTGTAATATCCTTTTAATTAACATTTGCAAATTTTTTAAAATTCTGTTAAAATCCAAATTCTACCACATATACCTAAAGCAAAGACTAGGCTATAATGAAATTCTAATGATTATCAGACTTTTACAGTCTTGACCTTTTCTTAAATATTTGAGGGTCAGCAGTTTCTCATGGTCATGTGATTAAGTGTTTGGCTTTGTTTCGGTTAAACACAGCTTACGGTTAGCCATCATTCCCTCCAGAAATATTAATCAATGATCCTGCCTTCCTTCCCACACTGGCTCAGTTTGGAGGGGAAGTCATCTGGAAAGAGGCACAGGCAGATATAATGGGAACTAGCAAAAGCACATGTTAGTGACGGCTGTATTGCTTAATCCTGTGAGACAGCCCAGAGCCACAATGTCAGTTTTAGTTCCCACTTTAGTCGTCTAAGCCAGGAGCTCATCTCAAAATGGCTGTGTAACATGAACAAACTTCTGAACTGACCAACATAGACAGGACACTCTAAATGATGTTTTTATTTCAGAGCGTGCAGGCAGTGATAAGGTTGTGCATTTTGGTTCTTGTGGAATGATAAATGTTGCATGTATGTTATATTTGAATTCTGGGAAAGATAAAAAAAAAATTCCAATATCCATCTTTGAAAATAAAATATGGAAATTGTAGTCCGTCTGTCTTAACCTGTTTAATGTTGAAACGCATACCTTAAGTCCTCATTTTCCGCTTTTCCCTTGTATTTTTTTTTTTAGTTACACACCAAAGTCATCTCTGTTCATCCATTTTTATTTAGAATGGTTTGTCAATGCCAAAATTCCAAACTTGAACTAAAAAATTTTTGTTCGATAATTGACTGATACAATCCCTGCAGGATAACTAACAAACAGTGTATATTTTACCAAATTTATTTTTATATCTATGTTATTGTCAGTGTCAATTGTATGACAGTTTTACATTATGACACATTAGATCGTTTTTTGTTATACAGTATATAAGGCAGGACTGTATTTAAGCACAATGTATATGTGACACTTAA
This sequence comes from Synodontis membranacea, assembly GCA_025674565.1. NCBI lineage: Eukaryota > Metazoa > Chordata > Actinopteri > Siluriformes > Mochokidae > Synodontis > Synodontis membranacea. The sequence goes on from JAOVYU010000002.1 coordinate 18,225,907, forward strand.
ATCAGCCATTCCTGAAAACTGACATGAACACGGATGAGCGTTTCCGAAAGATTCTCCTGATCTCAGTACTTTGAGGAAACATCGTTATAAAACCATGAAAATGGTTTAGCAGTGCAAATCATTACACTGTTATACCAGCATTTTCTTTGCATTTCATATTACTGATTTTAAAAAACAAACAAACAATAAGAACACATATGACAGTCATGACACCTTAATGACAGAGTTATACATGTATTTTACTGACCTCTAAGTAAAGCTTGGAGTTTGTTATTTGAAAGATGATACTGTGCCGCTCAAATCGAGGTCCGTTGAGGCGTAGCTTGCCTGGGTTGGAGTGGGAAAACTGGAGTGGCCTGCACAGAGCCCTGACCTCAACCCCACTGAACCCCACTGGGATGATCTGAAACACTGACTGCACCCCAGGTCTCCACTCCTAACATAAGAGCCCAACCTCACTAATGCTTTTGTGGCTGAATGACCACAAATCTCCACAACCTTGCTCCACAATGTAATGGAAAACCTTCAAAGAAAAATGGAGGTGATTGTAACAGCAAAGAGTGAACTAAATCTTGAATGGAATTTTCGTGTGATGATTAGGTGTCCGCATACTTTTGGCTGTATAGTGTATCTCATCACCATTCTGTGACATTGACATACCAGAAGCCACAAATACACAAAGCTACACAATCAGTTGTCATGACTGCACAAACATGACAACCTGGAAATGGTCACAGAAGACTCTTCCTTACTTGTTTTGAGTGTCATGTCAACTTTCAGAAATTGGCTAAGCAGTCAGATGATACCAATTCCTGAACCCTAAAAAATAATATTTTAGTCATTTTTATTTATAAACAATATTTTGTTTATATTTATATATGTGTATGTCAGTCAAGAATGGCTTATGCAGGTGCCATGTATAAACACTACCACTAAGTGATGTGTTACAAATATGACTAGTCTGACAGTATGTAATGATGGTTGGGGGTGGGGGGGGGGGGATCCTTGCAGTCATTTAAGGGTTAATTGTACACTTGAATGTAATGTTGCTCATCAGCTGACTCTTCATCTGCTGGTTAACCTAGTCTCTACCTAGAAGATATAATTAAAGTTAAAATCTCCGGGAAAAAAACACAACTGGCTAATTAACATGCTGAAATGTCAGTGATATTTTTCCTTTTTACAGTCTACCTCCCTTTCCGTAAGGAGGCCAGACGCGAAGAAGCGAACCGATGCTGTGAGACGGCTTTCTCTCCTGCAGGAGAATCTGCTCTCCCCTTGCCATCCACTTCACACACACCAGACTTCATCAAACCAGGGACTTCATTCAGCAGCCAGAGGGAACATGAGGATGACTGACACACACTCTCACATTGGATGCCCTCTTCATGGGCACAGCTGCTCAGGGTGGAAAACCAAGACTACCACACAGAGAACAGTGAAGTGAACACAAAGAACCCTCTGTGACAAAACTTTCTGGATTAAGTCCTTCCAACCAAGCAACCATCTTGCAGACAAAAATGCTAATGCAGATAATTGGGTCAAGATGTAAGCCCAAGGCAGCTAACCCACCAGTCATCACCCCATTCATAGTGATTCAGATTGAGACTGGATTTGCCATTGTGGCTACAGAAACATCCCTCTGGGTTACATTTTGAAAGCTTGTTTTTGGTATGTATGTTACAGAAATAGCTCATTGTGTAGCATCAGCGAAGACAGATATGTTACTCCCATGCAACGTTCAGAAGATCGACCACCGAAAGTGAAAACACCCAGGTACCTTATTAACATGGATATGAAACGCTAGAGTGCTCTAAAAAACACTCATTAGCACAACAGAGCGAGTGTGTGTTCCTGCACCCTCCAGGGGCCTCCAATCCCTGCTTTACAATCCACATTCAAATGTTCACACATAAAAGTTTGGTGTAGCACAGCACCTGCTAAAACGTGCATTTTAATTTGAAGTTATTGTTTTGATTGGCATGGTGAAATGCAGCTGATGTCTTAATATTTAACAAGGTTTGGGCTCAGTTTGAATTGGGTGTGGGATGATAACACGAGTTTGTGTACTATTATTATTATTATTATTATTATTATCATTATTATTATTATTATGAGCATGAATTACTGTAAATATTTTCTGGAGCATCTGAGAATCCTTCATGTGCTTGTGCTTTTGCTACCGGAATTTCAAACCTGTTGCTTGCTGGAACCATTTCTGCTACAGCAATCAGTATAATGAGACTGCTTTTTTGCTTCTGTTGACATTTATAAATGGACCAACGTGGCCGTGTAGACAGCTGTGGGAAGTGTAGTTTCCCTTTTCCGCTGCACTCTTCATTCATACGACCAGCTGCCTTGAATTGACAGGTTGCTTGCTATATTTCCTTATCGTGTTTTTTGGTCAATCCTCAAAGTTATTGCCTCACCTGTCTGTAATTAGTTGTTACCATGACAACATTACCTCATGAGCCCCTCCTCCCTTTGCTTACATGCAGCCTGAAATGAGTTTTGTTGGCGGGGCAGAAAGTGGGAGTAAGGGGGGGACAACACGACGCGTGCACCCAGTCAATCACCTCAGCTACAGTTAAGGAATCCAGTGGGCTGATGCTCCTCATATTTCATCCTTGGTAAAGATTACCTGTCAGCCCCAGAGGAGATGTATTGATCTGTTTTCCTTTTTTTTCTGCCAGCAATCACCTGACAAAGGCACCTAGGAGTGCAGAAGTGAGTGATGCCCGTTCATGTCTCCACCCACTGTGGTATATTTTGGGTGGGTGGGAAATGTGGTGTATAGGAGGGTCGGTGCCAACTTAAACCTGAAGATAACGTCAGGAGAAACCCTGCATGAACTTGTGCATCAAGTCATGACCAGCACACCCAGAGCTATTTTACTAAGATAATATTCAGGTTCTGTTTCTCAATAGTATGCTGCAATGGCACAAACAGGAATCAATTTCAGGGGAGGATGTGACAATATGTTAACTAAATATAGGAAACGGAAACCACAACTTGTTTTTTTTTTATAAGTGCGATGCCCTTTTGCATTTTGGGTGGATGCCAGACAGAAGGTGGTAGTATTCAGAGTTTGTCGTTTTATTGGCGGTCGATAAAATATTATTAAACAAAGGGGATGCATGTGACATCTGGGGTGGTTAAATATGGAGTAATATGACTCTGCCAGCCTTTTATGAACATCAATATAATACAGTTACTGCTTAATTAATGGTATTTGTCACATATGTATATATCCAACCGCGAAAAAGGAAAGTGCTTAGAATTGTCATGTTGCCAGTAAGCAGGAATAATGATCTGAATCTGATTTCAACGAGCTCCCTGACATAAAAAGGTAATGATGCTGAATTGAACTGTTTTAGGGTGTGTTTAAAACAAAGACTCTAATACTGGTTTAAAAAAAGAAAAAAGAATGTGTCTGAGTAGTTGCTGCTGCTTGTCCATAATCAGTACAGTATTCAGCCTGAGTCATGTAGTTTATGAAATAACATTATAACAGAATAAAAAAAAAAAAAAACTTTAAATTATTGTAAACTTGCCTAAGAAAAAGGTGGTGGTACCTTTTTTTTTAATTAAAAATTACTATTGCATGTCCTGCTATGAATGTATTGTGTAGCAGTGTATACGTTGCCGTACTGTAATAATTCTACATGTTTATTGCTCGCTCGTCTGGATAACTATATTGAAATTCTGCAAGCCATCTTCTCTATCAACTTTCAGGTAAATATTTTAGCAGATCTTTTTCAAGACAGATCTTTTTAGCAGAAGTTCAAGACAGTACCTGCTGGTCATTTATTTAGAACTGGATATGAAATGTATACATTTAGGCTGTATTCAGCATTGAATTACGAATGCTTAGTGAAGGCTTAGTACCAAAATTGGTATTCAGATTTTAGACATTATCCGAACACATTCAGGGTGAAATCTGAGTAAAACAACGTTGTGCCTCAGTTACGGGCAACTCTGACCTTAAATTTAAGCTATAATTTTTTTTTATTTTTAGTCAATATCTTATTGAGTTGAGGAGCAGTGTTAAGTCCAGCACCACTGACTAGCAGTTTTATTATAATCACATTATGACATGGTGAATTTCATGTTTTGGGCTGTAATAGACAAAAAAAATTAAATATTAAATAGATGATTATGACACTACACCTAGAAAGGAGGTGTATAACCAAATTCCATAAAAAATCCCTGTGTAAATATCCACGTAACCGCTGGACATAATTTGCCAACTCGGAATACGGCCCTTGTAGTATAAACTTCGATATAGAAATCTAATAAAAATTTCTTTAGATGGAATGTTGTGTGGCATACATGAGCGAATCTTGTCCGAGTCGTCTGGGCAGCTGTTTCTTTGTATATTAAATATTGCACAAAGATGACATGTTATTACAGTATACGTGTATTATTGATGAGAAAGCATGCACATAAATCTCAGTGTACTTGTCATTGTATATCAGTGAGAGCTTGTCAGTAGACTTGGAATGGATTGAAGGATTGTAATGAAAAATAAAACATCTGATATGTGATTACCTCATTTTGTTTTAACCAGTCATTCTGAATTCTCGGACATTCTGTCATCTAGCATGTGCGATTTGCAGCAGCATAATTTTTTTACTGTTCCATGTCATACTTTTGAAAGAGTCTCAGTATGATGCGGCCGTGCGGGATTTGAACTGTTAAGCGTTTCTGAAATCTCAGATCTACAGTGCAATGGAGTCAAACTCCATCCATGTGATGTCAGGTTCACTTGATGCTCTACAGTACATGCTTCTGTTATAAGCTAAGAGTACATTTTCTGTCTCTTCCTAAATTGCCCTACAAGAAAAATGACTCCAAGCTTGGGGTCTAAGCTCAATCATTCAGTGGCATGTGCTTAATATCATATCTTGGACAGCCACTAAGGATGCCTTCCACCCCTCTTACTTTTGCTGGAAGAGACTGGTGATTCTTTGCTTACCATTGCTTCAGAGTTACAAATCACATCTTCAGCGGTCTGTCTCTCACTCCAGCTCTTCTCTCTCCCTGCTTTGCTTTTCTTCCTTGAAAGATTGATGGAGAGATGGAGGAAAAAAATCAATGCGTTGCTGCCGTGGCAGTGAGTGAGCTTTGTCATGTTTTTTAAGAGTACCTGATGTGTAGGAGCGGTGTTTTCCTGACTTGCCTCTGATGCTGCTCTACCTCTTGAAAGCTGCCAAGTGAAAGTGGCATGGAGAAACAGACATGACAAAGTAGCTAGCTTTTCTTCACTCTAATTTCTGAATCTGTCTCTCTTTCTCTGACACTCTTAACCTTAGTCTTTAGTCTTGCTCTCCCCTGTCTTTTCTTTTTGGCAGTTTTGAGTGGGTATGTGTACCACAATATAGATGGTAGGGGTGAACCGGGATGGTTGGGTCACAGGGTCCACTGGGGTCAGTTGTTGTTTTCAAACACACTGATATGCTTAGCAGTAGTCACTACATTGGGAGGTTTGTGGTAATTCACTATTTAAATAATTCAGCACTGTGCATTTAAATTATGCAGCTGAGTTCTTGTGAATGACCAAAATGAGTCAACGTTTTATTCTACTGATTACTCACAAGTACTGATAATATTTACTGGTTTGTCCAAACCTTCACTTGCTTATGCATTTTGTTCATGCTTTTGCTTTCTCACATCACCTTTTTCAAGTACCCATCCCTTTTCATTCTTTCTGGCATTCTAATCAGACCGCAGGATGTGAGAATGTGAGATACGCAGGAAGTTGTGCTCTCTGACAGCCAATAAAAACTCCATAATCTCCGCAATTCAAGTGGCCTCATTTAAAAAAAAACACTAACTAGTGCCATCACTCAGCTCCTAGTTCCATGTTCTGTCATTTCCTTCTCTGTCTCTTCTTTCATTAATGCCCTTTTTTATTTAATATATAGCCCATGAAAAATGAGAGACTCCTGTCTTGGCGTGTAGATATTTTGTTGCTGATGATGCGCGACGAATTTCCATCATAGCTTTGTTTCCAGCGGGCAAGCGCATAATCTTTTACAGGCTGGGGAGGGTGAGCTGCATGTCCATCAATCTCCTGCACTTATGGCTGTCAGTGGAGCAGAAGCCCAGCACACCAGCCTACTGCACGTGCACACACACACACACACACACACACACACTCACACACAACAAAAAAGGGGACATACCAGGGACATGAGTGCAACCATTTATAAACCATTTTTGTTTTTTTAAAAAAAGTCTTCTTTCTTTCTTTCTTTCTTTCTTTCTTTTAGAATATTATACGCATATAGTATGCATACATATACACAGGGATGGTATTATATTAATATTAATAACATTATGTCCAGGTCATTAAGCACATAATGAAAGTGCTAAACTAAAGAGGATTGCTACCCCATTCTAATTCTCATATCTAAATACAATATGCAACATCTTAGATTTATTATAAAATTCCAGAAATGGAAACATTCACAAATACTACACATTAGAATGGTCTTTACCTGAGTCATGTCCAACGTTTGCTGAGGAAACTGGGTGAATATGCTAGAATCCTGTTCATACTGCAGAATGTGGTAGGTATGTGGGATTTGTGAAGGTGTCAGTTAGAGTTACGGTATCTGGAAAGGATCTTTTGCTGCTTTTGGAAGTGCAGTTGGTAGATTATAGGTGTAGAGGTTTGAAGATGCAGCAGTGTGTCCACTGGGAGGTGTGGAGGTGCAGTGGTGGTGTGGTTTGGGTTCAGTGTTATGGTGATTTGGTTGTTTGTTGGTGCAGTGGCATGGTGGAGTAGAGTTGGTAGAGTTGTGGAGGTGGTGGAGGGAGGCAGGGAGGTGTGGTGGGATGTTGTGATTGGGAGATGTGGAGGTGCCAAGGCATGGCAGTTGCAAGATGTTGTAGATGCCCTAGTGTGCTAATTGAAAGATGTTAGAGATGCAGTGGTGTGGCTGTTCTGTGTTGTCAAGGTACAGTGGGGTTGTGGTTGAGGTCATGTGAAGAAAGATGTTGGAGATGCCATGGTGTGGTAGTTGAACGATGTCAGAGATGACTGTGGCTGTTCTGAGTTGTGTGGTATGGCTGAGAGGTATGGAAGTTCAAAGGTATAATGGCAAGGAGGTATCAGGGCACAGTGGCGTTTTGGATTGGACACAAGGGATTGCAGTGGGTGTGGTGGTTTGGTGGTTCAGAGATATGCAGTTGCAGGGATGTGGTGATTTGTCCATGCAAAAGTGCACTGATTTGGGCATGTAAAGGTGTACTGAAGTGGTGATTGGGAGGTATGCAGTAAATGTGCAGTTATGCGGTTTGGAAATATGAATGTGCAGTAGTGTGATGGCTGGAAGGTGTGAAATTGCAGTGATGTGGATGTTGGGATGAGCAAAGGCACAATGCACATGTGGCTGAGCAGTGTGATGATACAGTGGTGTGGTGGTTGAAAATGTATCCTGTTTACCATTGTGATTTAGACTCCTAACTGCACACTGCTTCTTTGCGTCCAGACTTGTTTGGCCCGCTTCTCTGTGATGCTTTGGGCTTGATTGACAGTAATGGGTAGTGGCAGGATCAATGAGAGAAAAGCGAAAGGATGTACCCTATGTGTGTGTGCTGTTCTCACCAGCGGAACAGCGATTGAAAGGTTGCTTTGGCCTGTGAATGAGGTATAGGAGGAGTCTGTCACTCAACCTGGCTGTTTTATTTCCCTTTGAGACAAGACAGGTAATAGGGGACACATGCTAGAAGAGAGGGTTTGTCATTTACTACGCCGGTTCCCATCCATTTTTTAGATTATTTTTATGAATGTTTTGGGAAGTTGGGAAGCGACTATTGATTCAACAAATTCTGGGCTTCCATTAGCTACTGCTTTGAAAATATTCCAGAAAGGGTGCAACAACATTATGTTGTCATAAAGTGACACTTAAACAAAATATTATCTTACTAACTGATCATAACTAAAGGAGGTGGAGTAATTAGATTTGCTGTTTGATAATACAGTAGTATGTGATTTTTTATATTGTCATAGGTATTAATGCATTTTTATTTTTATTTCTGGGATTCAGAATCTAAAATGTACATTAATACCTTGCTATATTTCTTAAATAAACTGTGTGATTGTTTCTGCCAACTATGTATACAAGTTTCCATGACTGCAAAAATACTAGAAGCTCTTTTTTCAAGAAGATTAATGGACTGGTTCTTGATTGTTATTGTCAGTTATTTAACTAAATGCATTAGCAGTAGATAACGTGTAGAATTTAACATTTAAGGCTTTTAAAAATACATGCGATTGCATTCCTCAGTGATAGCTATGAGAACAAGCCATCCTTCTCTGTATGAGCCTTTTTAGGGATTAGCTTGTCACAAGTATTTCTCTTTTCAAAGCAAGATATGTCAGATGCAGGTCGGATAATGTCTTTTCTTATCAATGGCTGAAGGTATGTGGATACCTTTGATGTGAAGAAGTGCCTGAAGAATCTGGTTCTGTATATGGATAAAAAAAAAAAAAAAAACGTGTGTGTGTAAGAGAAAGAGAAATGTCAGGAAGGGTGTCATGAGAACAGCCTTTTTTCATAATTGATCAGTGTGGGATACACACGAGGAAGATGTTGAGGAGAAATGAAGTCATAGCAGTGAATGGAGACATTTATTAGGTCGGACGTGGGATCCTCAGAAACATTGAGATTGTTTATTGATTTTTTTTTTGGTTTTGGCTGGCTGCTTGTTGGCTATCGCTCATGCCACCTCGGTTCATCACTCAGTCCAAGACCACATATAAGATACTTCTGCACCAACATCTCTATGTGTATAGTACCATCTGGAAATGGCTAATTGGTAGTGTTGGTAATTGTGTAGAGGTATGTAGGTGCAGTAGTGGCTAAAACCTTTCCTTATTGGTTTTAATAAATACACAGGGATTGAATACACACGTGATAGACTGCTACAGCTGTTCACACTCCCCCTGAGGAACATTTTCACAGTGGAAGAAAACAAATATGAACTGAACGTGCATGCCTGTATAAGCTTTGAGTTTCACTGTGGTAAACAGGAAGTTGTTTTATGCTCCATTAAGGACTCAGCTCTTTTCGCTGCTTGAATGGACAATTATCTTCTCATCTTTCCACTAGGCCACAAAAAAGATACTGTACTGACAGTGTTCAAAGACCTCACCTTATTTGCCCTGTGTGTGTGGGGGGTGTGTATGTGTGTGTGTGTGTGTGTGTGTGTGTGTGTGTGTCTATCAGACAGGCAGCAGCATTAAATAGAGTGTCCACACAAA
>JAOVYU010000002.1:18246846-18263450 GCA_025674565.1 Synodontis membranacea
TGTGTGTGTGTGTGTGTGTGTGTGTGTGTGTGTGTGTGTGTGTGTGTGCCTTCAGGGCACTGACTGATGCACACCCCACTCTTCTATAGCCTCAGGGCATCATATGCTGCCCGCTATGACTCTTGACCTGAATTGTGTATGGATGTGTGAGTGTGTGTGTGTGAGTGGTGTGTGTCACTGCATGTTTATCTTCCTTTGCATCAAGTGCAACTCGTCTTCCTTACGACACAGATTTGTCAGTTCCACCACTGCACCTCCTGAGAGACAACTTACTGCAGTTTCTCTGACTTTACACTCATGCCAACACAATCGTGCTGCACTAGTAAACATTGTTTATGCTGTGCTTCCTGCTGGAGAATCACACACACACACACACACACACATACACACACGTGTAGTGTGAATACGGTTTGCTGGAGGCTCGAGGATGTTGTTGTGTTTCGGTATGTGATCATGCAGGATGCACCTAAAATTCGTTTTGTGATCTCACATTGACAATCGGAGGTTTTCTTTCGAATTAAATTAAAAACGTGCCAGTTGGCCATCTCTGGCGATTTATAGAATAAATATTTTTACATTTACACAAAATAAACTTATATATGAGAGCTTATAGATTTAGACAAGCATGATACATTTTGTCCATCATCCTCAGTAATGCCCTGATGTCAAAGTGTCAACACATGCACATAATCCATTGACCATTTACATAGTGCAGTGCTTATGGTACAGTAATGTCCCAACTAGTAAATAAAGAGTAGCTGCAAAGTTCAAACTAACAACTTTAACTACTCACTAGATTTTACAACTGCTTGTAAAACTAGCAGTTGTAAAGAATTAAAAAAATAATAAATAAAAAAAAAGCTAATTATTATGAATTAAGTATTCACGATGCATTCACTCAAACCAGTTGCCGAGGTGGTCTGATTGTTCACAAATATCTCGTGTTGTGTGGACAGTAATGTGTCCTGATACATCTCCAGCAAGGGCGTAACAGGAAAATACAGCGCCAATGCAGTACTTGTATATAGTATAAAAAAACACACAGACAACAATGAGTTCTGCATTTGTGACTCACCTTGCTGTGCATGGTTGGACATGGACACCCTAAAGACATGCACTTACCAAAAACAGTTGATACTCATGACTCATGACTCACGCATTCTTCAGTTAATAATCTCTTTCATCTCAATCGCCTTTATCTATATATATAGAATTCTTTTTTTTACGTCTGAAGCGGAAATTACGTATGACAGGAAACAGCGTAACTAATCTCAGCGTAACATCTAATCTAATCTAATTCTATTCTATATTTATAAATAATGCACTTTATTTTTTCCCTTGCACTCAGTGAGCGGAACTAGTTTGCAATAAAAACATTATAAACATTATAAACAACGTTATAAACAATATGCGAACATACTTTCAACCCGATTAGAACTTTTTCTCTGTACAGTGTACAGTTAGAGAAGTTTGATGATTTATAATCCCACTATCCAGTGTTACCCACAAGAGGATGGGTTCTCTTTTGAGTCGGGTTGTTTGGATTCATTATGTCATCTCATGGTGTTTTTCCTTGACATCGTTGTCTGTACAGTAGGTTGCTCACTAGGGATCTAAAGCTACATACAGATTTCTGTAAAGCTGCCTTGTGACAGTGTTTATCGCTAAAAGCATCAGACAAGTAACATTGAGTTGAAAGGCGAAATTACATTTAGGACTAGCACTTAGTTAGGGTGGTGTTTTGTGTTTTGCCAAAACTTTTGGCGAAATTATTTAAAATAGTGTAACTGGGTTGCAAATATATCTACACGTTCTAGCTGATTTTAAGGCACATAATGTGCTGAACAGGTTATTTACATGAACTCAAGATACTTACACAACACAACATCCATTAAAAATATATGTGAAAAGTACATAATGTTCATAAGTTGTATAGATACTGCATTGACCTTGTTGAGAGTTCACTATCTTAAAATGAGTGAATTGTCAGATCCTTTGAATTCAGGAATCTTGAACATTATTATTTGTACATTTTGTACATTTTAACTACAATTCATGCATTACTTGATATATTTTTTAACGGTTTGTAACACAAGGTGAAGTGTGGCCGAAATGATTGCAAAGCGCACATTAACGTGTCATAAGTATGTAACTATATTCTTTACAGCTGGTTTGTAATTGTTAAGCCCCCTTATTTCACAAATCTTTAGATCAAGGCTCATTGGTTCAAAATTAGCTATACTCTCTGAGCCAAATTGGAGGACATCCTTTAGACCAAAAAGGCAAGATGAGTAGATTTTAGACCTCTTAGACCCCTGGTGACCTTTTGGCAAGACTGCTGGAGTTGGCCTGCGTGGCACAGATGTGATTAGCTGACACGGTGTGTGGGTTTTGCAAGCTGTCCTATTCTGGGACGGGGCAGGCAGGCTGAAATTGGAATGAAGGTATTGATCCTTTGGCCTGGATGAGAATGATGCACCACAAGCTATTTTGGTAGTAGAGGGGAATTCGTTGTCTTTGAGTGCATTATGCGTTATGACGTAGATAAGCTCTTGAGCATAGCTTTATGATATTGGCACTGAAACAGCATGGCTGCCTTTTCATATGACCTCTGTACCTGCTGATCCAAAATAACAGCTCCCCTTGCCCTGGTGTTGCGAATGAGAGATGGCCATATTGTTCATCGATTTATACAAGCCTTAGCCAGCAAAGTAAGCTGTACCTGTAGTCAGCCACTGCTATATATGACATATTCTTACTGCATATGCATGCCTTTACTAAATCTCATCAACTGTCAGCCACAGTGAGTACATATGCATTTTCAATAAGTTCTGCGAATTTGCAATATGTTCTGCTTGTTAAATAAAGAATAAAACATTACAGGGCAATAAGCAACAAGCATGTCATGCCATTATCACTCCAAACTGAATTATTTTCCAATAACAGCACATCCTGAAGTGGTTTATTCCTCTTACACCACAGCAATTTGCCCAAAATTACAAGCTTAATTTATTACTGAATGGCACTTCATACTTTTTAACCATTTATACTTACATCCAATGTTATGATACTTATGTAAGACACGATAGTTCCTGAAATCACTTGTGTTATTGCAGGTAGAACCCATCATTCCCTCACCAGCCTTTCTTTTTTTTTCCCTCCCTCTGTTGAAGTTAATAAGACATAAATTCTGTTTGTCATGTTGCTGAGAAACCAGAAAACGCAGTGTTCTGCCCTGAAGACTCCCCTGTGGTGGTAAACTTATTGTATACTGATAAGCCTGATACTCCTTCCATAAATGTCTCGTAACAGAAAGCTTCACAAAATCAACAATATGTTTTTCTTTTTTTTTTTTTTTTAGATTGCACTTTTTTTTTTTTTTTTCAATCTGTTTATAAATTGACTTAAATTACATGGCACGTCTGTACATTTAATTACATTTACTTGTACTGAATATTGTTTTTATTTTATTTTCATTTTTATTTTACTTTTATTATTTTATTTTATTATTTCATTATTATTTTATCTTTTTATACTAGTTAATTCTATTTCTATTGTACTTATTTTTATTCATATTTTCCTATATATAAGTTTGTAATTTTTTTAAGATTTGTAATTTTTTAAGGTCACGGCGGTCGTTTAAGCATTTCACTGCATACCGTACTGTGTATGACTGTGTATGTGACAAATAAAATTTGAATTTGAAATGTATTATTTTTTATTTTAACTTTAAAAAAAATATATTTATTTATTTATTTATTTATTTATTTATTTATTTATTTTAAAAGAAAAAAATGGAAACAACCTTGCAGGCTTAAAACTACAAATTTCAATATATTTGTCCTCACACCGTGCCTGGTGGTTGACAATGATGAATATTTAGCCAAAAGTTTGTGCTCCATGTAATGATTTTCCTTAATGAAAATGGATTAAGGCAAGAGGGTGTGGTTAATGTGTGTGGAATTGTGGGTTGTGGGCTTGATAGGGTTTACACCTAAAAAAAAAAAAAAAAAAAAAAAGGCATGCATGGATCAGTGCACCATGCAGACCAAAAAAAAAAAAAAAAAAAAAAGCATCTATTTTCCCTGTGTATAAAATGGGTATATGATACAGCACCTACTTTAGACAGTTAAGAGAATATTGCATTGCACTCTGCAATATCATACTGAACATTTTGTGCGTTTTTACCCGTGACCTAAGATTATATACATGATTAGTCAGTAGTATGACAGTTCTAGCCAATAGCAGTCGTGTCAACAAGCAGCAGTAATAGCAGATGGCATCATGTGGATTTGAAAAACGATGGCCTCCAACGTGCCTCAGGCTATCCCAGAGGTCTGTGCACTACCCCCCCCTCCACATGTGGCTGCCCACCGCAGACATTATCTAGTTAATGGTGTACTAGCTTATTGATATCACACGTGGAGTTTTATGGAGCACATCCACTTTTTTTTTTTTTTTTCTCGAGTGAATGGCTGAACTTCCACATTCACATTTAAGCCAGTGTAAACACATTCATACGCTTTTAAGGCTTGACCAAACATTGAGTAATGAGTCATGAGAATAACCTGGACCTGTATGAGCTCATTAGGAAAAAACTTTCCACATTAACACAGGTGTAGCATTTATTTCTCTGTCAAATATCATGTGTTCCCAAGTTATTTATTTAACTTTATACACTATTTCAACCCTTGGGCCTTCATCAGATATGCGGTTCGTGAACTGAGATGGGGTTCTAACATTACTTCCCTAAACACGTTTTAAAAAGAATTATAATAGTTATACGTTTATCATCAGTTTCATGAAGCCATAACTTTGACTTAAACTGTTTAAACTTTTTTCATGATTTTTCCTTATTTGTTTTTCTATTTGCGGTTGCCTCTTACTTACCAAAGGTGGACAGTGTCAAAGTAAAGCAACATGTTCATGTGCTCAAAATGCTCATAAAAAAAAAAGAAAGAAAGAAAGCCTGACCTTAAAAAGATAAGGAAATTCTGACAAGACTTTTAATAGTTATCTGCAAACGCTTTATAGTTATGGATAATAAATCAAATGCGGATTACACTGACAGCAGGATAAGTATCTGAAACTTTTCAGTGTCCCGAGCAACTTTTTTTGTGTATGTTAACTATAACTGCAAATAAAAAAGAAAGAATGAATTTAGGATTGTTTCGTCAGGTCTTAAGTACATTTATGCACTCGTAATAATGATTAACGGTGGATTTACAGATGTTACGCAGTTCTGGGTTAGCCAGATGCTTTTGTGCCTGTAATCTTTCATCATTTCGTTTTATCTGAGGCTCTTTAATCCCAGATTGAAGGCCCAGCACTGGCCATACCAGTCAGAGTGGAACCCAGATAGAGAGATAGAGCAGCTTTAATATCCAGCAGCTCTGTCTCTAATACGCAAGCTGGCAGAATGCTGAATGATGACAGCAAGACCGCTGAGCCTACTGAGGAGAACATGACCCCGAGCCCTGGGCACGGCGCACTCCGCCTGCCACGCTCCGTTCACCATGCTGAACACTACCAGCTCACTCATAACCAGTGCATAAAAAAAGAATGAAATGCAGTGAAGATATGAGCAGGTCAGACTGAGGCCTGCTTTGTTTCAGTTATGCCATCGAGATCTATGAATATGGGTTAGTTATATTAATGTACCAAACGTTTTACTCCAGTGGCTACTGGATATATTCGAAATGCTCCTTGTATGTAAATATAATGTGACTTTTGCATTTATTGGACAATAATATCTGTTTGGTCCTTGCACTACGTTCAACACTGCACAGTATCCATTAACTGTTTCGTTTGAGCATTTACGCTCCTTATAGTAGAAATAATGTATCTGCAGCTGCACTGAAAGCCATTTAACCACTTTAGAGCTGGCTCTGTAATTGGATTTTAACTGCAGAACCTATCAAATGCCCGCAGTGACCATCATCTCCACTACCGGATTCTTCCGATGCTTTTATGCATCAGGTCCTCGTCTGTATTCCACTCCCTGTTCAAATGACATGCTTTTTAATCAGGGGCTGTGTAAAATGTCCATATGAATTGCACTCATCAAACCTGGACACACACGCTGAGCAGTCCATTAGCAGGCCAGACAGAAGATTGTCTCTAAAATGAAGTCATTAGTTACGCAAAGCCCACAACCAAGTGCTTGTTTGGATAAATCGGATTGATCTGCCTCTCATGCTGGATGGATATTTTAGGCAAAATGAAATTTAAACGCATGGAAGAGAGAGAGAGAGAAAAAAAAAATCAGCAAAACAAACAGCGGTGAGGACAAGCCGGGGTAATGTGGATAGGTGGGGGGTTTGGATTAGAAGGAAGATGGTGGGTACAGCCAGGGAGGTTGAGGCACATCAGTCTCCCTCTCAGAGCTCCAGGAGGAGGATTACTCCAGGTTGAGTCAGCGAGGCTGATGATGAGCCGCTGACGGAGGCTGTGGTCTGAATGCTCCCAGTTAAAGGAGAAATTACGGGCCGCGGAGAGGGGCTAATAACTGTTATTAACCCCGCGCGGGCGTCGCCGTAGAGAAAGAGCACCACGGTAACGAGGGCCCGCTGTCAGGGCCGTGAGGCGCGTCGCCGAGCCGCTCGCCCCCTAGGAGACGCTAACTTATTAAAATAATGAATTAGCCCAGCAGATTACTGCAGCCTGCGGCAAAGGCAATTATCCCTCTCCAAATCCCCGGACGGGGCTCCCCGGCACAGCCATAAAACAAGCTCTCGCACAGAGCAGCAGTAGAAAGCCACACTCCAATGAAAAAGGCTGTTAATTAGGATCTCTCCCACTGCGGGCAGCCCTTTACTCCAGCCATAACACAGGCCCACAACAGAACAGTGAAACAGAAGCATTGAGAGAAAGCAGAGGAGTGTGAGATACAACAGCAGGACAAGAGAAAGGGGGAGTTACAGTATATCATGAAGCAGACAGAAAGCACCGTACCCGGAGACTCTTACAAAGCGCTTCTTTAGCTTGTTCTCACAGAGGAACGGTTCTGGGTGTCGACCGGAAACTTGTGTCAACATGAAGTGACTCATAAGGGAGTCTCTAAACACCATCCCTGGACTAAATGTTATGAATTTTGCCATATTATATTTTGATGAAACACAGGGATGCCTTGTACATAGACATTAATGGAAGACTGACAAACGTCAAAACGTGCAAATGGAAGGAGATTCGTAGAAACAACACAAATAAAATAGAATAGAATTTAATCGAATTCAAATGAAAAGAAAAAAAAGTAGAGTGAAAAACGGAAATGGACAGATGTGGAAAGAAACTGAATAATGTCCCCCTTTGGACATAATCAGAAAAAGAATCCTATAAGTGAACACACGGTGTTTGTGTCTGAGCATAAATGGCTGTATGAACAGACGTAAGTGTGTGTGAGTAGCCTACAGCCTCCACTCACAAAATGTCACAAAATGGTTAAATCTCCCTCGTGTACCGTATGTGCTTTATCATGGTAGTAACTGCTATGCTGTGACTGAAATAAGTCCTTAAGGACTCAACCGCAGCTCTCTGATGGGCTCAACTCAATTCAATTCAACTCAATTGTATTTGTACAATGCTTCATGGAATGTCCTTCCAAAGGGCGCTTCATGAAATGCTGTGTTAAAGCTAGGCTTGCTGTCCGTGCCTGAGTGAAGGCCTCAGTACTGAATGTTTTGTCTTCCGAGCCGTTGAAGGTGAAAGGGATATCGGTCTAAAAAAGTCAGGCGAAACTAAGTGACGGGTGAAGTAGGCCAGTAGCAGCACTGATAAAAAGGGCTATGCTGCACGCTATGACTTATATACACCTATTAATGGTTACAGATACAAAACATATCACACGTTGGACAGTGGATGAACAATCCGGAGTTCTCATCCTCTTACGTCAACACAAGCTGAAGTTTTGAAGGCCGCGCTCACCTTGTCCTGTATGGAAGTTGGAGGAGTGGAGAATCATGAAGTGCTGCATTGTTGGTACTTTTGCAGCGGAGATCCAATGCACAATAAATGTACCATAATGTGCTCTTGGATTTATGGGTGTATGCGCTCACCGTCCACACGTTCATGGAGTCATCTAAGCAGCCAAGCATGTGACAGCAGCGCAATGCCTAAAATCATGCAGATACAGGTCAAGAGCTAAAGGCTAATTGTTCACATCGAACATCAGAATGTGGAAAGACCATAAACCGTGGCATAGTTGTTGGTACTAGATGGGCCGGTTTGAGCATTTCAGGAACTGCTGATCTCCTGGGATTTACACACACAACAGTCTCTAGAGTTTACACAGAGTGGTGCGAAAAGTGAAAAACACTTTTCAAAAAACTTTCAAGTTATTCTGAGCTGCCAGGATGGATATAGTAACTTGAATAATCACTCTTTATAACCATTTTGAGCAGAAAAGCATCTAGACCCTCTGCTCACAGGATGATTGTTTCACATTCTGCATAAACTCTCGAGACTGTTGCGTGTGAAAATCCCAGGAGATCAGCAGTTCCTGAAATACTCCAACCAGCCCATCCGGTACCAACACCATAACACGATTAAAGTCACGAAGATCACCCTTTTTTCCACCTTTTGTTTGAGCACTTTTGGTTTGCTGTGAACATTAACTGAAACTCTTGAGCTTGACGTGTATCTGCGTGACTTCAAGCCTTGTGCTTCTACCACATGACTGGCTGGTTGAATAACTGCATAAACGTGTAGTTGTATGTGTGTTCCCAATAAAGTGGACTGTGAGTGTAAATAAATATCAGTTCATTCATTTATCTTCAAACCTCCACCGCTTTATCCTGGTCAGGGTCAAGGAACACGGTGATGCCGGTTCATCACGGCATACATATAAACATGGTATTTTAAAATTAATTGAATATGACTTGGTGAATTCGACGAGCATGTTTATATAAGTCTGTGATTGGAATTACAGCACTACAGTAAGTGTTACAGAAAATTAAGACCTTCTGACCAGTGAGATTTGAGAATTCAACTGCACTGTAGTGTAATGAAATATATTTCACAATACTGGTAGATCAAATTTTCTCAGTCTGTATGCTGATATTGAAAAAAAAAAATTGTCTTCTTGTCTTTAAATGTAAGGGGAAAAAAAATATAAGTGAACTAACAACTAACAGCTGCTATGAAGCTGCTATAATGTAAGTGATAATAGGAACAATATTACAGGCGGAATATTAAGTATAGTGATAATAGTGATAATAGGCGCAATATTAAGTATAGCTATAAACTGAAAAATGCAATACATATATCTTTAATTCTATTTGTCAATAATTGCTGTAGTATAAAAGGAATACAACATGCTGTTGTTGGAAAATAATCGACTTCCGACGATTGAGTAAAAGCACTTCATACAAGGCTGCATCACACAATCCGTCCGGGATTATTTCCCTAAAACAACACACCCCGTTCTTTTTTTAATTCCTTATGTATCGCACATACGATTTCCCCTATATAAGTCACAAAATAATAATAATAATAATAATAATAATAATAATATTAATAATAATAATAAAAGACCTGTTTGAATGCTATTCAAACAAAATTTGAAATTACTGATGAGACAAATTATTTACTTTACCCGATGCTCTCACAGCTCAATTTCCATCCAGCCCTGTCAGGATTTACATATTATGTATATATGTATGTATGCAAGTCCGGGCTTGCTTATGCATGAACGGCTTGTTTTCACGACCTACAGCTAGGTGATATTTTGACACAGGCGTGTCATCAAGATGCAAAGCGTAATGCTTATAGGAATCACTATGCTAGTGAAAAGAAACAGCATGCTCGTCTCTAGAACTCCCGTGACATGACTGATATTTTCTTACGTCTACAATTTACATGTCCATATACAATGACCATTTTTAAGTGTCGTCCCCAGTGCTCAAGTGCTCGGAGAAAAATCCCCGCGATTCCAGTCACTCCGTGCTCTGTGACACACGGACTGCCTGTGAAGAACAATCAAACAGCCCCCTACCCCCTGCTATTTATCACTTTAAGACATTAGCAAGACATGGGGGGGAATATTAACGAGTTCCTTTACCGCCAAGTCTCACACCAGAGGCTCTGCATGGCAACATCCATTTTTAATCAGCGGGGAGATTTAATTCCGTGTGTTTAACACTCCTTTGAGTCCGCCGCTGATGCTTCTGAATACCTCAAAGAGCAGTACGCTGATTGTGTTGGCCGTGTGTGCATTTTCTTGAAGAATTTGCGCACCCGAAGATCCGTCAAGTACAACCGGTATAACTCCAAGTAGTAAGTCAGAGGTAGAATTGGTACTGTCATCTAGTGCAGAGATGTCAAACTCCATCCCCTGTACAGTTTAGCATTTTACCTCATTTACAAAACCACATACCCTTAATGTGTCAGGGTTGGTGTGCTAGAAGAAGAACATTTATGACCCCCCCAAGACTCCCAGGATTTGACCAGTGGACCAGTTGTTTTCTGTATTCTTTATATAGACAAATTAAGATGTTTCCAAACTTTGACCAACACTTAACATACCTTCTGTTCTGTTAAAATCAAATGAAAAAAGAATTCAGAAGCATGTTACTGAAGACATTGGTTCAGGAAACATCAACAGATTATCATGTGTATGTTTTTATACACCCGAAAGCTAAAGGATCTGATTCGATCCTGAGATCAGGTTTCTTCCGGTGCAGTGTTCTCACTGTGTCAGTGTGGGTTTCCTCCAGGTTCCTCTGGTTCCTTGAACTAAAACATGGATTGGTGGATTGAGAAATCTAAATTGCCTCTAGTTCTGATTGAGTGTTTGGATGGTGCCCTGTGATGGACCGGCATCCCATACAGAGTGTAATCCTAGTCCAGGACAGGCGGTTATTGAAGATTAATGAATAAAAGAAAAAAATTTGGGGTTCTAGCATCAGCGGAGAAACAAAAATCCATCACACCAACTGGCACTGATAAATCATAAATTGTTTAAATGTGTCAATCAAAGGAAGCAGTTTCATTTTTGTTCAAATTTACAACGAGCTTGCCGAAGGACAATGGAGATTCGGTGCAAATTCGGCTTTCAAGTCCGATTAAGTCTAAAGGATCACGTTGTTTGGAGGGGAAATGATGCAAATCAGTTAAATTAGGTAAATGCTAAAGGAAGGGATGCTTGAGAAGCTCCTGTAAGCACGTATCAATCTCAATCCATCTCAAAGCCGCACAAATTAAAAACTAAGAAAGGCATTTTGTGCCCAATGGAAGTTTTCCTTTGGAAACTTTGCATTCCATTAAGAAGCAAATTAAGTACTGGGCCACTGCTCCAACTTCTATTAACCCCCCTTTCAGGACCTCCTCTCGTTCTCTCTCACACACACATGCACACACATGATTAATTTGTGATTTATTAAGTTCCAGTAACAACAGGATTGGCATTATGGAGAGAGAGAGAGAGAGAGAGAGAGAGAGAGAGAGAGAGAGAGAGAGCTCTACTCCTTTGTGGGAACCAAATGTTATGAATAGAGTTTTGACACTGTGGACACATTTCAGTTGGCCCTTCTTTGTATTCATTTGAAAAATTACAAATACATACAATGTTATTCACATAAATTATTATATAAGACAGTGGAAACACTCCATAAAGATAGCAACAAGACTTGATGTGTGTGTATGCAGACATGTGCAGAACATGAGAGTTAAAATTAGAAGATGAAAAAAAAATCGCAGAGCTGCCATGCATGTTGATGGCTCAGCGCTGCATGTGACATGTTCGGTGACCAGAAGCAGACAGCAAAGGTCATAGACCAGCAGTCCCTCTGTTATTCAGCTTTCTACCCAGATTTCTCTCTTCAACTAGTAAGAGAGAATTTGAAACGTATCTCACAGGAGAGTCACATTGAGGGTTCAAATGAGCAAATGGGACATGGTTAGAGTTCGCTTATACACTTCTGTTAATGCAAATTTAGCCGTGCGAGTTCTTATGACCTGAAAGACCACATTGTGGGTAATTATACTTTATATCTAGAGAAAATGCAAGTGTAGATCATTTAAATGAAGGAGGAATATATGCTTCATTCAGGAATGAAACACGACACCACACATATCATAAACCATCACACCACCATGAAGCTGATTATTTTTCCAAAAACAGAACATCTTAAAATGCTTCACTCCTCTTACAGTATACCACAGCATTTTACCAAGAAGAACATTTTTTGATTTATTACAGGACATTTTTTCATTATTTTTATTGGTGTTCTGCAGCATTTTGGGTTTTTTTTATAAGATAAGAGAAAAAATGCAGCTTGTCATCTTACTGAGACCCTTATATATATCTGACTGTTACAATGCACTGACAATACAGACTTCTTCCTAAAGTAAACATCTCCTCTGAGAAAACTTATAGTACAATTACAGGGTTTTCTTTTTTTATCTATTTACATGACCGTCTACCATATAAGTCCTGTTAAGGGTAGGGTACTACAGAAGTACTAATGCATTAGGACAAGCACATTAATATAATAATATAGTTATATAAACCTTGCAGTTTTGTTATAGAATTAAGCAACATTATTAATCCTATCAATTAATCAATTATTCCACACCTTCTAATCCACCAGATCTGAGCTCAACAGTGCTATGTTCTGAATACTTTTAAGATGTTCTTTTCGCTAAATGGTTTCAAAACTTCTCCGAAATCTTGTTTTCTGAGTTGTTCAGAGTTTAACCGGCTCCTCTGCATGTGTGCATTATCAGGCCTCTGAGCTGCCTCTGGAGCAGATGAAGGTGTGTTGCTCTGTTTTCATCCTCTCTCTTTCTCTGTGTGCCCTCAGGGCTGTCTTCTCTCTGCCTGCATGAAACCTACTGAAACGTCCCCTAATTAGTTTTGCCACTGTTTCATCCCTGTGTTTGAGAGTTGATCTGAGGATTTCTCTCTCTGTTTTCCCCTTTTTCACTGCTCCCTACACACAGACACATTCAAAGCGAAATGTACAACTTAATCAATAATATAAACGTGTTTTATAGAGGCATGTTTTTTTTTTTTAACTCACGCGATCTCACCGGCGATAAAGAAACTATCAGCTACCAATAGTAGGCAATAATTGCAAATTCACAGTCAAAAGGAGCTGGAAGAATTTGATTGACTATTGCTATTATGCTGAACTGAATCACCTGCATTTCTCTGGCACATTGGGAGTGGATAAAGGTCCCCTCGAGCTACAACTGCAAATGAACCCTTTGTTCAGGACTCTCTGCCGGAAGGAAAAAAAAAAAAAAGCCACTGATTGGAAAGCAGATAGCTCTGATCAATAAGAGGTGTACTTTCCCACTTTTCTCCCTGGCCCTCTTTCATATCTCCATGCTTTCTTCTGTCCATATGGGGTCAGGTTGGGGTATGTGTGTCCGTTAGGGCACTGACGAGTGGAGGGGAGGGGGGGGGGTAACTATGTGGTGGTGTAGGCGGTCTCGAGACCCTTTATCAATCAGGATTTTAATTATACACATCCCAGCCGACAGCTAGATTAGAAACCAATCGACACTATCGGCCACAAAATCTAATTACTGTTTATTGACAGATAAGGCCAGGCCCCCTTCACTTTCCCAAATAAGATAAACCTTCTATTTTGCCTCTCTTCCATGCTCAGAGGCCACCGTGCTTACTGTCCATGAAAGACTTCATAATGAGTAGCTTGTTAGTGCTGAATAAATGGTTTTAACACCAGGCACTACTTACAGATCAAACCCAGCTTGGATACACTGTAAAACACATATAAACCGTTGGTAATTACTCAGTCCAGGTTTTTTTTGGCACAATTTTAAAGAAAGCAACTTGGGATACATGCTAGTACATCACAGGCAAACATATGCACACACATATTCACACATAGGGGCAATTTAAAATCACCAGGAATAAACCAGTAAACTCAGAGGAAACCACCGTGCAGAACAGCAAAAGGCAAGCAATCAGACTTGTCCCTAATGATAGCTATATAATATACTACGTGAGTAGTCCTACACATTAGCAGACTATTTTTTTCTTCTTTTATCTTCTAAGGTGATTAGAACATGTTACCTTTGATCACACTTGCAAGCAAACACATTAAGTGTACTTGATACATGACATACTAATGTATACTGAAGGAGGCCCATGTGCCACAATATGGTGTTAATGTGTCCTTAACACACTGCAGTGCATTAGCCAAAAAAGTTAAGTGTATTGAAAATCTTGTGAAGTTACAGGGATTTTAATCAGATCACTTGCAAACTCTACCCTCCAATGAACACTAATGCCATCACGCCGTCATTTCAAACATTCAAAAATACAGCATATTAGCAGTTTAATTGCAGCTTTTAGAGTATTTCTGAACACTTGGCCTGTGGCTCCTTCATGGTGTACTAACACTCAGTGGCTCCAAGTTCCAGGACTCACTACAGAGTAACGAACTGACGCTCTGTTTGCAGCAGTGCATTTCTTCACAGTTCGCAGTTTAGAAAAAAAAAAAAGCTGTGAATGTTCCTCAGGTAAATCTGCCTTAAATAATTGGATTATTGTCCTTTCATTTGGCTGCGTGGTAATGGCTGAATGATAAACATTGCAGTGTATGGATTTCCTGTCAGATCCTATGAAGCCGACATCCTAATTCCGCCTTGGAAAGCCCACCTCTCGTGTGAAGCGGCCTCATTTTCAGAATGATAGCGAGTGAGGGAGAGTGAAAGAAAGTACAGAAAAAAGAGATGATCGGGGACGTATAAAGAAGGTGGAGGTTATGTGCTGTAGCTGCACTCCAAAGGCCATTCAAAGGTTTAAAAAAAAAACCCACTTACAGTCCGCTGTCCGTTTTTGTTAACCAAGTAACTCCACAGGATGATGTGAAGTGAAGCAAGATACCAACATGGAGCAAGCTGGGTGAACGTCTTCCAAATGAAATTTGGAGATGCAGAGGATTGAGGGGAGTGGACAGAGGAATGATTTTAGAGGAGAGCCTGGTGTCTGATTCAGTTTGAGCGCTGCAAAGGGAAAAAAAAATGCTTGGGTTTTGAATTATGCAATGTTCAAAGGGGCGAGTTTAGATGAATGCTTGATTCCTTTTGATCTGAGAACATATTTGACCTGTCTGTCCACTTCCAAATGTGAGTGACTTTAACTCGGTTTGCCATGACGCTCTAATTGATTTAGGGAGCAGCTTACAACCGTGGAGGAAAAAATTACTAGATACTCCTTTGTACAGCACCTATAAAAAAAAATGTAAAAAAAAAATCTATATGAAACCACTCCAAACTGTGCCTCACTTCATAGCCAGTATTGATATACGTACAACTAGGAATTCTAGATCATTTTCTATAAAGATGTGCAATTTAGGATGCAGAATTTTTTTTTATCCTGAGTTCGGGTTCTGTCTACGTGGAGTCTCCATGCATGCTCTCCTTCTTGTATCCGTAGGTTTCCTCTGGGTTGTCCAGTTTCCTCCCTCTGTCCAAAAACATGGTATTCAGGGTGTGTTCTCAATTCCAACCCGGTGTGATCCCGGGATAGGCTCTGGATTCATCACAGTACTGACCAGGAGAACTGAAGATAATGATGAGGAGGTTAAATGAGCTCTAAAGGTACCAATCAGTTTTTGGTCAAAGTTTTTGGTACCTTATCATTGGGGTCTTTTGTACCTTTATTATGTATCTTTTACCTGGGAAGATTTAAAGGCTTTAATTAGTTATTTCAAGGCTTTTCAGAAATTATTTCTTACAGGTATTCTATTCACTTGTTCAGGTAAGCAGTGCATAAAAAAGATGTACCCACGAAGGTGCGACACCACCCCAGTGAGAAGGAAAAAATCTGGTTTGGTACCTTTATGTCTGAAAATGTATACTAATACTAGTTATTGTAATAGTACAACTTCCACTACTTCTACTACCAGTTGTTATTACAGATGGTGGCCTAATGGTTAGGAAAGCGGCCCTCTGACCGAAAGATTGCAGGTTCGAATCCCAGGGCCAGCAGGTACCTCTGAGGTACCCTGAGCAAGGTACCACCCCCATGCACTGCTCCCCGGGCACTGAAAAAATAGCTGCCCCCTGCTGTGTGTCACTTCGCATATGGGTCAAATGCAGAGAACACATTTCATTGTCGTGCACTGTGTGCTGTGGTGTGTCAATAATGACAATTAATCACTTTCACTTCACTTCACTATTTCATGATTCTACATGAACATGAAGAAAAAAAAAATTATATATTTTTTTTGCTCAATCACAAAATACACACTCTGTCTAAATACAAACACGTTTCTTGTTGTTGTTGTTGTTGTTTTTTTTTTTTTTAAATTAGACAGCTACAAATGTAAGAGATTGCATTCATAAATAAAACCTGCCTTTGAACTCCTTTTGATTCTAGTGAAAAAAGTGCTCCCTCTAGCGGAGACCATCAAACGATTCCCTTTGATTCTTCGGCTGCTTTTAATCAGTTTATAAGCTGTTTTATCCACACGGTGGCTTTTAAATGAAATCACATTTGTAATGATAATAGTAACTTTTCTCCTTTAGGTCAGTTCTGACTGATATTCATGCTGTTCTCTATATACATGGAGAAAAAAAAGTTTGTGTATAATAATAATAATAATAATAATAATAATAATAATAATAAT
>JAOVYU010000002.1:18299962-18310278 GCA_025674565.1 Synodontis membranacea
GTGTGTGTGTGTGTGTGTGTGTGTGTGTGTGTGTGTGTGTGTGTTCGTGTATGCAGGTTTATATGTCACACATGTCTGCACAATGATAGTAAGATCTGACAATATTGGATGGCCCTTACAATTCAATCGTCATGGCATGATTTTCTTTGTTGTTTTAGCAAAAATAAGAAAAAAAAGCACCAAATCTTTTACTAATTACTAAGGTTGAGGTTAGGGTTAGGTTTAGGGTGTCAATGGAAGGTCCTTACAGATATAGCAAAACTAATATGTGTGTGCATGTGTATATGTGTGTGTGTGTTTAATCCGCTGTTCTGTGCTTATTCAGGTGTTCGTCTGGATCGTGTCCGAGGAGGCAGACAGAAGTATAAAAGGAGGATTGACACAGAGAACAGTGCCTACCTGGGCCTCACTCTGCCACCTCCAGCAAAGAAACCATGTAGGATTTCTCACACACACACACACACACACACATGCACGCAGGCACGCGCACGCACACACACACACACACGTACACACCTTAACCTTAATCTAGTAAATAGAAGGAAGTCTTTTTAATCTGTCAAGATAAAAACTGTGAAAACACTGTATTCTTGTGAGAACTGAGTGAATACAAGGACATTTGGCACTGTCCTGTCATTGTGAATACATTTAGATCTTATTATTTCTTACAAAGTGCTAAGTATACTGTATGTACACACACCAGATCTTCACCCGAATAAAGAATACATGTGAAAGTCTCATATGCACACAGAGTTCACACTGAAAAAATGCTATTTTACAGAACATGTCATACACACACATGCACTTTTTTCCCCAACAGAACAACACAAACGTGGAAGGTTAGATTTTTCTGTTTGGCTGGCTGTTTTCTCATCAGGGAAAGCGCACAGGCCCAAACATTGTTCCATATTTACAAGTCTCCTAAATCAATACTCAGTTGCTGTCGCTGGGTTTTTTTTGTTTTTTTTTTCATTCTCTTTGTGATGTCTGGATTGGATTTAAACTATTGACCTGTTAAAACTTCCACAGAGCAGTGTAGAATTCAACACACATATAATATTTGTCATATTTTTGTTTTAAATCAGTAAATTATTTTCCATGTATTGACCTGATTTTAATATATTATAATTAATTCAGCTCCTGGCATAATTGCTGACTAACACACACGATAGCAGTATAGTTCATAAAATTTCCAGATACATGATCATGTGTTGAAGTGCTCTTTCATATGAGGTGATTGATTCATCACTTTTTTTTTTTTTTTTTGCACCTTTTAGGATTATTTGGATCAATAACTAATTAGAATATACAACTATCTTCTGCGCTACTCTTCTTCCTCAGTGACAAAGATCGTTTCCCACCTGCTGGTAGCAGAGCCAGAGAAGATCTATGCCATGCCAGATCCCACCATGCCTGAGAGTGACATCAAGGCACTGACCACACTGTGCGATCTCGCTGACCGCGAGCTGGTCGTCATCATTGGCTGGGCCAAGCATATCCCAGGTGAGTTCACATTAGCTGTTTACATGCAGACAAATAATCGGCTAAGAGTATGACTGATAGTTTAATCAAAAGGAAAAGCCTTTATTTATGCACCTTACGCAGAGGTCAATTCAAATAAAATTTCCGTTCAATAAAAAGAGGTGGATCAGAATTTTTAATAGTCTGTTAAATAGAAGAACTGCTTCCACATAACCCTTTACTTCCGCTTCTTTTTGCGTATATTCTGGAACATATGCATTTACGTCATGACATGGAGACCAAATGGCTGGTGCAAAAATCTGATCATGTTAGAGATGAACATTTATGTTACAGATTTTTAAATGATTTTAAATAATTGTGAATGGATGTGTACGCACCACATCAGGATAATTGCACTTCTCGTCACTCGTCTTTTCAAATATGTTTTGCCGACATTGTTTATCATATAAATGAACAGCATTTAGTTCTGTTAGAGCATTCTCATATAGTTTTATTTGTTATAGCTTGCCATTAAATAATTTCAAGAGAATAAGTTTTTTTTTTTGGCACGAATGGGAAAAGAAAGACTGTTCAAATGCTTCCATATTGAAAAATATCTTTTTTTTTTCTAATCTCATATATCTTCAATTGGGGATCAACTTTTACCCTTGGCTAGTTTTTGCATTGAATACTATGGTCATAAAGGTGTATTTCGTTATGCCACTATCAAACCCATGAGTAAAAATTTGCTGCAAACACACTAGCAGCCATGAATGATTAGGTATGTGTGCAAAATCAGGCATTTTTTTTTTTTTTTTTTTTTTTTTTGTCTAGCAATCTTCCATTCTTTCTAGCTACGTATTATATAATAACATTTAAGCACTGCCTCATCCAGACTGAATGAGTTATTTCTTCCACTTCTGAAAGGAAGAGATTAACAGTGTAGCTTGTAACTATGATATTATGAAGACAGAATGAATTACAGAGCATTTGTGTGAAGTTAGAAGGCTCCAGTATTTCATACAACATTTAATGTTTTGGCATCTGTCCACATTACCCAACCTAATTTTAATATGGAGGATATCTCCTGGAATCTACCTTAAAAAAAAGCCTCTGGTAAGATATATGTATAGTTCATATAAGTAATATCATCATAATGATAATTCTCTGTGCGATGTTTTAACATTTCTCTGACAAGAAAAATAAAAAGTGAAACTGACCAACAGAAAGACCCAATACACAGCTCAGTATGTTTTTGAGGAAGATGGTAATCAGACGCTCAGTGAAATGTTATCTAGTAAGAAGATTAAGAAGTCTTTGATCCCCATTCAGTCATGCTCACACACACACACACACACACATAGTGTAGTGCTGTGTCAGCACAGAAGGAGTTTAGCAAGAAGCTTAGCCACAGCTAGATCACCAATGACCCAAAAACACAGTCCCATCCTCTTGCCGTACACACCTTTCTACATATTCTCGCTTTCATACACATCATGTCTCAGGGTACGAAGGCTACTACCCTACCCTTCCAGGTTGAGGGCAAACTGCAAGTTACTCATGCAGTATTTATTCTGTCAGAACTGCAGATCTTTAAACATATGCTTATATATGCAGAAGAATGACTCCTGACCAGTAGTTTTATCTTAATTGCAATTGTTTTACAATATTATATATATATTGTAAAACAGTACAGTAAGTCTTCTGCCCTTAACTCAAACATCTTTGGTTTTGTGCAAATAATCAGGAGGTAGGGTGCTTGGCTTCCCAGGCTCATGCATGATTCACAGAAATTCAACCTCACACTGATGCTCAGGTTTGGAATTAATACCTACAGTAGGTAATTGGGGTTTTCCCCCAAATTGTCCGTATCTTTATCTTTGAAAACTACTTATTTTTATATTTAATTCGATTTCTGATATCTTTAAGTGGAAGATGAGCTATATGCAGTTTCTGCTACGCTTAGACTGTCGTAATACAGTTGTAGTAATTGGCTACTAAGATGGTTAGAGTTAAATTTACATTGTGCTTTCAGTCTTCTCCCCAGTGACATTGTGCTGCACATGGAGGCTGATTGAGTTTGTATATCGCTGTTGTATCGCTATGATTCAACCCCAGCAGCGAGCATGCAGGCGGTGGCTCCTCCCCACTGCGAGGCTACTGATTACATTCTGATAGATTTTCAGCCCTTTGGCAATGGAATTAAAAAAGATTAACAGTTCATTATAAAGTGGGGAGCATTGATTAGGACGTTGACAGATGGCCAATGACCACCGTCCAAAGGTAACAATTTATATGTCAAGAAAATTGGCACTTAACTTCCCCAATTGATTTTTCATTGTCCATTTTGTGAGGATAACATTTGAGAATGCGGCTTATGAGCAAGTAGCAAATTGCTCTAGAGTGGTCCTGTGCAGCACTAATCTCCGAATGATTGAGAGATACACTTGGACCACAGCAGTGTGCAATCATCCTCACATATACTGACTCCGAGACTTTGAGCAATGTGATCTGCAATATTGCTAATATTACTATACCTAAGATTAACCTAAGATTATTGTCTGGCTTCACAAATACAAATAACACAAGCTTTAAAGCTATGGCCAGTTCAGAGACAGGGTTGCATGGGTGGTTAACATAACACATATATATATATATATAATCAGTACAATTCCATATTTAACTGCCCCAAACGAAAAAAGAATATGCCCCTATTTATTAACTGCATTTTAAGGGCTACCAGATACTATGGCGAGAAACAGAATTAACCTATCAGAGTTTTCCACATTTCTATTATCAAACTGCTAGCTAGCTACACTCAACAGGAGAAAAGAAGTTAATATTTTACATTGTTTTATAAAATAACATGACTTTTCTCTCTATTTTTAATAATTTTCAGTGGATCTGTGGAGGTGTTTTATTACAGCATTTTTAATATGGCAAAATCGGCTGAAAGTAGATATAATAGAAGAAGAAGAACGTATCCGCCCAAAATACATGAGTGCATTTAAGTTAATTGCACAGGTCACGCTGTGATTTTATTTTGTACTAGCTGATAACCCTGTGGCTTCGCTCACTGAGTGGAAGGGAAAAAAATAAAATGCAGTATTTATAAAACACTGGCACAACGCAACAGAACTGATAAAAACCGCTAGTAGCTTATCTGAAACTGGGCCTCAAACAATAAAAAGGGTAAAAGACGTTTCTGACAAATCTTTTATTAACAATTGACACAAACATAGTAGTACATAAAATAACATATGATGGATACATACACATTTTATAATAGCGCAGAGCGTGTGCCACGCTCACCTGTGGAATGAACGTATTGGAAGAGAACGTGCAAAATCTCTCAACATGGCAAACTGAAGCGCGGGCCATGCCCACCTGTGGAATGTACGTATCGGAGCTAATTCACCTGGACTGAATTAGTGGTGATTGGAAAGACATGAACGCTTCACGCCGAGGCGTGTGTCCATGCCTCTTTTAAAGTAGATATCTGTGCTTGATCTCTGTTGCGGACTTTATGGACATTTCGTGTGGGACTATTTTCCGGTGTTTTCCGGAGGGACTTTGAACTGTTTTGCTTTAAGGACTGAGTGAAGCATATCTGCCGCATTTATGTTGGATTATTGTTATGCCGTGCGTCTTCTGCCGGCTTTTTGTGTTCGTGATTCAGCCTGATTTCCGTTTATCACACCCGTGTTTCAGGTTTCCAGTTTTCTGCCCCTGCTTTATACCCGTGTTTCATTTAAATAAAGTCATTAAGTTTCATGTCTGATTTTGCCGTGTTTTCCTGCATCTGCGTCCAGAAAAAAGACACACCCCTGCTCTGTCTCTCGCACACACAGGAGAGACATGACACCTTTATTAAAGTATCAAACTTTTCTTAAATAATCACTTACCAAATGGGTAAGTATTTATATAAGTAACAAACCGGAAAGCTGATATAACAATGGCTCCACAAACGAAGTGATGAGTCCCCCTACAGTGCTGCCATATATGGTCTGTGGTCATATCTCGTGTCCGTTTCAAACACGAAAAGATTTTTATATGATTAAGATATAGATATTTCTTCATCCCGTGTTTGAAATTAATTTCTTTCTACACCAGAGTCAGTGGTATCTGAACAGTTCTACTGAAGTGTGTGTTATGCCCCAGGTTCTGTAAACAGAAAAAAGAGTGGCACATCCTTTTGCTAGTTTTGTTCTAAAAATAACTGGCTACATCTTTAAATAAGTTTATACTCTTTCTCTCTGTCTTGTCATTTACATGGTACACTTCACTATTACATGATTGGTCCCATCATTACTAAATGTCATGCATAGCTTATGTACAGTGCTCTATGTTTGTCACATTTCCTGTATTATATAAATAGGTTTCAGTACACAGGTCTTTCTGTCGGATCATCTAACCATCTTGGACGGGCGCTATGTAGGCATCAACTCTTACCCAATCTGCTGTAAATTGCATTGATAATTAATCCCCATGTTGAACAGCTCAGCACTGGTTGACCTGGCAGTGTGAGCGTGCACTCTGTAAATAGTTTGAGTGACGTCTGGCATGGCTGTGCTTATTAAGGTCGATGTGTGCAAAATGTTGACAGATGGCTTTTTTACTCCTGAGGTGCTAAAGACCTTTGACATACATATGATCTTTGCTTGTTCTTCTCCATCTCAAATTTCACAGTGTCCAACTGACAGAAGCATTACTGTAGTTACTTACAGCCTGACATGCTATAAAATAGAACCTGGTACCAGTCCGTTGCTCTGCTGTGGTGGACGAGGTAATCACTGAAAATGGAAAATAGTGGCAATGCTGTTATTGCAAGAACTTATCACAGTGTCAGTAGTCAGAGCTTTGTGTGTTGCACTGAACATTAATGTCATATGCCATGGTTTGGAATAAGGCTTTACACTCCACATCTTGTGCCACCCAGCTGCTTCATCATATTAAACAGCTGTTAGTCACCTGCCTCCAAGCCCCAGATTCAGAGGGCAGGATTTTTCCACTAGGGAATTCTGGGCTGAGAGAGTCCGCAGAATTGTTTCCCACATGATCTTGCCGCAGCCACATAGTAGCTATTCTTGTCCTGTGATGCCTCTCATTTTATGAGCGGCATCTGTAAGAGTTTTAAATGAGCATACACGCTTTGAACCCTTTTATTTTTTGAATGATTCATACTTTCTAAATAATTGGAGAATTGGTTTCAGTGCATAGCAAAATTGAAAGCTTTCTAGAAAAGGTAGGTTATTTCTTCTAAGTTCAGCTAACCGTAGTCCTCATAGGTATAGAAAGCCGAGGACCTAATATACGAAAGTATTAAAAATGATCACCTCTCAAAGCTTACAGCTATCATATCTCAGCACACACCTCATGGCCCAAGATTACTCCTATCTTACCCCCCGTTCTCCCCACCCGCCCAAAGCTTGCTGTTTTCTCTTTGCCATTAAATTGTGAAATCTCCTTACTGTGTTGCCGAGGCTGATCCCTCTCAAGCTGTGTAATCTCCTTGTAATGGAGTGTGAATACTGCCGGCCAATAAATCAGCACCTCATCAGCGGCCTTTATTAAATATAGACACCAACAGACAGGCCTTAGTATATTCAATTTACCCACTGACGGAGGCTTTAGCAGCCCAGATCAAGATGGATGGAGCAATCAGGTGTAGGCCCAGGCCTGACGCCCCATGCTTGAGATGCAGCATGCAGGGATGGAGATTTGAAGAGGGCTTCCGGGACCATGCAACGGACATCTGCTTCTCTGGGCGGGGTTACGCTCAGAGAAAGGGCAAGATCTATTTTTGTTGTGTTAGTGCTGTCAAGCAGAGATTGTTTATTTGCATGGGGGGGTGGTCTGTGGGTGTATGTACACATTCCTCCTGCAAAAACCTTGACAAAATCAAACACTTCTCTCACTTTCATCAGTAGTTTGAATTTACTCATTTGATTAATACTTTTATTTAAAATAATTTGCAGTTGAGACAGAGAAAACTGAACAGTTGAGAGATAAGTATCTTGCTCAAGGACCTAACAGTAGCAGCTTGGCAATGCTGGGACTTGAACAACCTTATGATAGTAGCATACTACCTAACCACTCACTAAATAGTTCCTGCTTGGTGTGATATGGGAATACAATTTCGATGGGACACCGTCACAGGGTACCATGCATAAATAATTCACACACTCATTCACAACTTGGGGAAATTTAGAGTCACCAGAGGGGAAAGTTAGAGTCACTTTTGGAGGTGGGAGGAAACCAGTGAACCCAGAGGAAACCCACATGTATAAAGAACATCAAACCCTGGACCCTGTGGTTCTGTAAAATAAGCTTAACTTCATTCAATAAATTCATTTTCAATTCAGTTAGATCCCCCCCCCCCCTTTTTTTTTGTAGTGAGAACAAAACATTACCACATTGCGATGAGTCTTTTTTGGCTAGACCTTTTACGCAGTAGTCAATAGGACATGGCTACTCATTAACCAGTGAATCTGCTCGGCAGCAGAAATAAATGAAGTGTAATTACATGACTGATTAAGGCTCGTTTCTTCCCTGTCACTGAGCTAAACAGAGATATATAATGTCCAGTGAAGGCACTGGCTCTCTGGGGAGGACTAAGTAGCAGTGGAGTCAGGTCAGAAGGTCAGAAACAGCAGATTAAGACAAGGGGATTACTGTATTTAACATTACGAAACTTCATATTGTTCACACTCCACTGGCCAAATGACCCATTATCCTGGCATGTGCTCATGTCTAATGGGCTTCTTATCATTTAAAGCACTGATAATGTAGATCTCAGCTTGAACTGGCTTTCTGTTTTAATTTATCCTGTTCTAACAGATCTGTATGTCGAAGCTAAATATGAAATTTGCATAATGCCTTGTTTTGTTTTATAGCAATGCTCAGTGAAAGCCAAGAATTTTAAATATAACGTTCTTTCCTTGGCACTTTATGCATTTTAGAAATCAGATTGAAAATAGTTAATTTGGCTTGAAGACCCAAATTGCTGGGTTTTTTTTCTTAAAGCTGTTCTTATAGTACTTTAAAATCTTATCCTCATATTAAATGTGTTGCATTTAATAAGCGTTGAAAAGCAGTTGGATCAAATCTAATGTGTGTAGCTCTTCCCCTGACTCTGAACAGACTCATATCAAATTCTTTATCTCAAACACCATTAATGATTTGGTTGTGAAAACTGTAAGCAGGAGTAAGGATATGTTTTTGTATTTACGATTTTTCTTTCTCTTCAAGGATTTTGGGATTATTCATCACTCTGTTTTTCCTCTTGTTTATGCATTACTCATACCCAGCTCGATGACACAGACCTACAGTGATCCTATATTATGTACATTTATATAAAATGTGACCTTAACTCGAGGTCAGTGGAAATGACCGAGACTCGTTTAAGTAAAAAAAAAAAATTCAGAGCATAAACAAGTCACTTGACGCAGCAGAGACGAGCGGGAGAAGCCGTGGATGCTCAAAAGACAGCAGGCTACTTTAGGAAACACAACAGTGGAGAAGAGCCCTCGGCTGGTTATGCCTTGATAGCTGTTGGAAAAGAGTCTGTAAGGTTTGTCTCTCTGATTAGAAGCCATGATAGAGCGGTTCTGTGTCTAAAGTGCTGGAAATGAAGCCTTTTCTCTTTTTTATGGCTCCCTTTCTGTCAGTCCACCTCTCTGTAATTTATCTGTTTGCTTTGTTTTTCTTTCCCTTTTCTGTTTTTTTTTTTTTTTTTGGTAAAGCTCTTGAAATGTCTCGTGCATTTCCCTCTCTCTCTCTCTGTCTCTCTCTCTCTCTCTCTCTCTCTCTCTCTCTCTCTTTCTTTCTCTGTCTCGCTCACACTCACTCTCTCATCAGATTGAGGGTGAAATATGAGGGGGTGCAGCTGGAGGGGGCCACTATACCTCGTAATTACATCTCTTTTTATGAGCACTGCTAATGGCCCTCAGGGATAAGGAAACAATAATAAATTAATATGAATATGAAGTTCCGCTCAACACAAATGTGCAGTACTTAATTTCAGCCCCTCTCCTGGTGGACAAAATGACAAAACGCATCCTGCTGATTGATCACACGATGAGAGATATGTGCAAATGCCACATCGTGGCTCCTATATCTTAGGGGGCGTTTATATCTGATACAAGGTCTTTGAATGATGAGATTTGGATTCACCTAAGCATTTATTCATTGTGTCCCACATGAAAATACAGCGCATTTTGTTTACTTTAATGGCCGTGGCGAGCTGTTGTACTAAACAGCAGTTAGCAAGTCTATCACCCCGAAAAGAAATAAACATCAGCAGTGCCGGGTTCCACATAAACTCAGGAGGGCATGAGGTCAAGGAGGAAGTACAATTTCAAATATAAGCTCGTAAATGTGTTAGGATTAAAACTTGCTGTTTTGCTGTTATTTTATTTATAAAGGACTTCTGGGCCCATAAAAGTCCTTCTTCTTTTGCAGAGCTGAGGCTTTTACCCCTTTTCAGAAAGGTTGACTTTGAGTCAGCAGGCATGAAATATGTCACTGAGAGTCAGCCAAGCCTGTCTTTGTTATAGCGGCTGTTTCGAGCGATGAGCTTTATTGAGCTGCATAAAAACAAGCTAAAAACTGATTACTTTTTATACTGGTGTTGAAGACAGGCCACACTGGGGATTTGTTCACAGACTTGATAAATTGAGTTTTAAAAAACATTTCAGCCTGGATAGGAAAATGTGTATGGGCAGCTTCAGCTGTCTCACCTGAACACAGAGATACACAGTTAGAAAAAAAAATGCCTTGTTTTGGACAGTAGCAACTAATACATTTTAAAAAATATACTAAATACCAGAAAAAAAATTATATTAAGTACTGTG
>JAOVYU010000002.1:18332393-18347204 GCA_025674565.1 Synodontis membranacea
GGTGGGTGGGGGGGGGGGGGGGTGTGAGGGAGAGATTTATGAGTGTGGCTGTACCTCTGCGGAATTGAGTTTAGGTATATGTTTCATTTTTTTTTTTTACTTCACTGTCTGCCTAGTGTTATTGTCTGAGAGGGCAGAATGGGCAGAGTGTATTATCTGTGGCTCAACCAGACTGAGCAAAGCTATTTGAGCTGTCATATGGTTTTATGCACGTACTAACAGCCTTAGAGGCTACCTCTAGCTCCTGAACTACGACATGGCTGATTTTTCCCTTATTCCGTATGTATCCGATTCAAGTAGTTGTACATGTTTAGTCCTTTTCCAGGCACTGCTAAAATTTTGTGAAATTGCTTGTATATATGCACGATCAAAGAACTTGGTCATACACACCAGCTTCCTTGTGTAGTGAAGGTTTCGGTTTGTGCATTCTCACAACAGAGATGTTGCAAAAGAAAATGAAAGGTAAATAACGCATAGCATTTTTAGTACTGAAAACAAAATTGGAATGTTGAACACATTGTATACAATCAAATCTTAGAGGACACTGTGCATGCGTTTGTGAAGTATTTGTGAACAGGAATAAAATGAACAATACGGCATGAGATTTGGGTTTTCGTGCTTCAGAAATGATCAATAACGTTAAAGTAGTGGTCATGTTCGGTGACGTGAAATTAAGTTTGGATTTATAGTCGGGTAAATTGCATGCTGCGATACGTTTCGTATATGTGAGTATGGATGTGCGTGTTAATGTGAGTTCTCTGCTTTAGGTTTAGCCTCCCTTATCATCTTACCCTTACTCATCCCACTCTATATTTGCATCCGCACTTCGTGCTGCACCTGACGCCAGCACAGTTCAGGTTTGACACCGTGTACTTGTCATTAAGTAGCTGAAGGTGGAATGGGGGACAATCCTGGCTAGGGCAGGATGCTGTCCTGATATGCAGGGTGCCTCTAAGTGTCTGCAAATGGTCCTAACGAGGGTGGCAAATGGAGACATAAAGAGAAAATGGGTACACTTTTCATTTGAGCCTGACATACTGTTGCTGCCCCCCTGAGCCCTTGAGAAGGGCCGAGGACGGTGGGTGGCCATGCTTAAAATTCCCCTCCTCCTCCTAGGGCTAATTGTTGAAGATATTGACCTTGGGTAGGGGAGAATGGGAGATGGTGGTGGTGGGGGGGAGGTTGGGAGTAGAGTGCTGGTTGGTTGTAGCGCTCTGATGAAAAGACTGAGGCTTGGGTTGACCTAGAGATAACGCAGTCAAAAAAAAAAACAGCACACACAACATAAGACTCATCATGGAAACTTGATCCGAAGCATGTATTGACCTAGACAGATGTACACATCAGCACTGATACAGGGACACAAAAATATCCTGCTGCACACACCCTACTATCTTTTTCTTATAGAAGAAAGCAATGCACAAAAACGTCTCCTTTAAAAAAAAAAAAATAAAAAAAAAAATCCTTTTCATGTCCATTTAGAGACATTGATTAGCGATGGCTGTGCACCAATATATAGGATCTTCCCTGCCACCAGCACGCACAGAATCACACACACTGGTCCCCTTATGTCATGACCCCAATCCTTGTACAAGAAGTTCACCATTGCATTCTCACACAGACCAGTCGATGAGTGTCAACAAGGCGGATTGGTTGGGCGAGAGGAGAGTCGATTAGGGGCTGATAAGCGAGCGAACGCTTTGTTTTAGTAATGACAGATTAAGCGAATGCCTCTCGCCGTCAAGGCAACACTTCGGACACGATTTTACATCAATAGACGTGTGGAAACAAAGCCGGCTGTCTGCGTGCGGGAACGCCAATGGTGCATTTCACAGAGAGAACACAAGTATAGATGGAGGGACACAGGCTCATTGCATGCTTATTGACTTTATGAACGATGATGAGTTTGGCATTCTTGATTTCCTTCCTGTCACCGTATAGCAGTAATTTATAATACATTTGAAATGAATAATTTGACTGAGATAGGAGAGGGAAAGTTAGGGGTGGTTATTGTAGGCTGTTTTTTATGATATTGGAGGCTTCCAAAGTGTGAAGTGGTTTGACCCCATGATTTGCTGTACAGATGTGATAGGGAGAGAATCTCTTTTTTCCTTTATACATTTATTTGAAGAATGAACATCACAAATATCATTCTAGCTATGTAGGCAGATAACGTTTAATGCTTTTTTTGAAAATGTAATTCAAATAAATATCCTTTAAATTAAGAGTTTTTGTCCTGTCGTAGTCCTGACATATATTAACATGTTAGTTCAGCATTAAAAATGGACACGTTTCTGTCTGTCAGTCTCAGCGAGTTCATCAATAACAGTGAATGACTCTCGGTGAGTTGAACACCAGGAGAAATGAAAAATGATCATGAAACTACTCCAAAACATTTACTGAATATGGATTTACAAACAGGATGGGATAATACAAAAAAAAAAAAAAAAAATCGCAAGTGAACTTTTGTGTTTTGTGTGTGTGTGTGTGTGTGTGTGTGTGTGTGTGTGTGTGTTTGCCCAAAAACCTTGGAAACCCTTGGTTTATATGAAATTGAATGAAATCTAAAAGCAGTGTCCTTGTTGGTAATCTGTACACTGGGTGACAACAGGTCCATAACAAGTCTTACTTTGCCTGAAATGGTATTTTAATGAATTTATTTATTATCTAGAATACCTCAAAAATTTAATTTTGGACAGTATCGTCTATATAGACACTATACATTACTATAGTCAAAAATGAACAGCATAGCTGCGCTGGTGTTATTTAGTTATTTGTTAAAATTGATGTAATCTTGCAGTTCGGCAGGAAAGTTTCAGTCGAGTCGATGTATTCTAGTGTATTTAGTTATTTTCAGATAATTAATTGCTTCTTTAATGGTATTTTGCAATAGAATTTGAGCATTTTAATGTGTTGGTCTTGCACATAATAATTCATATTAGATATGAATCAAATCTTACTGCTCACAATGCAACCATTAAATTTGTTCTAATTATCTTCATCTCCTTTGCCCCGACGTTTTATGGCAGAAATACCTAAATCATGCGCATACGTCATAACAGACATGAAAGTCCGTCGTGGTGAAGGTGACAGAGATAGAGTGGGTTTGTGTGTGTGCATGCATTATGAATATGATCCACAAATACAGATCCATGCAAGTTTTGCAAACAAAACTGATTTGATGGTATTGAACCTAACGCATTTGGAAAAACCGTTGCTGTGAAATGAAATCTCCCGTTGTTTGTTTGTCACAAATATGACACATTCCTGTGCTAAAGGAACTGAACTGCGTAGAGGAGGCAGTGTAACAGCTGTGTTTTTCAGGTCTGTTATTTTGTAGGAGGTCACACGTGATCCGGCGAGGGATTTTTTTTTTTTACTTCGAATACCTTGTAATTGCTGCCAAACAACAGGCTGGCACGTGCCAGTGCTGCTCCTCTTCAATAATCAGGCTCTTTATGGAGTGACAGTTGCACTATACCTCCACAATTACTTTTCAATTAGTGCGATGAACATTTTCAACACTGCAGCGCAATCATTTTATAGCCCAGTGTCTTAGCCAATTAATGGCGCTAGCAACAGCGGCGAAGTGATAAACCATCTGGCCTGGCTCCCAAAGAGATAGAGCACACTTAATGGAGTGAAAAAGTAAAAGCAATTAATGTCACATTAATATAACGATAATAATACCTTCCCTTGCAGCGGTGGCGAGCTGAAGCAGGAGTTAGATCTGAACTGGAGAACTGGGAGAAACTGGGCACTCTTTCCCAGGAAGGAAAACGCCCAAGAGGGCGATTTCTGGGTGAGTTTATGGAGAGCATGTGGAGCTTACAGGCATGAGGTGAAGACAGAGAAGAGGTGAGTGCACTAATTTTGGGGGAAAAAAAAAAAAGATGGCGTGTAGTAAGGGAAAACTGGAAACCTTCATACCTGTGAGACAGTCAAATGTGCGTCCAAAGAAATACTGGGTTGTTTAAGTGTGTGTGAGTGAGAAAGAGAGATCCTGTCTCCCCCGACACTCCCCTGTCCCTTTCTATCTCCTGACCCCTCTGTGTTCCTGCCTCCCCTCTCTGTTTGTGTTAATTCCTCTACATCCGCAGGGTGGCTTATATTAGAATATCTTAACCAGCCGCCCACATTAGCATAGCGTGATGGATGCTGCTGAATCTCTGTGCCAGATAATGTCCACATTTTGCATTTTAAACTAAGCTACGCCACGGACGTGCTATCCATTCTCACGGGAGACAATTAGGCTCCATCGGCGAGGCAGGGATTTCTCTTCATAATGGTTTGGACTGGCCTGCAGAAACCATGCTATAGGATTAGGAAGCTTTGAGTGGTGCCCTTTGATGGAATAAGATAGGGTCCATCAACAAGAGACATAACAACATCATCATCATCATCATCATCATCCTCGTCATGCTCCTAGCTTTTAATAGGAACCTTTTGTGTTTTTTTCTGCACTACATATTGAACAGTAGTAAGAGATTCTGGGTGCAGACTGACACACGGTAACACTGACATTCGACATCTGAGGCTCCATTCAAAACTGCGTTTGTATCTGTTAAAGAGGCATCTGTACGTCGCCAGTGTAAAGGGTGCTGATGCTGTCTACAAAGCTGTCAGACCCTCCGGCAGCTAATCAATGGCCATAAATCATGGCTGCTCTTTATGTGGCTAGAGCGAGTTGTACATTTATAAGCTCCTTTATGAGATAACATCTTGACACTTGAGCTCACGTCATACACACTTGCACTCGCTTGCTCAGCTGTGATCTAGCATGCCTAAACACAAGATCATATGCTGGATATTTTATTGATGATGCAGTCATGTTTCATAGCAATGGATCAGACTTTAGTGATTTGTAGCCTTAATGGCTCCTTCCCATAGTTTGATTAAATGCATGATCCTGTGTAAGATTATTAGAGCGAGTGTATGATTATTAGATGCTTGAAAACATGAATTATAGGAATATTGTAATGGAATATAGTGCATTTTAATCTGAAACGGGTATCGAAGGTTACACAAGGATTAACAGGGAAGTGTTGTGGAAGTTCCAAATCCAAATTATCATTATTTTTTTTCTTTTCCTGGACAAGTTGGTCTGAATGATTGGATTTTTTTTATGCTCTAGTTTTAGATCAGGAAAATGCTATGTAAGGCATCACAAGATCAAAAGTGTACATGTGGCCAGAAGTATGTGGACCTGACCATGACGTCCATATGATGGTCTTTCCAAAGCTGTTCATTTTAATGGCAATAGTTTTGGAAAGGGATGTTCAATGGTACAATGCCCACATATTATTGGCCATGTACTGAATGTAATCTAATTAAAATCAGGTTACACATTGTACCTGTATGTGTGTGTGTGTGTGTGTATATATATGTATGTATTTTTTTTTTTTTTTTTTTACATTTTCTCGTAGTACATTGAACTCATGTATGTAAACAAAAAGCTAACATATGTGGAGCATTTACTATGAAAATTTTTCCCCTCATAACCTACAGAAAGTTACCCACGTTGCAAATTTATCATGTGACGTCACACAGCCCCATCGCGGTGCATGCTGAAATCTGGCCCCTGCTTTTAGATGCATTTTCAGTATAGTGTGGTTATTTCTAATGTACCAACTGAAAGGGTTAATGTGTGTGCAGCTGGATGTCCTGGCTGTGTCTGAATTAGCAGTGTGTTTTGTAACAGTGAATGCTACAATGAAAGGCAAACCCATGTGACTTTACCGTTAAAACACGCACCTGTACACCTGTTCATTCATGCAGTTATCCAATCAGACAATCAGGCTGCAGCAGCGCGATGAATAAACTATAGGTAAAGGTCAAGAGCTTCAGTTAATGCTCATACTAAAATCAGAATGTGATCTCAGTAACTTCATCCGTGGCATGCATAAGGACTGGGCTGAATGTTTCAGAAACTGCTGATCTCCTGGGATTTTCGAACCCACACTAGTCTCCAGAGTTTACACAGAATGGTGCAAAAAGCACCATCCAGATCACTGCATCCAGTTCGCTGCAGTTCTGCAGGCTAAACACTTTGTTGATGAGGGAGGTCAGAGAATAATGACCAGAATGGTTCAATCTGACAGGAAGGCAAACTGACAATCTGACAGACACAGTGTGGTAACTCAAAAACCACTCTTTTACGACCCTTCTGAGCAGAAAGGCATCTCAGAACACACGACACGCCGAACACTGAGGTGGACGTGCTTCAAGAGAAAAAGACCACGTCGGGTGCCACTCCTGTCAGCCAAGAACAAGAATCCAAGGCTACAGTGGACACAGGATCACCAGAAACTGGACAGATGAAGATTGCCTGGTCCTTTTCCAATCTTCCACTGCACCTGTGACTCACTTTCCGCTGCTGCCAGTGGTCCCGTATGGATACCATTAAGATGTTTATGCCCAGGCCTTGGTTTCGTGAATAATCTCCCCTGTAAACTGTAGATTTGTATCTAAGGATGTTCTCTACTCATCCTAGAACATACCGAACATCCTTGCAACACACTTATTATTTGTTTTTACTCAAATAATAAAAACAACGATGGGGGGGGTAAGAAATCGTGGACCGGGGTATTTATATGCGCACGCGATCGCCAACAGGGGGGTGGGGGGTGCAAGCTGACTTTCCGTGGCACACCTCATGACTTCTCACGGCACACTTCTCATTATCCAGTGTTACCCAGAAGTGGATGGTTTCCTTTTTAGTTTGTTTCCTCCCAAGTTTTCTTCATGTCGTCTTGGGGAGACTTTCTTGGGTTTTTTTGGTTTTTTTGGTGGTTTTCTCATTAGTGATATTAAATCTTCATCCATATCCCTGTGAAGCTGCTTTGAGACGGTGTCTATTGTTAAAAGGACTTTAATATAAGGTTAAAATGTAATAAAAATCTTACACAGAATATCAACTCTAGCATACTGCAGTGACCTGGAGGCTTGTTGAAGAATTTTTTTTTTTTTTGGTAATGTTGACATATTTGACTACACTTTCTACTAGATCTCCAGGTTAATGGTGAGTGATTTAATTAATCCTACACGGGCTGAGTAATGACAAAAGATGCCTTCGCCATTGTGCATATACATGCGTGTCGACTGGCATCAGATGACAGCCAATTCCTAGAAGAGGATTGATCTGAAAATTCTTCTTTGTAGCAGCAGCGAGTCAGAGAGAAGAGCTGTACACGTCCTGCATTCTGCATTCTCACATGGCCTGTAAAATGCGAGCCAGAGGAATGGGGTTTGGACTATGTGCTGAACGTGGGGACTAATTTAAACGTGTATGTGTAGATGAGCTTGTGAAATCCGAGGGGTGTGTGTGAGTGTGTGAGAGAGAGAGAGGGAGAGAGGGAAAAAGAGAGTGAGTATGCAAGTGTGTGTGTGTGTGCAGAGAAGGGGGTATGCAGCAATG
The DNA here is from genome assembly GCA_025674565.1 of Synodontis membranacea. Taxonomy (NCBI): domain Eukaryota; kingdom Metazoa; phylum Chordata; class Actinopteri; order Siluriformes; family Mochokidae; genus Synodontis; species Synodontis membranacea. Next base: position 18,339,811 of record JAOVYU010000002.1, read on the forward strand.
TGTCCCAGCTTTCCATGGATGATGGATAGCAACAGTAGGGGGAACAAAACCAAGCATTTCTCATGCTGTCACCGCAATGAAACAGGGACAGAGCAAGATTTGGTCACAATGTGAACACGAGGACTTCGGAGAGATGCCAGGCCATCATGCCACTTCTACTGGAAGTCAAAGACTCCATCCATCACTACATTAGGTCCTTTTAGTGTTTGACTGAGAGCAGTATTCGGCGCTACCCCAGTGTCTTGTGAGGGACTTCCTGGAGTCATTTAAGAGTGCTAGCTTTGATAAATTTATTTTTTGCCGCCATTGTTTTCTGTTCCACTGAGGTACAGAAACAGGTGCGCGTGTGTTTGTGTTTAGGGGGATGGGGATATCTCACATTTTCGATCTTGCGGGTACATTTGGTTAGTCACCATGATGTAAAATGTTTTTGTGTGACTAACAGAAACTTTAGATTTTATTTACAAAAAACCCCCAAAAAGATTATATCAGTTAAGTTTTTGTTACAGAGGATAGATTTAGGCCTTACAGAAAGCATAGAATTAATTAGCTGCGTTAGTAATTTTGTTAGTTGGAGGTCCCCCACAAGTAAGTGCGAATGGTCATGTTTTTATCCCTTTACACATTCAGACATTAAATCCCCATAATGATAGGAATATTCATCTACCCATTATCTATACTGCTTATCCATCAGTGTCATGGGGAACCTAGAGCCAATCCCAGCTGAATTTGGGCAGGGCTAATACAGAGACAAGCAGCCAGTCACAATCACATTCACACCTATGGGCAATTTATGGCCCTTTTCCACCGCATGGTATCGACTCGGCTCTACTTGTTTTGGTATCAGTAATTGCTTTTTTGCCACCCGCTTAATATAGAAGCTTGTACTAGTGGCATCATTTTCAACGTGACACAGCCAGGAACAAAATAATTCTTCTCTCCGTGCACCGAACGGACAAATAAAATTGGCCCATAATAGTGCTGCAGCATGAGGTGTCATAATATTGAAGGCACAGGGCTTCCAACTCAAGAGCATGGATTTGCTTCCCTGTTTGGAACATATTCCTTGGGACATTTCACTGCAGGTAACTGATTCACTGATATTTTGCTTAATTCTCTTAGTAAAACCGTTATGGTAATGTTTTGGGTGATTTTGTAATAAATAAACATTATGGTGTGACATTACTCAGATTCCGTCTATCTTACTAAAAGTCTGGGTCTCGACCGGTTTCTGGAGCCTTTGCTCTGTGGCATGCTTTAACGTCCTTACTGAATACGAGGGCAAGTGCAAAGTTCACACACACACTCATCAGTTTTATTTACAGAAGGTTAGCCAAAATATCAGTACAGTCTGGCGAATTTTAAATGAGTTACCTGCAGCAAAATTTTCCCGAATAATATTTGCAGAGCGGGGATGCGAATCCGGATCACTAGCGCGGTGCCTTCACTATTACACTACAAATTGCAGTCAAAGCATGGCCTTTCTCGCCACCTGTAAACAGATGGTGCTTTTTACGCCGTTACCTTTGCATGGCGTCCTGACAGTTTGAACACTGCTTTTTTTGCCCCCCTTTTTTGTGTGTGCACACAAGCAGTGAAAAAACACACATATAATTAGTGAAGCATATTAAATAAATATAACACTTTTTAAAAATGGCAGGATTGTTCAAGACGCCCTGTCTCACACAACGATGACGTAACGATCGTGAGGATTCTGTCTGACTAATCGACAGTCTGCATCGTTTTCCCAATCACTTGGAACCTCGATGCAGGAGATACCAAAAATAGTACCAGCTACCAGGTACCATCCATGCCTAATCAGGTCTATCGGAAAAGCAAGAAGGGCAAGTGGAGCTGGACCAATACCAGCTGACCTAATCTGCTGGCTTTGGACTGTGGGAGAAAACCCATGGAGGCACGAGGAGTACTGTACATTCAAACTCTGCACAGAAAGGCCAGTCAGCCACGAGGTTCGAACCCAGAATCTTGCTGTGAGATGACAGTGCTAACCACTGCACCACCAAGCCATGATGGTGATAAGAATATGTGACAGCACCTTTTTAGGAACAAACGGCAAAACAGTTCAATGTGTTAAAGGTTGCCGAGGTCAAGGGTGCAGTTAATGCTAAGTGTAGGTACAGCATTAAATAGCTAACAGTATCACACAAGTCAATGGAAATACTCCACAAAGACAGAATAAAGTGTGTGTGTGTGTGTTTTGCATAGATCGGCTGCCATGAGCATCTAAAGTTTTGTGGAGATGTTTTGTAGCACCTGTAAAGCTCATTGACAATTCCATGGCTGCTTACATGCACATAAACTAAATGATATCTGGGCAGGTCTACAATCTCATATGCATATTTCTTGCTAAGCTTATAAGATGTATACTTATTAATAGGCAGATGGCCTTCATAACAGGTCATTATGTGAACACAAAGTGAGCGCTTGAGTTTGTCCCGCGCATATTCTGGCTGTTTTAACATGAACACTAATGTGGAAAATCGTATTTGAAGGAGTGACTTTCACACATTAATTCGAAATTATTTAAGGAAGATTTAGAACTAAAGGCTTTAACTTAATTTTGGTGCTATTGTTCTAGCCGAACGCTAGCTTAGGATTCCCTGCGTAGCTCTGCTTTAAACAGAAGCCTCTATCGCCTGCTACTGTAGAAGGCAATGACCCCTCAGTCCCCAATGGCAAGAGATCAACTCTATCTCTACCACATGCTGAACGGCCCTCAAAGCACAAAGCCACCCTGGAATTCTGCCGAGAGAAATCTAGTAAACACTCCTGTGCCACAATCAAGAGGAGAATTACTGCTGGTTGATGGTGATCAAAATTGCTTTATGCTCCTATGTGAATTGCGTGTTTGCGGGGGGGGGGGGCAAATGAAAGGTTTGTATTGGGGTGGTGGCCGTGGGGCACTCGGGGCATTCTTAAAATTAAAAGTTGTAGCCTATTAGTCTGTGTTTGGTAGCTGAGCACGCACCCATGCCTAGCATAGGAGCTAATGGGAAAAGATGTGTGGAAGTGTATGATTTATGGTTGCACGCAAGCAGGGGTGGAATAATTTGGTGCAGAACGGGTACTTACTGAACGGCAACAACTCGCCTACTTATCCGTACTTTCTGGTGATAAATTAGCTCTTGTTTAAAGTAGCCGGGGACCCATTTTTCATTTTGATTACTACACTTGATATCTCTTTCTTTCTTACTCTTTCTTTGTCAGCAATGGTCCTTTGCATTTTTGTGTACCAAGTCTATGTGTTTGAGTATTCCCCTGCTCCCGCCTCTCTGTCTCTTTCAGTCCAAACCCCCACAACACACATATATATACACACACCTTTCTCAGGGTCTTTCTCACTATATTGCTGCATACCTGTACACCATTCTCTTCTTTCTTTGTTGTATCCAAAGCTCTGTGGCCTTCCTTGTTGACCGTTGGCTGTCAGTCATCTGATGAGTCCAGCTTGGACTTTCTTCCTGCCAAGATGACATTCCCATTGATCCTCCTCTGTCTAGAGTGACAGGAGTCAGGGAAATAAGCAAGTGAAATATTAAGTTATCGAGGCACATCCTAATCAATAAACAACCCCCATGACTGCAGTGGCCACCGAGGTTATGTCTCTTGATAGTGGACCCTGGTAATGTGTTTGACGTGGCTCTGGACCAAAGCTATATGGGCTCAACCCGGCCCTGATCAGCCCACATCGTAGCTTTTGCCCTGCAGCCAATTTCTTAGCTGGCATCTGCTCCTCTTTTCCTCCATTCTCTGGCACTGCCACCAGTGCCTGTGCCTGGGGTAGTGTTGGCAGAACTGGATGCACTACAGAGTGCATAAATAAAACATATGACCACTGTAATGAGAAAATATGGACAGGGCCAGCAGCAAGCACTGGTCATGGAGGCGAAGGACAGGCTTGGGCTTGCTAGTGGCCAGTCACCTGAAGCTCTGCCTTCATCCCGGAGCAGTGGGATACAGGATTTGACATTGAGCAGGGTACATAGCATGAACTCTAACGTAATTAAATAATAAAATTAAAAAAAAAAAAAAAATCACACCTGCCCTGAACACATGGTCAAAGGTTTCTGTCATGCTAGAAGTATTACCAGTTTGGAACAGGACTGGCTGACAATTTCTCATCCCAGAATGAATCATATTGTATTGTATGTCTCATAGTTTCTTTAACGAACCCCTGTTTCGTGTTTTTCTGTTTCTGTAGACTAGTCCACTGTGTCCACCCTGTGAATAGACCCAGATGTATGATGCAGAAAAGCACACACCTAGAAGTCATTAGTCATTTCCTTGGCTTGTGGGACAGGGGTCAGGGCAACAATGGCCAGGCAGACCCCGGTGTCACTGACATTTCTGCCCCCATTTAGACTCAGAAGAGCAGCTGAGTGTGCAACTGAGGTTGCTCTGTGCACTGCCCTGTCAGGTCTACCCCCTCTGCTTTTTCACCTCACGCTTTTGAAACATGCACCAGCTGACTGACAGCTATCTCCTGCACCCCATCCCAACCATCCCCCCACCTGCCATGCCGCTGATAAAATGTTAATGTAATTAACAGATAATGACTGTTGTTTTTAGCTGTCGATACACAGACTGTGAGAGGGATAAAGGATTCAAGGCCTGCAAAGTCACTTTCAGATATCTGCCAGCCATTGTAGATTTATTTGCCAAACACTCCCCCTCCACCTGTCTTGATCAGCCATCCCACCTACTAGCCCATACCTGCCTGTCTTCGTCCTCCCTGGGCTGACAGATATGCTGTGCTAATGACAGAGCAGGAGTCTGGGCCCAACCTTGGTTATGGTACACTCCGGTCTCAACGCCACTGGGGAGTCTTATTAACTCTTAGAGTCCTGATGGTCTTTTTTGGAGAACAGAAGTGAGTGTGTTCATAAATCATAAGCCTGAACCAGGCAGCTAGACACCCTTCTCAATAAAGACATGGACGGGGACGCCTGGCACCAACAAGACAAATGTATTTATTCTGAACAAGAAGCACCACTTAGGCCTATCACGACATGGAGAAGAGCAGCCAGTGGCATGGATTCTTTCCTACCCCTACGTTTTTAATAAGCATCATGCCCAAACAAGATTAGGTGCTTCCAGTTTACAAAATGTCAAAGAAGGCAGCACTATCACTCATAATAAATGGGCTTATGCAAACAGTAGGGTTTGTGCCACGCATAAGCGTGAGTTCGGAGTGTGAAGCAGTGATGGTGTGTGCTGATATGCAATTATTCTAAAGAGTATCAAAGTTGAGGCACAGACTGTGCGTTTGTCTTCCCAGGCGTTGGTTTCCCCTAAGAAAGAACTCATGAATAAAAAAGAGAAATACCAAGAACTAATGATAAGCACATCCACACACAACACAACCAGATTTTCAAGCAAAATGTCTTGTTCGTAATTGTCATACATATGTACCCAATTAGGCCATGTTCACACTGCCATCCTGAAGTGACTCAAATCTGATTTATTTGTTATTATTTTTTGCCTTATAGTGACACAGATCTGATCTGTTCTGTTCAGGGCCATGTTGACACACAAGTCTGATCTATCCAAATCAGATTTGATTCATATGTGGTCCTATATCTGATGTGTGTCCTATCTGTGGCCATGTGACGTCAATATAAATGGTCAGATCTGAATTTACGTGGCTTTTTGTAGCACCGTGTTCTGCCGATTTGTTCTACCAATGGAGATATGCTACTTAATGGCTAAAAGATTTTAGGGTTAACTTTAAGCTGTAAGTCTTAGGGTTAAGGTGTGGGTTAGGTTAAGGGCTATGACTAAGATCAAGTTTATTCTCTGCTATTGGTAGTATTTATTCTCGCTATGGATTCCAAATTTTTCGCCAAGGTAGCACAAATCAGCAGAACACTGGCAGTGCAGCATAAACAACTATGGACTGTTTGCAGTCGTCCAGAGCAAAATGTGATGCATACATTAGCTACTATTTTAATACCATGAGTCGTCGGTTTTTTTGGTGTTGGTGACAAAGATGACTCGAGCAAAAAACTTATCAGTGTGCACGTGCGTGCTGTTTCGGAGGACAGATGTGTCCTCATTAAGTTAGATACAGATCACTTGTAATTATGAATGTGAATCATCAACATGGGCAAATCCGACCTGAGCAAAAAAAAAATAAATGAGGCTTGTAATGTGATTGTATCTGTCTTGGTTTATAACAATTTCAAGAAGTTTTTAGACTGTGAGATTACAGCAGGCTTTTAAGATTATTACTGGATTAACTTCTGGGCCACATTCTATAACACTGTATGGTAATATAGACTACATGTCATACAATGTAGGTCCTGTAACGATGACCTGTGATTAAAGAAAATGACCACATCCTGCTCACGCCATTTATCAGCATGAATGTGCAGGAAACACAAGGGGTCGCATAAGCAGAACCATTCTTCAAAGTGAACTTAGAGGTGAAAAGGACGTTTATTTCTGTCCATTAGCATGTTTTGTTTACATTTTGCCATTGAGTTGAGTTTTGCATAATCCTATGGGGTTCTCCTGTTGGTGGCTTTTAGATAAGAGTTCTAGCAGCAGTCACACTCTGTGATTTTAAACTCACTGAAATTAAATTAGTTTAAAGGATTTGGAAAAGTTACTGCTTAACATGCTTTTAGGTTGGAAGCTATGATAAAAAAAAGATTAACAAGAAAAATAAATATTTAAGTTGGAAAAAAAAGATGCTATAATTCTGCTTATTCTGAAATTACATTGAATTAACTAAGCAATTTCTGCAACTTTCTATTTAAAAAAAGCAACATATCCTTTATATATTGCATCATATTATTTTCATGATATATAACAATATCTAACTTTGATGAATAGATAATTATTCAATAATAATAATAATAATAATAATAATAGTAATAATTCAGAAGCATTATTGTCCTTTTTTGAATTCTATCTGTAATTTTCTTACTATGTTCAGTAGCTCATTGTTTATATATATATATACAAACACAGTCAAAAGTTTGGACACACTTTCTCATTCTGTGGTTTTCTTTATTTTTATTATTTTTAATAATGTAGATTAACACTGAAGACATCAAAATGATGAAGGAACACATACTGTATGGAATTATGCAATAAACAAACAGAAACAACCAGAATATATTTTATATTTTAAATTCTTCAAAGTAGCCACCTTTTGCTTTGATGACAGTTTTGCACACTCTTAGCATTCTCTCAGTCAGACTCATCAGCTATTCACCTGGAATGCTTTTCAACAGTCTTGAAGGAGTTCCCAGAGCTACTGAGCAAATGCTGACTGCTTTGTCTTCACTATGTCATCAAAGCAAAAGGTGGCTACTTTGAAGAATCTAAAATATAAAACATATTCTGGTTTGTTTAACACTTTTTTG
>JAOVYU010000002.1:18360546-18371342 GCA_025674565.1 Synodontis membranacea
ATTTCCCTGAACATAATATATCCCCTAACATATCCTCCCTAGCTTTCTAGCCTTGTAATTAAACCCTTACACTATTTGTCCGTAGGAAACGGTGTTTTTTTTCCCTTTGTGTGTGTCTTGAGAGTGTAGTCAGGGCATCCCATGTCTAGAGATCTTCCCTGGAATCTGGAAAATAAAAATAAATTCTACCTCGCATGATTGGTGGAGATTTCAGCCAATCACACTCCCCTGTCATTAATCTATGAAGCTTCTAAAGCCCATCTTAGAAAGCACTTAGAGGCCTATATTTTTCCTTTACAGCTTGGAGAAGCTATTGCCAAACTCTCAGACCAGGGGTTGAGAAAGGCTCTGTGCCTTTAATGTGAAGAGTATCTTCAGGAATTTTAATTAATTTCCCTCTTACACCAGCTGAATCTGCTTTAATTTTCCCCCCAAGGACTTTTATAAATTTCATCATTAATAAAATCAGACATTCAATTAGTCCCAAAAAAAATCTAGATTGCCAACTGTTTCATAACAGTCTTGCTATGGTTTCCCTCCCTTTTGTGCTATAAGGTAAGGTGAGAACGGCGGCGGTGGTGTTGGAGGAGGAGAGCGAGAAAGTTAAAACTAATTTCATTAATCTAATTGTCATCACTTCGAACCATCTCTTAATTAGTACAAATTAATATGATTAATCACAATAATGACAAAAACTCATTCAATTACAGCTTTTGAATGGAGAGGGGATGTGTTGGGCTGATATGGGGGGCATAAAAAATGGGGGTGGTAGGGAAGCTCAGCTGAGCCAGCCGGGATTCGTCCTGATTATTCCAATAACTGACAGGTTATCAATCACCCTCTGCTTTCAATAAAAAAAAAAAAAAAAAAGAGCAGAAAGTTGAACAGGAGGCAGGACACCTAAGTCGCTTGGCTTTTTTTTTTTGTTGTTGTCTTTCTCTTACAGAGGCGCAAAGGGTGCATTTATACTATTATATATTATGTTCGGTTTTCCAAAGAATCAAGCGAACGTAGTGATGACCAAAGGGTTTTTGGAAGACAGCACAGGTAACCGTACGAAATTAAAGAATGGTTCTGTTAACCATGTTAACCAACTTATAGATTAGAGGACATGATGAGCAAACATGAGTACGCCTAAGGTCTATAGGTACTGTAGTGTCTGATATCTCCCTCACCAAAGCTGTCCGTCTTTCTCAGGCTCCGTTGTTATGATTGCCATCATGACCCAAAATTTAACAAACAGGAGAGCAGAAGGATGTCACCATTTGTCACATGTCATCCAGTCACAATGTAAACATCATGTCCACCTCCCGAGCCAGCGCAGGTTCGACACAGCTCATAGGGGACTGTGGCACCCAGCTCTCGAGTCAGGACGTGCCATCTTACCACCGTCTGGATACAGAAATGGAGCGAGAGATATACAGTAGAGAGAGAAACCTCTATACCCAGAGGGGAGAACGGTCTCACAGATATGTCTAAGAACAAGCATACTCCTTTGGGAAAGCTAGGAATGAGGAACCATTTGTAAGTGCACAAGGAATCCTAAGAGACCGTAAAGAAGACTTATGTCAGAAACATCTCATGTTACGTCATTTCGAAAGCAAGGCATCAATTCCATATTAAATAAAGTATATGTGATTTGTAAAATGATTTTTTTTCCCTGGTATTTAAAATAATTTGAACTTTGATGCAAAGGAACATTACAATTGCATTCTTTAAAAAATATATATAATGTACTTTCGTGGATGAAACAATTTTATGTAAGCTTTATCATTTTATCCTTTTTGATATATTTAATTAAAAAAAACATATCCTATTACTCAACAATAATATGATGATTTTTGAAAGCAGGAAGCTAGTAGATCAATATTAAAAAAAAAAAAAAAAAAACATGCACAGTGAACTATGAATAATAAGGTTAAGGGCATTAAGAATATTCAAAGCTTCCAGGATCAAATCCACCGCAATGGCCTGAATTTTAATTTATGGCTTTCTCGTACAGCCGTCATATCGAATCCAACCATGTTGTCCTTTTCATTATGAGTAAAGCTAGTGGAGGCTTATTCAGAAACCCACAGGACAAACAGGACATTTGTCAAGGTCTAAACACTGCAGCATTGAAAGCTTTGCCATGTGCATACCCATACACCCAGCCATACACACACAAACTCCAACACGCACCTGTGAAATCCCAGCATGCCGCATATGCAAAAAGATGGAGTAAAGCCAGTCATTGTCCCTGTGCTGCCTATGTGAACCCAATTTCCACGCTTTCCAGTTTAAGTGCAGCAGCCTCCAGTAATGGCACACTAATCTCACTTTGACTCCGTCTTTTTTTTCTCTTTTTTTCTCCACATTATTGTTGAAATAAATAACCTTTCACCACAATCAGTTTGGGGGATCTTCCCTTAAATTATTACGCCACAGATAGCTCACTCATGATCTGCCTCTATATACATTAACGATGGAGGAAAGTGATTTATTGGCGAGGTGCAAGGAGAGGGGAAAAAATTAGAAGACGGGAGCGGTGAGGTGAGTTCCAGTGAGGCAATTGTGCCCTCTTCTGGTGGTTTGTATTGGCCACAGGTCTTCAAAGGAGCTGCTGAAGTGGACAAAATTGATTTGAGTTTGCTCGTATAGTCACTGGACACTTTATTAGGAAAACCAGAACACCTCTACAATCATGCAATTATTCAGACAGCCAATCGTGTGGCAGCAGTGCACCATGAGCTTCATTTCTGTCTGATATTCACGGCAAATTTCATTATAAGGAGAATGAGTGTGGTATGTTTGTTGGTGCCAGGTGGTATCGATTGAGTATTTAAGAAACTGCTGATCTCTTGGGATTTTCATTAGAATTTGCACAAAGTAGTTTCCTAAAGAAAAACCATCCAGTGAGCGGCACTTCTGTGGGCAGAAATGCGTTGATAAGAGAGGTCAGATTAGATTGGGCGAAAATTCAAAATAAGCACCCTTTGCAACCATGGTGAGCAGAAAGGCATCTCGGAATGAACCTTGTGGCAGATAAGCTTCAAAGGCAGAAGCCCACGTCGGGTTTCACTCCTGTCAGCCACGAACGGGAATCTGAGGCTACAGTGGATACTGTGGCTCATTGACACAGGACAGTTGAAGACTGGAAAAAAGACCAGACAGTCTTCTTCAGCTACATGGTAAAATGATTGGATGATTGCATTGATGATTATGACCATCGTTAATCTTATCCTAGTTCTGAAATGACTACAAAGCATGTTGTTCTGTATACAGTATAACATATTCTCTTTTATCGTCTCTCTTCCTCCACAATCATGTGATGCCCACATCAACCTTATCAGTGTCTTGTTTGAATGAAATCAACTTTAAGTTAAAAAAACAATATATAGATTTTTTTCCCCCAGTTTACTATTGTCACCTAATTCGTTACTTAGAAGCAACAGTCATTTCCATAAACTTCAATGTAAAAGCATCAAAACATTCTATGCCTGAATCTGATATGCATGGACCTATCGGGGATCAAGGGTGATTGAACGGTTTCTGCCATGATGTATAAGGCCATAGACCATGTCTCGTCGAACCCTCTCCTCTCTGCTCCCCCCCTTTCAACTCCAGTGAGGTGTCGTTACACGCTCGGCTAACCCCTCTTCCATGACAGACTGTTACCTCTTGAAGCGGAAACACATTTGATTGTTAACATCTGGGCTATTACAATTGCAAACCAGGGCTCTGTACATCAATCAGAAAGTGATTTCAAAACAAAGAGACCATCTTCCAATCAATCTATTGGGAAGCAGGGGCATTACATGCTCCTGTAATCCCGGCTAATTAGCAGGATAATAGGAACGAGATTTATGAATCCAGCGGAGAGGAATGGAGGCGCGAGAGGGATAGGCGCAAATTAGCAGGGAGGCATGCCAGAGCCTCAATAAAGCCGATGAGCTCTTCTTCCACTGTGTTGTTTTTAATCAACTTCTGTCCCTTATTCCATCTCCGCAATTCTCTCCCTCTCCTCGTCTCCCTTCCTTTCTTCTCATTCCCTGTGAACGTGAAGGATGTCAGTGACTTGTTTGGATTAAATCGGCCTTAAGCCTGATTAAGGACCTTGAAGCTGAGAGATTACAGGCTGAGCTTCCCTTTTTATTCAGCCCCACCATTGTTGCTTAATTGGTCACTATTTACTTGTTGTGATTAGGAGCTTTGATTATTTGTTCACACTGCTGATCTTTCCGCTGCAAGGCAATCATCAGGAAGAATGGCTGAGAAGGCTTTTAGCAGTGAACTGGATATGTGGTCTGCTGTGGATGATTGGGGTGAAGTGAACAACCATATGGAGGTTTCTCAGCTGACTGAGCAAATGGAGAGCGAGAGAGGTTCCCCTCTTTGGTTCTTGCGCTTGTTGGGTTTATCCTTCGTTACTAACGATAGTAGGAAGGAGACATGAAAAAGAAGAGACCGGTTATATTAGTGCATGCTGGATAATTATTACTGGTATGACTCATGTATAAAGAGCATTTCAATCATTCAGTAATTCATTAGAAAGACAGGTCCTGGCCTGGTTTAGAGCTTGCTTGAACGACCTGTTTATTAATTAGATGGATTATTCAGAGCCTAAAAAGTGCAATATGGTGTCTTATACAGTAAGTTTCCTCTATTGCTCTGTTATTTTTCTTTCTCTACGGCACAGTTTGCGAACACAATAGTGTTTTTCATCTGCACGCTGATGATGTACAATAAATATCAGTTTAGCCAGATTGAACGTAAGATGCATTTACCTGCTTAATGGGCAATTTGAAATTGATTACTACAAAAAAAAAAAAAAAAAAAAAGGAGTAATGGAAACAAGTGAATTTTGAAAAAAAAAAACCCTCTCAAATAGCACAAACTTTTTTAAGCTTGTATGAGACGGTTTTTCAGATAATTCAATAAAGCAATATTTGAAAAAAAAAAAAATGGAAACATTTATTTTGCATTTAAATAACACAACATGAAGAGGAAGTGGAAACAATAACCTTCCGGAAAAAGGAGAGGAGAAAACCCAGCTTTAACTGCATAACATCACTCAGTGGAAACACAGACCATTCACAATTTTGTTTTGTAGAAATCTTTTTTTTTTTTTTTTTTTTTTCAAATATTGCTCCTTTGCTTTGCGCAAAACTGCAATGAAAACCCAGCTATGGCAGAAACTATGTCAGAAAGACTTAGCTAGTTTTATGCCATATACCTTGGCTACCTACGTAGTGCTATAATAACTACAAAACATATACAGTACTGTTGACCCCTTGAAACAGTATAATCCAGTGCTTTGCTCAGCAGAGGCAGATCTGCTCTTAATCCCAATGGTTCACTTGTAGCTCAGCCAGTGTATGATTATTATTTTCTCAAAAATTCAAGGATATGTTATAATGTTCCTGGGTAGATTACAAACTCCTTCTCTATAGGTTTTTTCAATTCCAGACATAGAGTTTCATATAACCGTTGGAATGTTTCATAGCTACTTCCTTATATCCTTAAATATGTTTTTAAACTTGTGTAGTAATTTTGCATTAAGTACTAGATTGGCTAATTGTGTATTATTGTAAACATTTGAATCTCTTAACATTTCGTACACACTAGTGCCAAAACCTGACTAAATGTGTGGAGAAGTATATATGAGTGCAGATTCTTCCAGACACACGTACTGCATGCTTCAGTGAAGCAATTAAGAAATGATATAAATCATATGCCGTGGCCATTAGAGTCGTCTGATCTCAAACAAACTGGACACCAATGGCAGATTTTAGAATAGCGTGTTAGACAGCGTTCACCACTAACCTAAAAAAATAAAAAACACACACACAGTCTAAGGAATTTGTTTTGAAAGGATGGAGTTCATGCCTCTATCCAGTACATCTCCAGAAATTTGTAGAATCTATGCCAAGATGCACTGAAGCTGTTTCAGCGACATCGTATTTGTATTTTCCTTTAATTTGTCACCGGTCTGTATGTGATGAACTACATCAAGACCTCAGATTGAAAAATCCATATAAACCTAATTGTAATAATTGTGCTAGCCTTTTGTTTTATAAGGAAAGATTTTTTTTTTTCTGGGCTGTGAATACAGTATATGCAGATCTGTGATATGGTAAAGAGTATGACTCGTAATCTAGGTCATGCAAATCATAACGCTCTACTTAAGCTGATTTAGCCCTACTTCCCATAGAATTACACTTCCTTCCGAGTCCCTTGGTCCCGGTGTGTGTTTGACAGGGCTTGTCAGAAATTCCGCACCACGTTCGGCACGTATTCCTTATATACTGTACCTGGGTTCTGACACAATGCAGATCAGCCGCATGGCTCCCTGCAGTGCCCGGTCAGCTGTGGAGCTCTCAGACAGACAGCAGCGCTAAAAGGTTAGCCAGGTCTCCCTCTGTCCTGCTCATCCAGAACTCAGCAGTGCTATGATGCATTACAAAACCCCTCTCAACATTTCCTATAGCATTGGAGCCATGATTAGACATTCAAGGCCTTTCAGCCTTTGAAGACTCGTGGCATTGGTATACTGACTCTTGGTTAAAGAAGCTGCTTGTAACATATCAGGAGGCTTTATTTTTATTTTTTTTTGGGCTTTTGAAGTTTTCATGCTGTTTTTTTTTTCTTTCTTTCTTTCAAAATTAACCCCTTTTTTTTTACATGCCGCATGAAATCCAAAACGGAAAGCCAAGATCCACCGTGACAGCCGAGTTTTTAAAGTCACAGAGTGCGAGCTGAGCAGGAAGGGGATGTTGGGAGCAGTCTCAAGAGCACACAGCCCACTGCCACCCAAGCAGCCTGGTCCTCTTCCCTTGCGGCCCTTGCAGTCCCTGACCTTGCCTTGTGGTGGGAGGACATCTCCCATTAAACCGTTGCATTCTGATAAGGCCATTTCTTTTCTTTCAGCATCCCTTTAATGTCAGGCCTGAAATATGAAGTCATTAGGCGATATTAAAACAGTGCTGACAAACTAATTAACAGAAGACATTATACGGGATGGGCTCAATTAATCCGCTTTAATTGCTCTTTTAAATGGGGGGCTCAAATTAAAATTAATAAAGATTTACCGGTGATCACACAAAACTACGCCAAGGAGTGGCTGTCTGAAGGGCAGGCAAAAGTCAGCTTCCTCTGTGCTAAAGTTCCAGGCAGCCTGCTCTACTGTACTGTATGTGCCTTCCTCACCCCAGCTCCCAATCAAATGTTTATGCACCCACAAGCTCAAAAACATGAAACACCCAAACCCCTCAGACCAATCAAATCCTCTGACAGTCAAAGGTATAAACACGCAGACATTAAAATGAGCAAATACTGATAACTCAAGCAAGCAAAGCACCAAATCTTTAAATCATCCAAATATTTAAAGCCCCCCCCCCCCATTACCTCCATACACACCAGAACTGTCTCATGATTTAGCTCAGTTCAGATCCTTTCATGTAATATATTTCATTATCTTGACACCAGATACGTTTGATCTGTTAATATATTATTTATATATCATATGTATTATAGATTACTTAGATTTCTTTTTCATTTTAAGTTATTTTAACAACATAAAAAAAAAGTAAAAATAAAAAACTTTCCTACAACTTAACTGCATCTTCTTCTCTTTTCAAGTTTCATTAACTTTGTCCAATTTAAAGCCTTTTTTTTGTAAATTTTTAAAAGAATAATTTTCTAATATGCCACAGAGTATAGAAGGTTATGGGATATGTTTTTTTTTTTTTTTTTTTTTAATTCAGAGCATGTTTTAAAAGGTATAACATAAAATGTACAGCTTTCTGACTTAGTAATTTAGTAAATTCCATGTTTACAACATTTTCAAAGAGCTATACAAATAAAAGCATTAATAAACAGGAATATTGTCACCTTTTCATGATAAACACATTGCAAGTGTTTTTAAACTTACAATATATTTAAAGTAGTTTTGTCTTTAATTTGACTATTTTCTACATTGCAGAACAATCCTGAAGGTGATCTAAACTATGACATAACACATAGAGCATATACGGAAATGTGTGCTGAACATATTGCATTGTTCAAAGTAACTACCTCGATGACAGCTTTTCACACTACTGGCATTATCATCTTCATGAGCTAGTCACCTGGAATGCTTTTCAGATAACAGGTGAGATTTGTCAAAAGTTAATTAGTGGAATTTCTAGCCTTCTTCATGTGTTTTTGACCATCAGTTGTGTTGTGTTGAGGTAGTGTTGATATACAGTACATAGCCTTATTCCACAACTGCACTAATCCATATTTGTTATATGGTTTGTTATACCCATTTTTTTTTTTTTTTTTTTTTTATCTTTTTCTGCTATTTTGGCTTCATAATTACAGAACATGCATTTATTTATACTAATTCGCACAAATTATTTGAATGGATCCTTGTCTCGATCCTGAAATAAAAAACAGTAAAGAGAAACAGAAACTACAGATCAGTTACAGTAAAATAAATCTATTAAAATGCAATTGTTGTAATGAAAATGACGATGTAATTCTAAAAGGACACTCGTATCAAAAGGTACTGCTCCAAGAAAAAGGATAATATAGAGCTATAGGTTCTGGAACTTTTAAATCAGACTAAATGAAATGGTGTGTTTCTGTAATAAGAGAAAGAAAACTTTGCTTGAGTTCAATCAAACACTCCTCCTCTTCCTCCTTCCCATTTCGGCTATTCCCAACTAGGGGTTACCACAGCGGATCTTTTTTGTCTGCATGTCTGATTTGGCAGAGTTTTTACACCGGACGCCCTTCCTGACGCAACCCTCCCCATCTATCCAGGCTTGGGACCGGCACGCAGGCACAAACCAGAGTGCGCACCCCCTTATGGCTGGGTCTTTGTACAGCACCCGGCCTTCTCTGGTTGTCTCCCATCCAAGTACTAACCAGGCCCGCCCCTGCTTAGCTTCCGAGAACAGGCGAGATCGGGCACCCCCAGGGCAGCATGGCTATCGAGTTCACTAAAACACTATACCATAAAATACAATAAGGCAGCTATTAATTATTTTTGTAAGTTTGCATTTTTGAGAGGTTGTGGCTGAAGAATGAGGCACTATTGACATGTACAGTAGTTTGTCCTTTCTATGTGATAGTGTTTCCCTCTTCTGGTCAAAGTTATAAATGGCAGAAAGCACACAAAATGTTTCTTTCTGTCCTCTTAAGTATCTCAGTTTGAATACGATAGCAATAAAAAAATTACAAGAGGAGCTCAAATGTTACCGACCAGGCCATTTGGATGGAGTAATATACCGTACGCCCATATTTTTAGAGGATAAATCAACATTAACTTCAGATTTAAAGGCTTTATTATAAATGTTTTATTATTATAGCGAAATGCACTAGGCCTATAATGTAAATGATGCATGGCAATTGGCAATCTTTGCTATTTGGACAAGGAGAATTAATAGGTGATAAAATATTTGACAGGCATCTTTAATCTTGCAGTTGGATGTGAGACCACTAGGGGGCATTATTTCCCTTCCATCATAGTTAAAAGGTTTCTGGGGCCTAATGGTGTATTCCTTGGAGTTGACATTGTCACTTCTACCTTTAGGAAAACTTGCTTTTTCTCTCTCTCTCTCTTTATTTCATGTTCTGTGTATTCATTTTACCTCTGTTTAATTTGACCTGCCATTTAATTTGGCCGTTAATTCATTCAAGGCTCTCAGAATTATGTTTTTTTTATTATTATTATCTGATTCCAAGCGAAAATGAAAAATGGCTCTACAGCTGAAGTTGAAAACAACAGAACGCACTTTCTGACTTGTTCTAACCAAGGCAGTAATAGAAGAACATTTTACAATAAGCAGAACACTTCAGCACAATTATGTATGTTTTAATTGAAAAGGTAAGCCAATTTATTTTGGGGGAGATTGATCTAATTAAAAGCAAATTTCTCAGAATTAATTGCCACGTTTTTTTTTTAATTATTATTATTGGGGGGTTTTTCTCCTCCTCACAATGCCAATTAAACTCATGTGTTAATTTCTTTAGTATTGTAATGGTTGCTTGGGTGCCTTGCAGGGTTTACTATTTAATGTGTTTCCATCATGGCCTACAGTGGTTCTGATTAAAACATTTACACAAACAAGCTACTGCAGATCAATTAAAGCAGTCCTTAGCGTGGCCAGTTATCTCGTGTTGAATATGTTAGTGTGTGTGTGTGTGTGTGTGTGTGTGTCTGTGTGTGTGTGTCTGTGTGTGTGTGTAACTAAATGAGGAATTGAGAGCTTATGTTTAGCCTGAGACCACAATGGACACAGCTGGACAGTTTAAGGTTCAAATAAACCTCATCTTGTCTTTTTCCAGTGTACAATTTTATGTTTTCTGCCACTTCTGTTCATTATGATGCTTATGATTTTGTGGCCCGTTCACCTCAAGGTTTGATGTGTTGTGCGTTCTGAGATGCTTTTCTTCTCACCTTATAAAGAACGGTAATTTGAGTTATTGTCAGCTTCAACCATTTTCCTTTTACCTCTCTTATCAGCAAGGAGTTTTTCCCCTAATCACTGGATGGTTATCCCCCACCCCCCCCCCCCCCCCCCCCAACTCCATTTTGTGTAGACAATTCTGCATGAAATCCCCAGCATATCAGCAGTTTCTGAAATGGCTCAAACCAGCCAAATCAAACAATTAAAGGATTACCACATGAAAATATCATAGCAACCTTGTAGTAATCTTACAAATACACTATAGTGCTCATATACTCTTATAGTAATTTGGGACAATTTAGTGTAGACCAACTACAGATTGTAGTTACATATTTTTCATTAAATATTAATATATATTAT
>JAOVYU010000002.1:18371442-18385004 GCA_025674565.1 Synodontis membranacea
TATATATTATAGAAATATTCATTCAGTCATATAATTAATATTATAGGATTCCTACATATAGTTATATAGTGACTATAATTTATAGTGCGCTGTAACATTCTACAGTTTTACAGTGTTAGATTGTTCCAAGTACCTGTAGTACTATAGTAAAACTAGAACTATAACATAAAATTACTACTGAGACTACTGAGACTAAGTAACTAATATTGATAGGTTACTACACATAAACAGGTATAACAGAGGTACTATAAGAATGGACTACAATATTCTAGAATATTCTTCTCATCTGTACTTGTACTAAATTTGTTCTAGAGGTATTACAGAACATCATAGAAGTATAACACATTATTATAGAAATCTTTTAGTATTGCTATAGCTTTGTTTCCTAACAGATATTATTTCATGAATGTGCATGTGTTCAGGTGTTCCTATTAAAGTGGATGGTGGGTGATTTGATGATTTAATTCCACTCGTTACTGTCACCCAGAGTCTGGCTCCTGTCAAGCTTTCGTCACGTTGTTGTTTCAGGTTTTTTTTTTTTTTTTTTTTTTTTTGTTCTTGGCGCTGGTTTGCCTGCTAGAATTTCAAACATAAATCTACGTCTGGATTTCTGTACAGCTGCTATTGTTAAAATGCCATGCAAATAAAAACGAATGAAAAAATGAATCAAATTATTTTCAGATGTGCTTCACAGCGGATGAGTTGGCGATAATGTGGCTGCTTGAAGGAAACATTGGACGTTTGAGTGGAATTCTGCCCGGGTTGCAGATCTCCGTCACGTGCTCATGTGAATTAGTCATGACCAGAGAATGCATTGTTGTTTTTAAGACATGGCAGTTGCAAGCGCTTGTGCCCGCCCTGACACAATGAGCAAAGGCCTTAGAGATATGACTTGAATCAGCTGCAGAGAACAAAACGGCTCTGCGCTCTCAACAGCAGCCTTTATGGCGTGGATTACTGGCACCTTAGTGGGCTGTGTTGGGGAAAAGTGCTTTCAATGGTGTTTAGGCCCATCACATGGGTGAGCAGACCAGATGTTTCCAGAGCTTGAAAAGTCAAACAGCAGTATAATTGTAATTTGACCACAAAGAGATCATCCAAATACTTAATTTGATATAATATACCATACTAAACAACTACAGGCAGGAAGTAGACATATTTTTAATTTGTTACAGACATATGTTGTTGTTTTTTTTCCATAAGATGAAAGTTCCAAGTTATATCACAATCCTTTATATAAGATAAATCCAAGCTCAATAAATTCCAATTTACAGGATGACAGAAGGCGTTTCTCCAAACAAAACTGCATAAATTGATAAAAGAGTTCCTCACTGTATAAAATTAAAGTACAATTCACAACAAATAAAAAGAAAGCTATAGTACATTTGATTCCCTGTATCAAGAGTGAACGACATTGCAAAAATGGCTACTGGATCTCAGAAAGCATTCATATTCACAGCAGACATGAGACATGGTGATAAAACTGATTACATTTCCTTGTTTAGAAACCGCTTTTAGGCCCGCAAGTAGCCGTATCTTATAAATGTGTCTACAAATATGAAGGAGACTTGAACTCTTCAGGAACTTCACTGTCCAGTTTACAGATGATCTTGTAAATGGCTTTTTTCCAAGACGGGTCCGAATCCTTGCTGAGGGAGATGGCGTTATAAAATTCATGCAGGGTGATTTCAGACACCTCCAAGAAGCGCTCAGGCACCTGTCAATCAAAGACAGATGGCAGAAGGTCATGGTGGTAATGGTATAAAATCAAATGGACGGATTCTCATTCTTAAGGAAGCAGCAGGTGAACTCATAATATTCACTAAGAGCAGAGCAGGGTTGAATTATTCTTGTCTAAATGAATGCTTTCGGTCTTTGATGTAACACCATGATGGCATGAAGGGAATGGTAACGGACAAGTGTGATCTCCCTTTTGCCTAACCTGTTCATTAGCACGGTACTCTGGCCTAACAGTGTAGGTCTCCTCATCTTTATGTGCAATTTTTAATGTGCCCACTTCAAAACAGTGTGCACCTTTCTTTACATGCTGCCTTTGCTCTCAGCATGTTTCAAACAAATACAGTGTCAGAACCATTAGCTGACCGGCACTGACTGAAGCTTTGATTTTTTTTTTTTTTTTTTTTTTTTTCAAAATTATTTGTTTGGAAAAAAGACTCAGGCCCTTCCCTGGAGTTTAGGCTTTTTGTGGCACATATAAATTCAGTGCGATCAAACTTTAAGAAGTAGATCTATCTGGTGTAATTTTTTTTTTTTCCCACAGAATGGTTCAGCAAGCAGAATGGCTCAGCAAGTTTTCTTTCTACAAGTACAAAAGCAAGCCCTGGGAATGGAATGTCTTAGGTCCAAGGTAAAGACAACTGTCTCTGCTTGTTCCCATCGACCAGCCCTTCATCCTCAGAATCGGCTGCGTCTTTCTCAGCATTCCGCATCAGTAGCAATCCCAGCCTCGCTCAGGCATGGCCAGTTCCTAATCCTGAGTTGTTTTAGCAGGATTCTGTGGCTTCCTCTTCCCACAGTAGGCTAAAGCGGTGCTGCGCTCTTGGATAATGGCTGCCAAAGGTGCAGTATGACACATGGGTCACACTGCGGACAGTTGCTATATATGTGTCATCTGCTGAAAACCTCAGTGCATAGCTCTGTTTTATGTACGGTATGTATCGTACTCAAGAGAAGAAACAATATCTCACCTAACAGTTAAGTAGGACATAAAACATTAGGGGAAATGCTGTTATAGGAAAATAATCAATGTCGGAGTGGTGTGATGTGTACTGATGCAAAGCAGAGTTACTGTTACTGCCTGGAAGTGGATTATTTTCCTGTAACTGAATGTCCTGAAGTGTTTTAATGCTCTTTTAAAGCAACAATGTACAATTCTAATCATTTTAATTCGTTAAAAAGTTTGTTCCACTTTGTTCCATCACTCATATAATATCAGCTGTAAACAGTGATTCCCTCACCTGCCTCACTTTTTCCTCTCTTTCGACATTAAATAAAGCAGCATTACAAAGCACTGACACTGAAACTCCATCTATAAATGTTAAATAAACATCTCCCAACAAAAAAAAATTCACTATATAAGCAATTTTGCTTTTTTATATAGCAACACATTTTTAATTCAATTCTTACTAGTCTTAGATCATGCGTAGCATGAGCTATATAATCCCTGTGATTAGTTGTTACTATAGAAACGATAACATATTACTACAAGCCCATTAATATACAGTAAACCTGTGATTTGCCTGGCAACTGGTACTATTATCAGAGCTGCTGTTATAAAAATTAATCAACACCTTTTGGACAATCAGAGTCAAGAATTTGACTGCACTGTGGTATAACAGATGATAGTTATCATTAAAAAAAAAAAATCATGCACTGTCTGATCTTATTTATTTCTCGATTTCTTCTTATTTCATTTTATGATTTTTTTTTAACTGTTCTTCTTTTTTTACATTGATTAAAAAACTATGAACTAACACATAGTAAGTCTAAAAGATAAGTCTTTAAATCAAAATGCCTTTAAAATCATCGAGAATCAAATTTCAGAGGGTGTGTCCATGTTGTGCCTGGGACTGTCAATCTCGGGCATTACAGCCTGTATGAAAGGATATGTACCTGGAAGTCGTTGGCTTTGTTGTAGTGCATGTTAAGAGCACGGAAGACTTCAGAGTCTCTGGTAACAGAGATGTCTTTCACGTCACTCACTCCATCTACAATGGCCTGCCGTGCAAACTTCTCCATTTGAATGTAGTAGAACTCTCGGAAGTTACTGAACCACTTGATTAGCTGGGAGGTGATGCAGCGATTAAACTAAAAATAGATGAGGGGGAAAAAAATTGACATTTCATTTAGATGTTTAAAGAATACATTTTGCATTCAAAACATTCATTTAAAAATGTAACGATGATGAATGTTCAGAAAGAAAATATCATCAGGGAATAATGTCTCAAATAAAAACACGAAGGCTATCTGAATTCTGCAGGAACAAAAATAAGTGAGAGCCAGAGCCTCCAGATGAACTGTTTTCAAGTTTTCAAAGAAGCTTAAAACAACCTACAAGCCTACTTCATTATAA
Source organism: Synodontis membranacea (assembly GCA_025674565.1). Taxonomy (NCBI): domain Eukaryota; kingdom Metazoa; phylum Chordata; class Actinopteri; order Siluriformes; family Mochokidae; genus Synodontis; species Synodontis membranacea. The sequence goes on from JAOVYU010000002.1 coordinate 18,375,536, forward strand.
AACCACTCGACAGTGGACCAAAGAGAGCTGAGGCAGTTTATAAGGCATAAGGTGTTCATACCAAACACCGATTTGATTTCTTTTTTATTTTAAGATTACGGTACACTGTTTTTATATTTAGTAATTTTCTATTTTATTATTTAAAAACCATCTTTACACAATCATTTACAAGTACCTAAGAATTTTATAGTATTGTTTTATGTATATTCTGTATATCACCTTATATAAAATATAAAACAGTGAATAAACATATACAGTTCCCATGTGGCAAGGGCGATGCTTTAGTTTTTGCTACATACTGAAGACATTTGGGTTTGGCATCAAAAGATGCTTTTCAGCTTTCATTTCCTGATGTTTACATCTAGATGAGTTAAGAAACTTTAAAAAAAAAAAAAAAAAAATGCCACCTTTTGTTCGAACCCACCCATTTTTCGTGTGATCAGAAATATTGGAACATGTGACAGCTGTTTCTTGTTGCCCAGGTGTGCCCTGTTAGATTGTTCTGTCTACAGGAGAAAATCAAGCCATTTTGAAGCTGAGAAAAGAGGGGAAAGTTGACATGCAATACAATTTGGACACTGTGAGAAAAAAAACAGTCAGTGACATCACCGACAACCTCCACAGGGCCGGGACAGAAGATACCGCAATCCAGTGTTTGAAGCAGAAATATAGAGGGAAAAAAACCACACGATCAGCAGTAAGAATCAGGAGACCAGATTGGAATTTGAAAAGAAATAAAGAGGTGAGCCACACAAGGTCTGTAGGCATGATTAACCTCTACCAATGTGTCTGACTGGGAGGAATACTAGCATGCAGAAAGGCAAGGTCTCAAAACACACCGCGAACACTTTCTTCATCGGGGGAACAATATGGAAGGTTTTAGACTGGCCAAGTCAATCACCAGACCTTAACCCAATTGAGCATGCATTTCACCTCCTGAAGAGGAGACTGAAGGGAGGAAACCCCCAAAACAAAGCACAACTGAAAGAAGCTGCGCTACAAGCCTGGAAAAGCATCACAAAGGAAGAATGCGCCAGTTTAGTGACGTCAGCGGGTTCCCTTCTTGATGCAGTTATTTCAGGAAAGATTTATGCAACCAAATATTATCTGCTGTGCTATTTTCTTTACTTTACCTGTTCCATAATGTTTTGCCCACCTAAAAACTGACTTGTCTGCCACCAAATGTGCCATGTTCTAAGTTGTTTTTACTAGATGTATATAGCTCGTGCTTATCTCACTTTCATCTTTTGATCTCAAACCCAAATGTCTTCACTGTATAGCAAAAACAAAATAATCGACCTTGCTGTTCCAGTACTTTCAGAGGAGACTATATGTAAAATAATGCTTGTTTGAGAGCAGTCCCTTCTAGTAGTGCTGTGTAAAGTTCTCTCTTTTTTTTTCCTTTTGAAAGTTCATCTTTTATGTAACATACATTTTTTTAGTCCAGATATTTCCATACTGCTATCATTGATTATATGGTCTGCTTCACAAGTACTCATTCTAAGTCTTTTTAACCCAATTCTTGTTCCCACCAGCTTCTTGCACATAAACAACCAACAGTGAAAACACTGGGGTCTAAACTCAATCTTGACATTAGCCTTGTTATTTTATCTGCTCAGCCAAAAAGAGAAAGAAAGAAAAAAATGGAGCAAAAAATGCCCAAGGGCTGAGCTGATATCAAAGACGTTTCTTCCCTTTCTGTGCACCGTGTGAGAACGTGACTGTGGAAGAGTCCAGGAGGAAGCCTCGCTTTCAGTGGGTTTAGATGATAGGAATGGAATCAGACACTGGGATTAACTCTGTCTTTGTTCACTGTGACTTCTCACACAAGGGTCAGCCCTGGACGAGGAGGAGACTCGGCCCGGGCTCTCCTCACTAACCCCGGGAGGGCAAATGAACATTCCCATCAGCCCCAGCAGGAAGTGCTTTGGGGCACAAGGAGCCAAACGTGGCCTGATGGTGTGCACCAGTCTGCTTCAAGTATTTGGAATTCCTAAGACTGCTGTGTAATAGGTAAGGAATAAAACACAACGCAGTGTGCTGTAATAAAATAATCAATGACTGAGTGGTGTGCAGCGGCCTGACACAATGCTGAGGTCTAATCTAAAGTTGATTATCTTCTATTAGCAGCATGTCTACACATTTTTATTACTCCACACAGCAATTTGCCAACAACTACATTTTTATGCACGTATATATTTATATCAGTTTATTATATTAAATGTTATGGACCATTAGTGAAACAAGTTAGTTTCTGTTATTACGTTTTTTTTAGTACGTAATGTAAGTGATACACCTCACCAGCCTCTATTTTTCCATTCTCTCAGAGATAAATAAGACAAAAAAACGATTCGAGCATGTAATGTTACCATGTAACCAGAAATTGCAAAGTCCTCAAAGACTCTCCTGTAGGTGAAACCTTTCTTTGTTGAATAGCATTGTCTTAGATTATGTAGAACATCTGCCATACAAGTCCCTGCGAATTAGCTGTTGCCTTATATATTAGAATATACCTTCTGTCAGAGCGTCTGTTATAGAAAATTAATCAACACCACCAATCAGAATTGAGATTTAGTATGATATGACTGAATATCACATTATTATGTACGATTTGTAGGAATGTCAGTGTACATTTTTGATCCTATAATTTTAAAACAATGCTGTTTGGATAAACTAAGGCAATGTGCTTATTCTTCCTTCTTTCTACTACTGTCAGCAAAGGTAGTCTGGGAACGGCTGTGATCCCTGATAACACTTTTCAGTGCAAGAAATAGTCATTGAAAATAAAAGAAGCTTTATAGTAAATCTAAAGAATAGTTTTAGGGCGAACATTCAAACTGATTTCAAGTAGTGTTATTTCTGTGTTCATAAGACAAGGAATAGATAGTGAGAGATTATAAATCCTCTTAAACAGGTGCTGTTTTTTTGCCTATTCAGATGCGTTTTGAGCCTCAGGACATGTCACACACTCACAGGATGTGCAGTCAGTATACACAGGTTGTTGTTGTTGTAGGGCCTAAACTCCTCATCGCTGTCCGCAGCTCAGCAGTGCTCTATTGTTGCCTATTGACAGCTCACTGACTACGCAGCATTTAGGGGTTAACGCTGAATAGAGAAGGCTGCGCACTCGTCTCCTTTCTCCTTTTGTCTCCTTTTGCTGACTTGAGGAACTTTTTTAAAAAAAACTGTGTTAAAGATAAACCATCAGTCCCTATCGCCCCAAGTCCTAAAACCTCAGTGACAAATTATGGCAACTGTTTAGTCTTTTGTCATGGTCAAAAGTAAATTCGAAACAAACAAAAAAAAAAAGAATGTGCTAAATAAGAGTTTTACGTTTCTGGGTTAGACTACACACACACACACACACACACACAAAAAACTCCCTCTTAAAATACATGTATAAACAAATTGATTTAAAGGCTTCGGTTGCAAGGACTTGAAAAACAAAAAAAAGCATTTTGGATTGCGTGCAGTTGATTCATAATGTACCTTGACATCAGGGAAAAAGGTCTTCAGGATGTTTGAACTTGGGTACCGTGTGTAGAAAAACATCAGTTTGGCTTTCTTCAAATGGTTAGGAGTTAGCCCCTCTTGGATGTAATAAAGTTAAGGACATTTTGTCTGTTAAAGATGGAAAACACTTGGGGGGGGGGAAATGTCACAGTGTGGTAATCTTTCAGTCAAAAAAAGCTGTGACTGGCTGCCTCAGGGCCACAGTCAATTTCGGGTATTAAATTTACTTACATTGCCACCTAATTTCATTGTCTTAGTATACCGCACACAAAGCTATTCTACACGGAGTCCTGTTTGACTCCTTAGGATTTATATTGACTAATGATTTTACAGTGTGGTCAAAATAAAACATATTTACACAGCTCTCTAAACTAACCATAGACTCAATTAACACCTAACGACACGTGCTAATTGGAAAAAATAGCCAAACAAATCAGATTAGGGATTTCAATTAGAGACTTCCACAGAAGCCTCTTAGTTTCATGTCCGTCAATATTAATCGATTTGTTGGGAAAACACTAGGAAGCAAACGCAATTTGGATAAGAGGATCCCGCTGTCTTGCATCTGAGCATCACTTTAAAATTTCTCTCAAATAATACCACGACTCATGCATTAGGTAAAAGATTCTTATCCACTGTAAGGTCAAATCAGGGCAAACATTTATTAGTAAGCAGTGCCTTTGAAACGGGGATACTGAAATAAATGATGAATAAAAGCCCAGCATGCTGTAGCACAGTTCAGAAGAAAACTAAAGCAGAGACCTGATAATGCAGGATCTAACCTGACATCCTAAACAAACACAAGTGTGATACAAGATATATTCCTCACTATCGCAACTGTTTTAGTACGGAGATTAATGACGATAAAAGCCGAAGGTTCGGCGTGCGTACATACTTGCGCACATGTATTTATACATATATGCCGAGTGCTAAGGTGGAACATACAGTAATGACAGCAGAAAGCTTCCTTTTCACCAAAAAAATAAACCCCGAAAGTGACCACTCTGAGCCATTCCAATCACATGGAGAGTACAGAAACGTATTCTGCACCTTTTCAAGTCAAGGGGGGGAAAAAAATCAAGAGAATTTCCTGAGCAGAAACTGGTGCTTTTTCTGCCTTTGAAAATTGGCTTTTGTTCCTGACAATTCTTATCAAAGCCTTGTATTCCTTTTTATTTGTCTTTTTCTGGACTTACAGTCATTACTGGGCCCAGATTAAAGAAGATGCTACAATTTTCTTTGGGGTTACTGAGATCAAAGGAAATATTCTCCTTGAAGTCTGGGTTAGTGGACCTGCTCAGTGCAGCACTCAATTCAACAAGTCATTGTTCACCAAGGTAGGGCTAGCAGAGCGAGCAGGTAGTTTGTTCTGCTGCTCCTATCTGTTTCATATTTTGCACTACGTTGCAAATAACAGCAAATTACAGAAAAGCAAGGTAGTTCAGAGATCTGTTCAATAAATCGCACAAATCCATACACATATCAATACATATCAATATTCGTTCATTCGTTGTATAAATATTCAACTAAGAGAACAACAAACACTGTAGGTAATGCCGGGTTTTTAGATTAGAAACATGTTAGATTAGATTATATTATATTATATTATATTAGATTAGATTAGATTAGATTAGGCCTTGGTGCAACGCTCCAGGAAGTGAATGTTTACGCTAATATGTTACTACTGTAACATACTCCAAAATAGTGGTTTACGGCGATGACACCATATGTCAAATATCGCTCCAGATTTCTGTATCTACATTCAGATTTAAACTCCTGCTGTGGTAATCTTATTGCTGTGCAGATGAAAAAAGAAATAAAATAAAAACTAAAAGTGCATCTTCTATTCATATATGTTGGAAATAATTCTATTCATATATGTTTCAAATTATTCTATTCATATATGTTTAAAAAGACATTATCTGTTTCTTTATGAATAATATATTCACATTCAGTTACATCGCTACTCCACAAGGTAAATCATAAACACTGTAATAATTGCACACAAACTGTGTCATGACCTGAACGTTAAAAAGGATATATTGAGTGACACGAAGGTGCCCCTGTCTGCCATACTTTGCAGTTCTCCACACTCCATCTTGACATGCGGGAGGCAAAGGCCATCGACTGCCACTTGGCCCAGAGCCCCGGGACGATGGTGCTGCCCGAGGTGGCCGGAGCTTACCTTTGACCTCAGGGCAATGCTTTCCCAAGGAAGAGCTACTGATTCTGTGGATGATCTGTCCAAAGATGGAGGAAGGCAAGAGATCCCACCAAAATTAACATGAGGTCCATACTTGAGGAGGTGCTCCAAGATTTGGCTGTCATGAAGAGGAGTGCTGTGACTGAACTGGAATGGAGATTGGTGCAGTGGATAGGGCCTCTTTACTGAATGGCTTACTGAACCCAAAGGGTTTAATGGAGGTTTTCGGACCACTAGAGACAAAGCTTCTGTCTGATGCTCTGGGCTCTGAGAAGGTGTGATTTCATAGCATTCTACAGGGCTTGGTTTTGGGGCATTCTCTATGTCAGAAGGCTCTCTAGAACATGCTTGGTGGTCTTGTTTCTCCATACCTGTGCACTCTGGACTCTGACACAGGCGTAGCGATGGTGATTGGTTCTCTAGAACCTTGGAGAGTTTTCTAAACACCATATCAACACTTTCACTTATAGCCCTGGAAAGCTCACATTTTAGCATTTCCTGGAGGTTCTTTTGATCTCTCTGTGAGCTTGAACAACCTTCATCTAGTTTCATGCTATCTTTTTGAACAAGTGTGCTGTTGTCAAGCTCATAGCTGTCTTGCTGTTCAGCTTTCTCTTCGCTCTCTGAGCTGCTGTGGTCATACATCTGTAGAAACCTTTCCTGGAGTTGATGTAAAAGCCGTTGCATGCTCTGGAGTTGTTTTCTTAGCTTGTGACACTCTTCGTCTCTGCTTATATTATCATCACTGTTTGTGGCTGAAATTCCAGGCTGGTTGTGCTCCTGGTGCTGAGGAATCTTCTGTTTGCGTTTGTTCTCTTTATGCACTTCTCTGCCATACCTGCTGACTTCACTCTCAGCATTCTCTCTTTCTGCATGTGACCTGTCACTTGGTGAGCTCGCCATGCCTCGTATGATGTTCTCCACCCTGGCCCGTTTGGCCTGGATGTGCTCACTCAGTGGACATTCAGGTTCAACAATAATTCCACTGGTTGTGTAACTAGGAGATACTGATTCCAGCTGGTTGTCTTTGGAAGACAGGTTACTCCAGTCATCCTGAACAATCTCAGTCATTGTAGGTCTTGACTCAACCATATCGGAGCCAGCAATGGAGGTCACTGGAATGTAGAGTTGGCTGTTGTTAAGAATGGAACGTTTATTGTGGATGGTTTTTCGTAAGAGATGAGAGATGAGTGGTGCGTTGTGGTAGGAGGAGAGAGGCTCCTCGTACATGTCTCGGCGAAAACATGGAAACATTAGATCTGCTTTGTTGTCCTCCATGCAGACCTCGTTAGGCTTATGAATGCTTTGATCTGGTGGTGTCAGATTCATTTTAAATACAATTAGCTGTATTATTTTCTTGTGCACTTTGACTTGATGTAATTTCACAATAAATCAGTGTGCTACAGTGACCTCAAATATTAATATGATGTACCTAAGACATAAAATAGAGAAGAAACTATTAGAAATATTTTGAATTTTATACCAGGATAAAACTAAATAACATTAACAGGGTAAAATTTTTTGGAAAAGAAAATTTCACTACAAAATAAATCATTTTCGTTAACAAATCTAAGCACATAATAAGAACCATTACTGTATTAGGGCTTGTATCTAATCCTGATTAAGTAAATTTTGCTTTTATAAGAAAAATGTAGAAATAAATCTAGAAAGATTTATTGTGTGGCTTTCATTGTGTATAATGAGTACTTTCATAATAATGCCATACCTGTTCAAACATATAATAATGACAATAGGGGATAATATTCCAAAGTAAATACTGTGGATTTATTTGGTATTTTACCACACACAAAAAAAAGGTTCAATGTTCCATTGCACTGTTAACATAACATGACAAATGATGAAGAGATGAGGATGAGGAAAAGAAACAAGTGCTGAAATAAAGCAAATCAATAAAAAAAAAGGATTCGTTCTAATAATAAACCCTTTTCTTTTAAAAAAAATTTTCCTGCTGAATTTCAAACTATTCAATTTGGTGTAACTATTGTTTATGTGAGACAGATATATGATGAGTGATACGCAATGAAAAACTTACAGAAACAGAAACAGCATATATACATTAATTACAGTATATACACAGTAATTACAAAAAACAATTCTTGACCTTCGTTTTATAAGGCCATAAGTCTGTATTATCGGAAGTCTTTTTATGATTCGCAACTCTTTTTATGGGGTCCTGTTTTGAGTAAGGTGACACATAAGTGCCATGTTTAGACATTCGTAATTAAATAAAATGCAGCGCTTTGTGTAAATGTTTCTAATGTATTCATTTTATATTGAAAGCCTATTTTACTATTTCTGGATGAAAGAAATATCTGAATGAAAGAAATATTAGTCACATTAGTGACTAATGACCACACTGCAGCTCTGAAAATTGCAAAATGAAGAATGCTTATATTTATTCTATAACAAATTTTGGTTATTATTATTTAGGGTAATAAATTTAGATCATCATCATCATCATAGGGTTATTCTATTTAACAATAACAAAAAAGCTAAATATTTATTTGCAATACAGAACTGTAACATACAATATAACTGTATAACAGTAACATACAATACTGTAATATAAAGGGCACATATACTGTATGAAATGCAATTTTACTAATATTGCTTATCGAAGGTATAATATAACGTACAGTGCCAGCCTGTGCCAGTTCAAGTCTGAACACAAATATAAGATTTGTTTTTGTTTTTGTTTTAACTACATATGCATTTTATAATAATTTTAAAACTGTTAAAAAGGATCAAATAAAATGTTTATGTAAATAAACGTAAAATGTTGAGCACTAGTTAACTGCGTTTTTCCCCACTAAATACCTATTAAAAGTATAAAAGTTTTGAGCCACCCCTTCTTCATATTTTTCATCCAAAGAGTCAGACTTTCTTGAGTCAGACTTTCTTTAATGTAGTCTTAAGGAATAGTTCTCCAGGATTCCTGCATACCTCGATATAAATCAGTCATGGATTGGACGCCCAAAAGCCCGTATCTCAACATTATTGAAGCAGTGTGGGATCATTTTGACAGAGAACGGAACAAAAGGGAGCCAACATCCAAAGAAGAGCTATGGAATGTCCTTTAAGAAGCCTGGAGAACTATTCCTGAAGACTACTTAAAGAAATTACAAGAAAGCTTGCCAAAGAGAGAGTTCAGGCTGTGTTGAAGAATAACAGTGGTCATACAAACAAACTCTCAGAGTAATGTACTGTATTTATATGTATATTTGCATGTTGCAATTAATAAATTGTACATATATATACAATATATACATATATATATAATATATATATAACATTACTGTACAAAAGCATTAAGCATTCTATTTTTAGTATAAATTTTGCTATAGATATTTTTTATGAATTGTGCATTATTGATTCAATACATTTTAGATTTCCAAAGAATAATTAGTATTTGTAGAATGTTGGCATGTTAGTTAAGAAAGCAGCATATTATGTTAAAGACCACTTTTCAAAAAAAAAAAAAAAAGAAAGAAAGAAAGAAAGCTCCTGATTTTTACCTGCAAAAAAGCAGCAAGTGCGATAGTTAAAGTGTCCAGAGGACTGTGGCGGATTCTACAAGATGCTCAGTAAAACCTGGCAGCTCATTTCCTTATAAAAACTGCACAAATTGTGCCTGGGACTACTATTTGGGGGGGGAGCAAATGTCGTCGTCACACCAAATATTGACTTTGTATAGTTTATCTATCTCTCTCTCTCTCTCTCTCTCTCTCTATA
>JAOVYU010000002.1:18397603-18408209 GCA_025674565.1 Synodontis membranacea
TTGTCTTCATATGTTAATGATAAAGATAAAGGCCTAACAAATACAGCTGAGTTCACAAATGTGTCTTCCCCATAGTTTCAGTATAAAAAAGGAACTGTAGCTGGATTTAAAATTTCAATATTTTAAAAAACTTTTTTCCTTCAACTTGCAGAGTTAATTTGGAAAAAAAATTTATATCTACCAAGTTAAACATTGAAAAATGGGTAAAGGTTAGTCAGAACAGAGAAAGAAGTGGGTGACGGATTTTCCAGCTGAAAGAATCTGACCAGTCTGGGAATAACCAGACTGGTCTGAGCTAACAGGAAGTCCATCAGTCAAATAAAGTCAAATCAAATAAGCTCTCAGAAAATAACGCACATCAAACCTTGAGGTGGATGGGCTACAACAGCAGAAACCATACCAGCTTCCACTCCTGTCAGCCAAGAACAGCAGTCTGAGGCTGTCATTAACACAGACTCACCCAAACTGGACAGTTACAGACTGGAAAAAGCCAAGGTCATTATTTTTCTGATCTTTAACTGTCCACTTTGTTGAGACTCTGCTCATGATAGCCTTAGATTCCTGTTCTTGAGTGACAGGAGTGAACCCTGATGTGGTTTCTGCTGTTGTAGACCATCACCCCAAGGTTTCTTGTGTTGCGTCTATATAGAGCTGCTTTTCTGCTCACCACTGTAGTAAAGAGTGATTATATAAGTTGCTATATCGTTCATGGAAGCTCAAACCAATCTTGCCATTTTTCTCTAAATTCTCTTATCAACAAGGTGTTTCAATCCACAGGACTTTTCTTTCTTGCTTTCTGCACCATTCTGTGTAAACTCTAGAGACTGCTGTGTGTAAATATCCCAGGAGATCAGCAGGTTCTGACCTACTCAAACCAGAGCATCTAGTCCCAACAACCATGTCATGATCAGAATCCCAGAGAGCACAATTTTCTTCATTCTGATGTTTGACGTAAACATTAGCAGAAGCTCTTTACCAGTATCTGCATGAATCTGTGCATTGTGATTGCTCCCATATGATTGGCTAATAAGATAACTGCATTAATGCCCTGGTGTTACCAATAAAGTGGAAGGTGAGCATATATAAATTTCAGACGTAAACATTTCAAGACATTTTGACTCTGATTATTAATGACTTGTACAGTGTTTGATCATTTTAGTTTGCCTGTAAAATTTAAGCCACATCTGTGAAACCAAACACACTAAAGGAATATTCTTTATCTTTATTTTGCACCGAAGGTGAACAGACAATTTGTACTCATCACTGCTAATAATGTCTTTAATTATTTATTACTGTTTTTTTGTTTTGTTTTTTTTGCAGGGAATGAAGTTGTTACTATCAACACACCACCATTTGCTGAGTCCGTCACAGAGGGGGACGTGAGGTGGGAGAAAGGTATGTGTGTTTCTCCTGAGTTGGCCTCTGATCTCTTTAACCCCCTTTATTGTATCAATGTGTTAACTCAATATTAACTTGTGTTTTTTTTTTCTCGTCTCGAAGCCGTGGGGGACACCGTCAAAGAAGATGAGGTGGTTTGTGAAATCGAGACAGATAAGGTAAAAGAATGAAGTTTTTCAGAGTTATCATGATAGTCCTCATACCTGAGTGTGGTGTTGAGTGATTTGCCGTGTCTGCGTGCAGACGTCAGTGCAAGTGCCCTCTCCGGCTGCAGGAGTGATCGAGGAACTCCTGGTTCCTGATGGAGGCAAAGTGGAGGGAGGCACTCCCCTGTTTAAACTGAGAAAAGGAGGTTAGTGTATGACAGACTCTTACATGCGAAGGGTTTTCCAGGTGCTCTACAGTGTGTGTATTTTTAAGCAATGCCAATTTTTTTTTTTTTTATTTATTTTATCTTAATTACTTTACTGTTCTATTTCTATTTAAATCTCTTCTATCATCTGTAAATAACTTTCCTAAATCTTTTATTTTCATCAGGAGTTTGTTTTTGCAATGAAAGAGAATTTCCCCACAGGGATTAATAAAGTGATTCTGATTCTGATACACAAGCATGAATACAAGTACACTGAATATCAGCATGTAGCTAGTTGCCGTTGTGCCAAAAGTCAGTATAATATCACAACACGAATAACACTACAGTTCTATAAACAAAAAATTAATATCAAATAACTTGCATTACAGTAAGGCCAAATGTTTGGAGGTTTTGGCTCAGTTAATGGAAATGGATCCTGAAGAAGCTGCACTCACTGCTGTCCCGTCAGCTAGCTGGCCAGTTTGCCACTCATAGGACCCACATTGATTTTCTGTTAAAGGTGCATCTGGGGAAATTGGCTTCTTCTTCTTCTTCTTCCTCATCATCTTCAGCTATATTTATGAAAAACGTATTGTTTGTATCATCCTCTGATGATGTTGCTAACCCTCCTGTAGTAAGGCTTTCAGTTAACTGTTGCTCGAATCGGACATTTTCGTTTTGAACATGGACAAGAAGAGTGACGCACAGTGAAATGTTCCAGTGCGGCTGTACAAAATATAGGCACTCTTGGAATTCTGCTTAGTAGACGGTTTTATACATGTGCAGTCAAACATTGATGACACACAGTTGATTAAATATATACTAGTGCATCTCAAAAAAATGAGAATAACAGGAAAAGTGCTCACGCGGTTTTATTTTATTCAAAAAGGATAACTTTCATATATTCCATATTAATTGTATGCAAAGTGACATTTCAAGCCTTTTTTTTTTTTTTTTTTTTTTTTTTTTTTTTAAATTGTGATTATTATAGCTCATGAAAGTAAAAAATTCAGTATCTCAAATTATTAGAATCTTTCCTTTCCTTTCCTTGTTTTTTTTGCACGGGCGTTTCTCCCCTTCCTCTTGGCAATATCCCATAGATTCTCTATCTAGAGAACACACAGAAGCACAGTAATACAACCATTTGGTAGTAATTTTTGGTGCTGTGGGCAGGTGCTAAGTCCTGCTGGAAAAGGAAATCAGCATCTCTATAAAGCTTGTCAGCAGATCTCCTGGTAGACAGTCGTCGTTGACTGTGGACTTGATAAAACACAGTGGACCTACACCACACCAACACCAGCAGATGATACGGCACATCAGATCTTCAAGCACCTTGGATTCTGTGCCTCTCCACTCTTCCTCCAGACCGTAAGACCTTGCTTTCCAAACGAAATGCAAAATTTGCTTTCCTCTGAAAAGAGGAATTTGGACCACTGAGCAACAGTGCAGTTTGTTTTCTCCCAGGAAAGATGCTTCTGGCATTGTCTCAGGTTCAGGAGTGGCTTGATTTTAGGAATGTGACAGTCCTAGCTCCTTTCATGAAGACATCTGTGTGTTTTGGCTCTTGATGCACTAACACCAGCTTCTGTCCACTCCTCATGAAGCTCTCTTAAGTTCGACTTTTCTTGCCAGCACAAGGCCGCGGTCACCGCTATTGCTTGTGCACATTTTCCTACTAAACTTGTCCCTTACAGTCAACTTTCCATTAATATGCGTCGATACAGCACTCTGAGAACAGTCAGCCTTTTCTGCAGTGACCTTCTGTGGCTTGATTAGTTCAGCATGCGCAACCACAAACAGAGAGATTCACGGTATTTATGCCATTTGAATAATGATTTACTCAAATGCAAAATTAATTTGAGAAGTTATTGAAATTATTTGAGCTGGTAATTGTCAAAATTAAAATGGTAAAAAGCTTGACATGTTTTAGTTTATGTGTAATGAGTCTATAATGTTACATTTTCACTTTCTTAAATAACTGATGGCAGAAATTGTACATTTTCCGTATTCAAATTTTTTTGAGATGCTGTTGTATGTGTGTTTACCATTTAAAGGATGCACATTAAAGTGAGAAGTATTCTTTTGATTCAAATTTAAGTGTAGTTACAGAATCTTAACTAAGCTACCTTTGCCTACGTGTCACATTTGATATATTTACACGGAGATAAAACAAATAGTGAAAATAGTGGATCATGTTCCTGGTGAAGGTTGAGCCTTGATCTGTGCTTTCATGATTTCCTCAGCTGGCGCTCCCCAGGCAGCCGCTGCCCCCACTCCAGCAGCTGAGGCCCCGGCAGCTGCGGCACCTCCTCCACCTCCCCCACCTCCTGCTGCTGCTACAGTGGGGCCCATCCCAACCACCATGCCCCCAGTGCCACCCGTGCCAGCACAGCCTGCCACTTCCAAACCAGGTGAGCTGTCCACTGGCAGAGAGTGGCACTGCACTCGTCATCTATTCACCCGCTGGGCTTTATAAGGGAAATAAATTGCTTACCCTTTGCTGGGTTATACCACTAAATTAATAGAGATGAATTTTCTTAAATGAAAAACTGGATGTCAATGATTCTTGTTATTTATTTATTTTTTTAAAATGAAATATGTAATGATACTGTCTGGACACTGTTTTTATTTTTGTCATTTTGCTGAAGTTTCAGCCATCAAACCCACTGCAGCTCCTGCTGCCCCTGCTGCTGACGCTGGAGCAAAGGGAGCACGCTCCGAGCACAGGGTAAGAGACTATTTACTGTAGGGTGGCAGTAATTATTAAGCAGTGTCACACCTTTAAAGGAAAGCAAGCCTACAGAAGGTTTTTGAAGACTGAAGTCTAGACATGCCTGCTCATGCATTTTATACATTTTATAAATGAGATGTGTGTGTGTGTGTGCACGAGTGTGTAATAATTCATGTATTTTACATTCTCTTTAAACTACAGGTTAAGATGAATCGTATGAGGCTGAGGATTGCTCAGAGGCTTAAAGAAGCTCAGAACACCTGTGCCATGTTGACAACTTTCAATGAGGTGGACATGAGGTCAGATTACTCACCAATGCCTTGTTTTTTTTTTTTTTTATTATTATTTCTTTTTTATTTAAAGGGACGGACCCCTTTTTTTTTTTTTTTTTTTTTTTTTTTAAATAGAAGCAGCTCTGACTCACAGACTGAGTTCAGGTCAATAATATTGAGAAAGTAAAGTCTTGTAATGGTGCGGTGAAAGTCCTATTTGTTGCCCAAACTTGATTAGAACCTCAGCAATGCTAACACAAATGGTTATAGATTGGAATCTGCCCTACAGGAAGAGCTTTTTGCAACCCGATGCCCATTTAAAGCCAGGAATGTAAATATTTGGTGCTAATGTCGGTAAAAACAAAGATAAGATTTGGGTAAAACATGCTTTATTAATTTAGAAGGAAACGTTAATGTCCTCAGACCCCCACCCTCACTTCAGAAGATGACACTTTGAGGATTTCGCCCCGGCGCAAATGGTGGTGTCGGCTTTCGGCTGCGCAGAGGTTTCGTACTCGCGCAAATCTAGTTGGTATCGATGGGATGGAGCAAGACTCCGCAGGCCAGAGTTAGTGTGGAGACGAAGAATCGCGGCCGGTCAGGGGCCGAGAGCATCTGCTCAGCTCTCCCCGGAGAGCAGCCCTCAGAGAGCAGACTGCCTGCAATGTTATGGGCTTTTATGACAAGCCAATAAGATTTGAAAGGTTTAGAAAGTGAAGATTTTTATCTCGTCTTCTCTCCTTTCTCGGAGAGTGTGTCTTGGGACGGTGCTAATTCTGTTAGCGGAGAAACCCTAGAGCTTAAGCGGAGTTGGAGACAGGAAAACAGACAATTAAAAAGCGCTGGGCAAGTGCACCATTTTTATCATACACATAAACCATTGTCAATAAAATCCCTGATGTAGCACTTCAAGGTGGTTGTTTCTGGAAGAGGTTTAGTTTTGCAGTCTAAAGCAACTATTAAAACTACATATTGAAAGAATATTTCCCTGGAATGTTTATGTATAAATATGCAATATGTTCCTGTTTTTGTACCTGACTGCAGCAACATCACAGAGATGAGGAAGGTCTACAAAGACGCTTTCCTCAAGAAGCACGGAATTAAACTGGGCTTCATGTCTGCCTTCGTGAAAGCAGCTGCATACGGGTTGGTAGA
This sequence comes from Synodontis membranacea, assembly GCA_025674565.1. NCBI lineage: Eukaryota > Metazoa > Chordata > Actinopteri > Siluriformes > Mochokidae > Synodontis > Synodontis membranacea. The sequence continues at coordinate 18,403,512 of JAOVYU010000002.1, forward strand.
CCAGCCAGCAGTCAACGCAGGTATGCCCCCCCCCACGCTAGTCATGCTTTTAATGTCACCACCTCACAATCAACTACTAGCAAGTATATGTGGTCACTGAGGTTGTGTGTTCTGCATCTAAGATCACAATTTATAGACTATTTTTTTCCCCCTGTGCTTCCTTCAGAACCACAGAAACCTGGCCTACATAGAGAAGCCCTATAATATTTAAGTAGTGAGCCACAACCCAGTGCATAGAAAAAGGCACTCAAGCTGTAGCTGTTTTTATTTTTTTCCATCCCCCCCAAAAAAAACACCTAATATCTGATTTTGATATATTGTTTGTTTATTGATAGCAGATTCAGAGTACTCAGGGTGCAATGTTTTTTCATCACTTAAAATTTTTTATTGCTTTAACAATGGCCTGCTGGGAAATCAATAATGAAAGTATGAATTGTTTGATTTGGAAATCTAGGTATAAATGAAATATATTAGAAACGTCTACAAATCCTGTCGCTGTTACAGGACGCATTCAGTTCGTCACAGCTGATTAAATTCTATTCCACGTTCCAAAGTGAAAATGCTTTGTTTTTAGATGTCAGTGTGGGCAATGAGATACTTAAAGACAACCATTTGACCATTTTGATTTGATTTATTTCCCCCTCAGTAATTGATGACACTACCAAAGAGATTGTGTACCGAGATTATGTGGACATCAGTGTGGCAGTAGCGACACCAAAGGTGATTTCTGGAGCTGGACTTTTTCTCCTAATAATTTGGTAACAGGTAGCATTAGTATATCCTGCAGTCTGTAATGTCGTAAAGTGACCAGCGAATAAGTTCATTTCGTCAAAATGCGTAATGTTAATCCTGTAAATGATGATGAACGTGATGCATTTCTACAGTAATGTACTATAACCACTTTAATACCAACGAGTGCCAGTTTGGTCTGTGACCCACAGTGAGGAATGTAGAAATCGGAAATGTAGCTCTCGTGGACTGCATCTTGTATTCTCTGAGCCTGGCAGTTTTACTTTAGTACTCAGTGTATATCTAGTCCTGTCCCATCAAGTTTAAAAAGTGTTTTTGTACATGAATTGTTGATTCTGATTTATTTGTGTTCTCATCTCATCCTCACAGGGATTAGTGGTGCCAGTAATTAGAGGTGTGGAAGGAATGAACTTTGCCGACATTGAAAAAACTATCCATGAGCTGGGAGAAAAGGTAGGAGTCATTATCGAAAGTGAAGTGAAACTGAACACATTGCATGTGATGACTAAAGACATTAGCGTCATCTCGCGTACTTTTATACTTGAAGTGCTGTTTCGTTCCATTAGACTAAGCTGGATGCACTCTTATCACACAGGCTTCAGAGTAAACAAACTGTTCACAGAGTCTGCTATGTTTTAAATGGAACAACTAACCAAAACCTTGTTTTTAGACAAATTTGTGATATGACCTGATTTTATAGTAGTTATATTTTGGGTTAAGCAGATGGTTAAAGTGGGAAATAGAGATCTGAAAAACAAGTGGTTTATCCTTCAGTGGCTTAAAGCTTTGCCCTTTAGAGTCCTAGAACGGAGCTTTAGATTCGTCATACTTATTTATTTTTACATTTTGGCTCGTAGGCGCGTAAGAACGAACTGGCGGTGGAGGATATGGATGGTGGCACGTTCACCATCAGTAACGGTGGCGTTTTCGGCTCGCTCTTCGGCACACCCATCATCAACCCACCACAGTCAGCCATTTTGGGCATGCATGGCATCTTTGACAGGCCCGTGGCTGTTGGTGGCAAGGTCAGTTACAAGTTTATATTTTAGGTTGTACTGTCTGTCAGTAGATGCAATGTTTTTGCAATGGGTTTTTTTTGTTTTGTTTTTTTTACTTTTCTGTCTCTCTCTTCTCAGGTTGAGGTCAGGCCCATGATGTATGTGGCTCTGACATATGATCATCGTTTGATTGATGGCAGAGAGGCTGTCACCTTCCTGCGTAAGATTAAATCAGTGGTTGAGGACCCCAGGGTGCTTCTCCTGGATATGTGAGATGTCGTAAAGCACACATTAATGGCTGACTTCCTCAGATTCTCGCACAGTGGTTACCCCCCCCCCCCCCAAATTCCTTACTGCATATGATTTACTGTTGGTTAACTAGGAACAGAAGCATTGTGAATGTTTAATTACTCTACAGTAGTAATAAGGTAACAGTTGACATTTGCATGGGCTAGACCGGAGAAAGGGTGCTCTCGTCTCAGCTGGCATCTTCTTAGCAAGAAGGTCGTCATGCCAATCATAAGTGCTTTTTTTTTTTTTGGCCATTGTTTAACTTGATATATGTATGATCATTGTTATACATATGAAGTTATAAGTTGTTCCATGACCCATTATTGTTTTTCTGACTGGTAAAGCAAGCACGGTAGTAGACAGAATCATGTTTTGCATTCTGTGTGTTCGGAGAGGTAGTAATCAATCAGTTCATCAGAAAACCAGATACACAGTTTTATGTTCAAAATGTGTAAGCATACCTTTTTAAAAACATAAAAATGTAACTTACTTTAAACACACTTTGGTACATACTTGTGTACTTGCGTTTACAGTATGGCCCTTACACAATGTCAAGATCAGATCCATCCAACTTGTTGGGAACAGATTCAGTCTATGCTGTGTAAAGAAAAAATATTTAAGGAGGAAAAAGCTTTTAAACAATAAATGAATGAAAAATTGTGGTTTTCTGTGTCGTGTTTTGGTGCTTATTCTATTACTAATCCTTTTCTTAAACAACAAATCATCAGTTAAATAGCTGGGGGGAAAAAAAAGCTTTTAAACAATAAATGAATGAAAAAGTGGTTTTCTCTGTCGTGTTTTGGTGCTTATTCTATTACTAAACCTTTTCTTAAACAACAAATTAACAGGTATAAATAGCTGGAAAAGTCGAATGACCATCATGGCTAAATGGCTAGATGTGAACAGGCCACATTGCTGCTGCTTCTTCTGCTACTTAAATGATTAAGCAGACATGCATGCGGTTAAGGTAGATGCATGTGGGTGATATGTCTGCTGAACACTGATGAATCTGAAAGGAAAAACCCATAAATTCATAAACCAATGTCTCATCTATGACTTCAGCAGCAAGACAGGATGTGGTATCAGTGCTAATAGTTCGGGCACATGCTGAGAGGGGGGTCTTGTGGTCAAATAAGTGCTTCATTTTCACACTCAGAACTGTGCATGCATGGCTGTGCATGAGCTTGTCTGTACAGAAGTTTCATTTCAAATTGGACAATCCTTTGCAAAATGCTTATGATGATCAGGCAAACACAAGAAACTTGGACAGAGGTTTTTTTTTTATTATTATTTTTGCTTTGGTTAAAAATGTAGGTAGATCCAGTTGAGCATAAAAATTGGTAATGCAGATAGTAATCAGTTGAGGCACAAATGTTTGACATGACATGAGTTTGTCCAAAACATCATTAAAATCTGTACGAATATTACATTGCATGCTTGATAAACATGGACACATGTAATGGTAAAATATTGCATTATCACTTGTACATCTGTCATACAGTGGTGCAGCAATAATTAAATGCCTGAGCTGTAGGTACAGTATACGCTTACAATATCCCCATATGTGTGCTGTAAGGACCTGTAACTAGTTCCTTTTATAACCACAGAAATGAGTAAAAAAAAAAAATGTCTGTTTAGTGTAAGTGTTTTAAATGTGAATTGATGTAATCAAACTGGATTTTTTTTTTTTTAAGGTGCTCAGTTGGTTAGATCTACTGTAGGTGTAGACACTCATGCTCCTTGTGTCATACACCACCAGGGGGCAGTAAAGGCATGTCTTTGAGCTTTGACATCTCATGAAACCAATACCGGTGTTAGATGCTAGAATCCTATCACACACCCTGTATCCATTAACTGGCCAGTGTATGCCAAGGAACGGTGTTAAAAAAGGGATGGAATTTAATGTCACTCACACCTCCACCTCCGGAGCCCAGTCGATAGCCAGCATCATACTGAAGGAGCTGTGTGGAAATAAAATAACATCGTAACATGCGTTAGGGAAAAAGTGATACTTGTGTTCACTGGTTGAGCGTGTGCTTTAGACGTACCTCTGTGAGTAGCGAGGCAGCTGCAGTGCTCAGGTGGTCTGGAATACGTAGCTGTGTGTGTGGATGCACACCTGTAGGATGACACTGCCACAGGGGCTGATACCACAGAAGACATTTTTATTTTCCTGATGAGTGGTCAATTAAGACCCAAGTATGTCTACTACAAGAACCAGCGCCGTTTTGCTTTCATGTAATTATGAATTTGAAAGTGCCTCATAGCTCACATTTTATTCGCTAGCTTTGCAGGTTTAGTAAAAGCATACTATACAGTGATCTGAAGCCATGTAGAATCTGCTTACCATTCCAGTAAGAAGTTCAAACAGTAAAGCTCCCAGACTCCACCAGTCACATGCCTCTGTGATTTTGGATACACCCCCAATCTCTGTTTCCAAATGATTAAAAACTGTCATGATTATTTATGTCATAATACAAATATCAGATATCGCAGGCATAACAGTTATTATATTTTCAATAACATTTCAGCCTCTGCTTCAAAGTAGCTTCAAAGTTTGATGTCAGTGTTTTTAAATACAGAATCTTTCCTCAATTTCATCCATCCATCCATCCTGGTCACCGTCAGGGTGTATCCCAGGAACGACGACTTCCTTGTA
>JAOVYU010000002.1:18410639-18430383 GCA_025674565.1 Synodontis membranacea
ATAATATGATATTTGTAACGTCTAATATGTCTTATTTTCTCTTATTTTGTCTAATATATTGGGTAATATGAGTGTAACCAAAGGGTGACCAAAGGGTGTTATTTCATGTCTAGAGGGCTCTAATGATGTTAAAAACCGTATTGAGAAGGTCGTAAACAGGTTTTCTATGCTATAACTATGAAGATATTCTATTTATAAATAGAGAATCCTACTTCGCGGAAATTCACTCATCGTGGTAGAGTCTGGAACGGATTAACCGCGATAAACGAGGGCCGACTGTATAATAATATTGCTGTAGTAGCAATGTGCACTTATTTGTCCTTTTAAACTTAGAGAACAAAATCTCTAAAAAAAAATAACTATTGAGTTAGTCACTTGTAAGTCAACGTAATGTAACCCCAGGAGCCAAAAAAAACGCATAGCCTTCATAAATAAGCTTTTTGAGTACTTTTGAAATTCATAATTGATTTTCTTTGGTCTGACACAGAATTGAAAAAAAAAATGGTATGCATTTAAATTATTTTGTTGCAAAATTGATGTGCATCGTGCCATTTGTTTGCCCTGAAACAACTACTAGGCATGAGAATGCTAAGTGCATGTTAAAATATGAGTAAAATGTAATTATTTGAATCTTTAATGTACAAGTAATAAAGGACAAAAGCACTCCAAAATCCCTATATTAGTGCTGCTACTTTACCTTAGCATCACTGATTCTTTTAATATTACAGATACTCTATGTGTGGCTCTATATTTTGTCCTCCAACAAAAATGGGTGGACATGCCAAATTGAAGACTTTAGTTGAAATATAATCTATATTCAGAGTGTATTTCTAGGTTGGCAGTACTTCACTGACTCCCTGTATAATAAACAGATGGCTCTATGTATTAAAGTGAATCTGGCTTAGTGCAGCACTTTTCATCTCAGCTCACCTTGAACATGTTCTAGATGCAGGAACACAGAGTCCTCACTGACGTAATACCTCAGTAACTTTACCATGAACGGAACACCCAGAGGGATGATGGTGGAACGCTCTCGATTCTCCCAGCTGGATTTAGGCAGGCTCTAGAGAACAGACGAATTTATATATGTAACCAGGGTTATTAAAACAAATGCAATACAAAGCTATGAAAAATTGTTCATCAATTATTATAAAGAACTTAAATCACTACGCAACTGAGAAATACACATTGCGTTATTCGTTAAACATAATTACACCATTCTCAATTCACAATATTGTTTTAACAAAGAAAATGAACATATAATACAACATTTATTTTCCCATTCTTTATAAGCTTAAATATTCCTTTTGTTAAATAATAATAATAAAAAAAAACATTTAAAAACATTTGTAAAGGTTGGAGAAAATATAATATAGTAATAGTCTAGTAACAAAAATATTCCTTTTACGGTACAAAAATGAAAAATTTGATAGCTTTTTCTTAAAAATTAAAAAAGCCTAAACATAAAACCACTACCTCCATTTGCTTCTCTTTTCTTTAGCTTTCATAAGTCTTTTCCAAAGACAGCTCCGTTTTCTTGTTGAATCTGTTCGTAATGGTAATGGCACAAACACTCTTTTCCATTTTCCTGTGTTTTCGTGGCATTAGAGCCGCCTACAGTGATGTCACGTGCATTCCGCTATCGTTAGTTATTGTGCCCTATAACTCTAAACAAAGTAATTACAGCTATGAAAAACTAAGATTAATCGGTTATTTTTTCCATCAATTCGTATCATCATAAATTTGTATTGTGATTTACTGATGCATGATTTATTATTACCTAATAACAACAGCTCTGACAGTAGTCCTTGCTGCAAGCAAATCACAGGTGAATATCAATACATCATTTCTGCAGTACGAAATTAGACAGGGACTTGTACTGCAGATGCTCCACATCAGTTTTCAGATTTCTCAGTAACATGGCAAGCCTTTTTTTCTTTTTTTTCCTTCTAACTAAGAAAAGAGAGGCTGGAGAGAGAATGATTGTTTGTATCTGCTATAACGTGCATAACAGGAATGAACTTGTTTACAGTTCCACAACAATCATCATCACTTTAAACACATAAAAAGTATGTCTTTCATTAATTAATACTACAGTAAATTAGTCAATAGCATTGACTTGAAAGAATAAAACACTTCAAGACGGTGCTGTTATTGAACAATAATCAGGTCAGGATGCTTGCAGATTATTGGGTAATAACAGAACGTCCCGTCATGTCTAATGCCTTGCTTGTACAAGAATGTCTGCTTACTCTGCCTACTTCCGAAACCTTGTTTCTGGTTTTAGAAACATGAGATGGTTTGGAGTAAGAGGCTCTAGAGCTTTTAACTGGATCAATGACTGGCTTCGTGAGCCGAGACGAGGCCTGAGAGTTTTTCCCCCTCAGTGTTATCAGTGCGCTGACCAGACGGTAATTCTGCCTGGAAGTCAGGACATGGCAAGACACCTACCTTAATCACAAATGTCTCCTTGCTAATCAGGTTTTGGACAGTCAGAACCTACAGACACAAGAACGAATGAGCAATTGTAGTGTGATACATCGGCACTACAACGTAAGAAGCAAGACGGAAACACTGTAGCTAATCATTATACCGTCCAAGTGCTTTTTCCTCCACTGCATCTGTTGTTCATTCAGGGTTTTTTTTTTTTTTTTTTAATTATTATTATTCAAGTGGAATTTTGTTTCCTAATACAGAGCTATAAAATGTGTTGTTTACAAAATGTACTCATGTGGAATATTTATAAAATTGCTTAACAGAATAAATGTTCCAGCTGTGCCACATGACAAGTGTCAAAAGTTTAACTAACCATGTGCTCCAACAGTTTTGACATAATTTTTAAGACATAAAACGTTTGTCAGTGACATGTTGTCCATAAACAATAAACATGAAAAAAAAAATAGATAACAAAAAAAGCTCTCCCTTAATACTCAAACTCAAAATGTATGACATTTCCTCAACAAATAAAACAGATGGAGGTGAAACATCTTTCCTAATCTTTTAAAACTCACTTTGGAATCAAAACTATTTAAAAAAAAAAAAAAATAATAATAATAATAATAAAAAAAATCATTAGTGTGAATGAATAATGGTGAAGGTTATTCAAAAAAACGAAAAAGCTAATCTAAAATGGGACAAAAAGCAATCTAAAATCCTCCCTATGAAAAAAGTTCAAAAGGCACACAGTGTCATGGCTAGCAAGACTCCAGACCTGTCTCCTTCTTTAACATTAAAGATTAAAACATCAGTGTTGGTATCATAAGCAGTCTTTTTGCTATAAAATGTTTAATCTTTTCAGAAAAAAAAACACCTTTTTTGGTGCGTGTGCCTCAATGGTTTTACTGTACGTATCATTAAGCTTCAAAAGCTAAGCTTAGGTACATTACATGCACTCCCCATGGTATAAGAGACATACAAAGGTACCAACAGTACTGTATATTACTGTTGTTTCTGAGAGTGTATGCTGGTGACAACTCGTGTTAACTCGGTTTCGGTTTAATTTTCAGTTGTTAAAATTAGCATTCATAAACATTTGCCTCGCACCTGTTTCACACCTGTTTTACTTCCGTTTTCTTCACGCAGCCCTCACATAACATTATTAGAAAAATAACGTTTCACTGGTTTCTATGCCCAACCACAAAATCACCAGGTGTCTATGAGACACACAATACAAGTACGTGTTTTGGAATCGTAAAAGTTTTTGTTCTTACCTTATCGATAATCCCCACCACCTTACACATCTCCAGGTCCTCCACAGGAGAGCTCAGATGTCTGATGGACCTGAATCTTAGGCTGCTGTAACCCTGCTGATCAAAATAGAGTCATCAGTGTTTCACAACCAATGCATTTTTAGCCCCTGTATGACCTCAAAGCCACTGGGGAGGATTCTGGGGATTGCACAATATCTGACGGCCCGGAGCTGAGTATTTTCAGGGTTTACCCATATACTTGTCCGTCTTAAAGAGCTGTGTTCACCTACGGCTGATTTAGTGTCACTGTGACCAAAGATAACTGACCACAAATTTCAGACAACAAATTTAAGCTGACCACAAATTTCAGTGTCAGAAATGTAATTGCTGAAACTGTACAGTTCTAAAGATGGATTTGGTCACATCTTATCTCTGAATAATATGCGAAATAGGCATGTCAGAGAGGGAAGTGGAGAGATGACAGTAATAGCTCGTAAAAACAGGAACTTATTGACTGTGTGTGAAACAGACAGGCGAAACATGAGCAAGAATCATATTTGCATAGGTTGGAAAATCCCAGCCATTTTTCCCTAGAAGACATTAACTGGGCTACAACGATCTAATGAGTGTCATGTCTCATACCCCTAATTGGGTGGTGTCTTTGCTGAAGTTGCACTGTAGATGAGAGTTAAAGATCTCCTCCGCTCTCTTCAGATACTGAGTGGTTTTCCGCTTCACAGCCTCACGTCTCTCTTTATTCGGATCCACTATATGACAGAAGAGAAAAGTCCATTCAGCCTCCTAAATCCTCAAAATTGCATACAACTTGCCTTTAAAATCACTCGGTTGTATTATGTGGGGCTGCTTGTTTGTTAATTGCTATGTCAAGATTGACCTTCTGATATCTCAGGAGCCTGCAAGATGCAAACGAGCACTATGCTAACAAACCGTGATAAGATTCCAGATGAGTTTATTGTTGGTCTTGTGATAAACAAATATCTAATTTTGGTCAGATGATTGTAGGCCTATCTTCAGCCAGGATCATCAAAACCTTTGACAAGCGCATCAGTACAACCACAATGACCCTTATTCATCAAAGTTCTAAAGACCTGAGTGCAGATTTGAGCCCACTGAATGACATACGAACAAATCTGCATCCGATTCATGGAACAGTCCTTCGACGTCAATTATTTGAGCTCAAATGATGAATCAGTGTAACTCTCATGTGTCAGATGCATAAAATATGCCCCATGCACATTCTAATGCAACATATACCCTAATGTCGGCCTGGCAGCAGTGAACCAGTAAAAGGAATTCATTCAGGAGATTATAGTTTTTACATAACTTGAGGGAGTCAGTCTAGGCAAGAGAAATTCACTTCTGTAAGGCAGAGTTAGAGGTGCCAGCTGCAGATAAAAATATTTTGGGGGGAAGCCTCAAAACTCAAAAATTAAATGCATACAATAGAAGAAAGAATGGTATAATAGTTTGGCTTTTAATTCTTAGTTTTTGCTCAAATTATTTTTTGGTAATACATATTCAGAAACAGGCAGTTATGTTTTTGCGTGTGTTTTTTTTTAATGAAGAAATGAATCGAACCATTTTTTCAGCCTCGTCTGTTGGCAGTAAAGTGATCGCTATTTACAGCTACATTTGTATTCAATTTAGTGTTCAAGTTAGAAAGTGAAACTTTATAAACACAGTCAATCTGCAGTCATGGGTTACGTTCCTGTTTCATTCTTTTCTGTCAGCTATTACAGTTTTTGGACATACATTGTAGTTTCCCTTTCTGTTATTCCTCAAGGTTAACAGAATATATATTAACAGTATATTGTTTGCCTTCAGCTTTAAAACATCTACCATCTATACTACTTATTCGTCAGGGTCACAGAAAATCTACAGCCAGTCCCAGCTGACTTCAGGAGAGATGTGGGGTAAACCCTGGACAAGTCATCTATCTACCGATAGACTAGCTAGTTAGCTCTGCATTGTCTTTGGACTGTGGGAAGAAACCCACGCAGGCACAGGGAGAACATGCAAATGATGCAGAAAGGCCCCAGAGAGCCGGCAGATTCGAACCCTGAACCTTCTTGCTGTGACGCGCCAGTGCTAACCACTGAACCACCCAGGATTAAAACACTGGTATGAGATGTGCTCAGTGCCTTGATGTGACTAAGAACAGGAAACGATTTTCAAATGTCAACCTAAAAAAAAACCCTATGCAGTATCAGTTGGTCTATTTTAATCACACAGAGGAAAGAAATATATGACATTAAAAGCATAAACAGAGCATGCTACCCTGAACTCCATTCAGCAGCAGGTCCACCCCATTCTTGTAGTAGCTGAATGCAGCTTCGTAGTCCTCGTTGACTTCCCTGTCCAGGGCCATGCGGATCTGCTTGGCCGCATCCACCAGATAGTCTCTTTTGGCCATGTCTGTCTCGGGTTAATTCTGCTGCAGTCCTGATGGAATGAGGGTCCACAGAGACCATTCATGTCTGGGATGTGACCATTCCTTCACCATTTTCATCAGTTTCTCTCACACACCAGGGCTCCACTGACTGTTTCCTCTTCCCTTTTGCCTGTTCTAAACAGAGTAAAAAATGTAACGTGACTGCTTTTGAAGACGTAATGCGGACAACAACAGAGAGATGGAAAAGAATATCAAGCTACTAATGTGGATTTATTCGTACAAAAAATAAAAAACCTACATTTACAATGCCATTAATCAGATCTATCATATGAGCTTCAAATATCATCATAGTCAGTTTCACCACTTAAAGCTACAGTGGCTGAATCATCCACATGACTGTCTTGCAACAGGGTCTAGGGAACTGGACTTTAGCTTTAACCCCGTTCTACTGCTCCGAGGAGTGACCTCAGATGGACGTCACGTGACGAAGATCCTTCACGAGCATACCTGTATGACTCGTCTTTGCCATTTAACCCCATCACAAAAGGACATCATGGTGCAGCAGAGCCATCTAATAACTCCCTCTGCTTAGGTTGTGCATATCTGAGTCACCTGAATAAACCAAAAGGGTCCATATTCAATAAAAGTCCAGTATTTACACACCGCACTGCAGATCACAGAGCGAAAATCAAATCAGCAACAACGTCAGGAAGGTATTTAACATATGACTCATAGTCATCTAAAATGCTTCATGCATTTCCTGTAGTAACAAAGTAAACAAGACTTGCAGAAGGGTTCATCTAATCTAAAACCAAATAACACTGTAAGTCTGTTTTTTTCCCCCTTACATACTGATAAGGATAACATAAATTGTTTTGTCAATTAAATTAAATTAAATTAAATTAAGTGTTTGTTGCTTTGTCATTTACATGTTGCTCTTTTCTACAGGCACAAACGTATGCATTAGCTAACCAAAATAAATTAGCTAAATTCAAACAATACATCTGTAATAAATGGTATTTTTTCTCACCCGGAAGTGACATAGCTAGGGCGGAGATTTTACTCATTAATTAATGAAAAATAAATAAATAAATGAATGAATAAATAAATAAAACAGTCTAAGTTCATGAATTGAAATTCACGGCAACATTCTGGCATCTATTTGTGACTTTTTATTTGTTCGAGTAGATATTTAGGTAAATTCGCTACATTTTGTTTCGGTACAATGTCTGCACTTTTTTATTTCTGTAAACAATTAGCTTATGTATAACGAGCAAAATAAAAAACTACAGTAGGCATAAAATAAAACATAAAATATAAAATATACATTTTTTTCATAAGGCTACTCGTCTTACCTGACAAGTTGTAGAATTTGACAATTCTGAGTTGTTGTTGTTCTTGTTGTTTGTTTGTTTGTTTGTTTTTTCTGGAAAGAAATGAGGAAAATTTACAGTTAAGATTTAGTTTCTCTATGAATACAGGTTCATGCATTTTCCTCCACATTGTGCACCCGAGAGAGCAATTTGTCATATATATATATATATATAATACTAGATGAGTTTGATAAGCACGATTTCAGCCTATAGGTTAATAAGTAACAGTGTAGAATTAAAAGCATAAAATGTAAAGGGGGGAATAAGAGGAGAGGAAACGGTATCAGAGCTCGAGCACTGGGAGGATGGGGAAGGGAGGGACCGCAATGCAGCTTCAAACACCAACAACACTGTCCAAATACTCACATCACATCACAATCACATCACAATCACAGCCTGCATACACAGCACAAACACGTTACTCAGCAATCATATCATGCTAAAAAAAACAAACCCTGCATGCTTAAACCTTTTATAGAATTATTATACAGAAGAAAACCGACAGTGTTTATTATTATCATTATTATTATTATTATTATTATTATTAAACTAATGCTCCTTCATGTCTAAAGCTCCACCACACATATCCATGGTGTCGAGATTTAAAGGTTCCGAAACAGATGAAGATATGAAGTGAAAATGCACTGCATTGCGTTTATTATTATTATTATTATTATTATTATTATTATTATTATTACCTAATGTTAAGGGTTTCCCTGCTGCGAGCGAGCGCGCGCGTGCCTCCGCGGTGTCGGGCTCGTGTGTAGCGGAGGCTCGCGCAGACAGCACCGCCATAGTGATGTGTCGTCCGCGAACGATTCGTTCAAAAGAACGAATCTTTTTAGTGAACGAACTGAACCGAATCACTTCGTGAAGTGATTCGTTCGCCCCCCCCCCCGAAGCGAACGAATCTTTTCCCCGTCAGTTCAGTCCCCCCCCCCCCTTCCGCTCTGAACTTCGGTGATTCGGCGAACGAATCTTTTGAACGAATCTTTTTTAGTGAACTGATTCTAGTGATTTAGTTCATTTAAAAGAACTGCCATGCCCATCACAGCACCGCCAGGAACAGAGGAAGCGCGCGCACAGAGCTTCCTATTGGCTGCCAATGATGTCACTAAAGCCTCCACATTATTACAGCGCCCCGCCCCTGTATTGTTCACATACTAAACATTTACTCTCCGCCCATTTTATTAGGAACACCTTTACACCCCCCCCGCCCAGTTATAGTTGTTCAATCAGTCTATCATGTGGCAGAATAAAGAGATTCAGCTCATTTTCACACATCACAGGAGTTTACACAGAATGGTGCAAAACAGATACAAACAAACAAACAAAAAAACATCAAGCAGGCTTTAACAACTTGTTCTGCGATTGCATGTTGAACACTGAGGTGGATAGGCTGACTGGAAAATGGCACGAATACCGAGGTCTTTGGTACCGAGGTAGGTGTTTCTATTAAAATGGCCAATACGTGCAAAATGTTCTACTGAGAATCACTGCTACTGTACAAAATGAGTATCGTTGTAAGGATTAAAACAATATGCCTTATATACGTGTATTTATTTACAACCGTTAGACCAGGGCTTGTTTTTGCTTTATGGGAATATTTAATTATTTTAGTAATATCAAACTGTACAAATAAATCTACAATTAATAAGTTCATTATTTAAAGGTCTACATAATATTCTGCCTATTTATTTATTTATTTATTTATTTATTTATATTTATTTTATTTTTTTTTTATCCCTGATCATTTCACTGCACTGCCTGGCCACATAAAGTGCAAGTTATTTGTTTTTATTCGTTTACAAAGGTTTGGATGAAATTAATTGCAAGTGACCAGTAAGTGTGGGCAAAAGTACTGGGACACCCGTCTTAATTATTGAATTCATGTGTTTCGATCAGACCCATTGCCACAGGTGTGTAAAATCAAGGATCTAGCCATTGCAGACTCCGTTTATGAACGTTTGTGAAACAAAATAGGTCGTTCTGAAGAGCTCGGTGACTTCAAGCGCGATACTGTGATAGGATGCCGCCTGCTGGATATTCCACTGTCAACTGTAAGTGGAAGCCTTTAGGAACGCCAGCAACTCAAAGACGTTGTAAAGTCACAGAGTGGGGTCAATGACTTCTAAGGTCAATGGTGGATAAAAGTCTCCAACACTGAGTTGATTCCATAGCTGAAGAAATATAACTTCCAGTGCTATTAATGAAAATAATTAATATAAAAACTGTTAAGATAAAAACTGTATTTGCAGGAGCTTCATGGAATGGGTTTCTACGGATGAACAGCTGCATGCAAGCCTCACATGACCAAGTGCAATGCCAAGCATCAGATGGAGTGGTGTAAAGTACACTTCCACTGGACTGTGGAGCAGTGGAAACATGTTCTATGGAGTGACAAATCACACTTCTCTTTTTGACAGTCAGATGGGCGGGTCTGGGTTTGGCGGATGCTGGGTGAACATTACCTGCCTGACTGCAATGTGCCAACTGTGAAGTTTGGTGGAGGAGGGATAATGACATTTGGGGAAACACTATGGTTCCAACTTTGTGGACACAGTTTGCAGAAGGCCCTTTTCTATTCCATCATGACTGTGCCCCAGTGTGCAAAGCAAGGTCCATAAAGACACGGTTGGATGATTTCGGAGTGGAAGAACTTGATTGGCCCAAACAGAGCCCTGACCTCAACCCCATCAAGCACCTCTGGGATGAACTGGAACGTAGATTTTGAGCCAGGCCTTCTCATCCTTCATCAGTGCCTGACCTCATAAATGCTCTACAGAATGAACGGGCACAAATTCCCACAGTAACACCGCAAAATGTTGTGGAAAGCCTTTCAAGAAGAGTGGAAGCTGTTCTAGCTGCAAAGGGAGGACCAACTCCATATTAAAGTCTATGTACTTGAATGCAATGTCATTAAAGCCCCTGCTGATGAAATGGTCAGGTGCCCCAATAGTTTTGTCCATATAGTTTATAATTCGTAATTGTGGATTGAGATTTCCACCACTTGAAAAAACTAATAAATAAATAAATAAATTCTAGAACTACAGGTATTCACAGTGACTTGGTCTGAGAAGTGAGACTTGAGCAGATTACATGCACAGTAACTGACAAGCATAAAGTATAACGGCAGTGTAAATGCTGCATTTTAGAAATTTCCATTTTATCATTTCATTTTAACAAATACATTGTTGGGCTGCATGCTAGTGGGGTGTGGCCCCAGAACATCAATTAGAATAACACTGAATAGTGTTATAGACATTTTGACCAAGTCTAAATTTTAGTATTAGTGATTAGAGTGCAAGTATGAAGCCAGCTGTGTCATAATATGACCATTCCTTTTGCACCAAGGGGAGAAAAAAAGCAGATAATTAATGGTTCAACCCCGTAATGTGCCTTCCCACTTATAAAAATCTGGGCATGCCGCACCTTGCACCTGCACATGATAATAAAATAAGGCGGTGCCAGAGAAGTGTAATTTTAGACTGTGAAGGAGGTGCAGGAGCTTGTGGGTGATTAGTGTATTTGCGGAGAGCAGCTGGGTC
This sequence comes from Synodontis membranacea, assembly GCA_025674565.1. Lineage (NCBI taxonomy): Eukaryota > Metazoa > Chordata > Actinopteri > Siluriformes > Mochokidae > Synodontis > Synodontis membranacea. Next base: position 18,421,663 of record JAOVYU010000002.1, read on the forward strand.
CAGAAGCTCGAGAGCAGAGAGAGGAGCAGAGGTGACGTGGCCACAGAGGGGTTCAGGGGGATCAGATTACACCAAATGGAAGTATCACGTCACTTTCCATGATCCAGTCTGCCATCAGTGCGTCAGTTTAACACACAGCACATCATCTGCCACTGTATCTTCAAGGAGGCATACACAAGATTAAAGGCATAACTTGATGAAAAACTGTTAGACTTACTAAATTAATACATTTTAAAATGTAATGAAATATTACTGTTTGTTGGTGTACCGTGTGTGTGTGTGTGTGTGTGTGTGTGTGAGATTTTATGTGCGAAATCCTCAGACATAATTGTGGTCTGCTTATTTGCAATACAGTCGACCCTCGCCACTTCGCGGTTCGAATTTCGCGGCTTCAAATGTTTTTTCAAATACAGTATATTCCTTAAAAAGTTGATCGAGACAGTGAAAATGCGGGTTGCGCTCGGTTGTCTTTTTATTTTTGTTGTTTATTAACTTTTTTTTTAAAAATTGGGTGTTATTTCATGTTTAGAGGGCTCTAATAATGTTAAAAACCGTATTTAGAAGGTCGTAAATAGGTTTTCTATGCTCTAACTACACGGAAATACTACTACTTCGCTGAAATTCACTTATTGTGGTAGAGTCTGGAATGGATTAACCACGATGAACGAGGGTTTACTGTAATGTGATTATGTATTGCATGTCCTGGAGCTTCTGCTCATTTTTTTTTGTTGTTGTTGTTGTTGTTGCAATGTTAGATGGTATTCTCTCTTTTCCGGTGAAATATATGAGACAATAGTATGTGTGCTTTATATTAATAAAATATTCATTCATTAATTCATCTTTATCTGGGTCAGGGTCCCAGGCATTCAATCACACAATCATTCACACATTCGCACATTTAGCATAACCAAGCAGAACAATGTAATGAAAGAAAACATCTGATTAATGCTTTAATTCATTTTTATTCATTTCCAAAACGGAAAATCGCACTTGTCCGTGTAATTAAACAGGCAAATAAGCTCACACTTTCAGACTTTCCAGTATATTTTATATAATTAAACAGGCAAATAAGCTCACACTTTCAGACTTTCCAGTGTATTTGGCCTGACGGAAAGTGTCCATGTAGGGTCTATATAAATTTCACATTATAAGAGACATAGTATCCATTGTTGAACATGTAGAGTTTCTGATCTCTTGGGTTATAGTCCAAGCTGACATAGAAATCCTGGAACTTTTCAAACCGAATGCTAACATAGCTATCCTGTCTTGTGTGTGTGTTGTAGGTGTAAAAGATCTCTTCTGTCTGGGCGTCTATAGACCGCGTAGCGTAAAGAACGCCACATATCATGAACGCATTCGTGACAGATTGTTTGAAAATGTTGGTTTCCCAAACCTCTAAAAGTGCAAATGCTGCCTCATCTATTTTACCCAGCACCAGTTTACCCTTGGATTCCTCAGTAGCATACGTCACCCACAAGCCATTCTCATCTGCCGCAAAGTCTAAGTTCTGATTGTCGGAATATTGGTAGGAGAATCTGTTACTGGCCTTTGGCACCACCCTGTACTCTGCGGTCAGACTGGTCATGTTGTATTTACCCATGCTGAAAGGTTCTCTGAACTGATAGTACAGGGTGTTACCGTGCACAATGTAGTTATTACCTAGACCTCTCCAGTCATGTCTGACATAAAGCTCATGGGTTTTCATTGGCTGTCTCATGATCAATTTGTAGTAGTCCGAATAAACATGAATTCTACTCAGCAATGTATTAGTGAAAGCGTAGTACCAGTACATATTTTCATATCCAGGAACAGGGCTAGAGTCTTTGCCCCATCCTCCGTATAAATAGCTTCCACTCAGATCTGCATTCAGCTGGCTAACTACAGGCTTGCTGATTTTCAGAATGCCTCCATGCTTGCAGGTACCTGACAAGAGAAAGCAATTCAGTGATGAGAACGCCCAACAAAAAAAACAGTATGACTGCCCAACATTCCTAGTATTCAGTACGTTAATATGCGGTAAGTAGAAGCAATCCTGGTACGTCATTTTGTTGTATATTAAAAGATATTAAAATATGCTTGGTAGTACTTGTGTTAGTTCTTATTAACTAGAGATGTGATTCCAGAAGAAAATGTGTGATTGCTCTGAGTGCGGCTCATGAATGATGGATGTGCGTGTTGGGTTAATTCCTTTGAGCTATGAAATGAGGTTGAGTGCCTCGCTGAAGAAGCTTGACTATGCTAGAAGACTTTGATCCTTAAACTCCACGCATTTCCATAGGGATAAAAATGCACTGCCGCCGATGGGAGGAAAAAGAGATGGACGAAAAGCAAGAGAAAGAGAAGTGAGGCTCATATCTGATTTCACGTACTGGGTCCTGAGGTGTTATGATACGTTTGGTAGGCTCTCTGATGAAGCGTGACTGAGCAAGAAGACTTTGATTCCAAAACCCTGTTCATTTCATTGGGGGAAAGCAAGAGAACGACTGTGTCTTTCCAAAAGTTGCATACAGTACAAGCACACTATTTTTGTGATATATCTCAAAAACTATGGGAGAAGAAGCGCTGCAAAAAAAAAAAAAAAGTGGTCTGAAGGATAACAATAGAGCAATTGCTTGCCTACTAATTGCCATGTACTATGCATCAATATGAATTAAATTAACATTCATTAGAGATTAATGTTAAAGAGACACTGTGCCATGCTCCAACAAAACCTGACGTACAAAGAGACACACGTGGCATCACGTCTTAGACATTTCAGCGCAGAAAATACAAGGGCATTACCAATTGCTGCGTTGGAGAAGTCATCTTGTTCGTCTCGGCATTTCTCCAGCTTCTTCTGGAGTTTGATAAACTCGAGGCGGATCACTTCTAAGTTGCTCTTGTCGTAGCTTTCCAGCTGGTCTACGGTCAGGCTCATGTTTTGGATCTTTAAGAAGTACACATAGGCTAGTCAAAACCGCCTGCGTTCAGCGTTAATGTAGGTAAGATTTCCCGAGCTGTCGCTGAGATTCGAATGAATCAACACTTACCTCACTGTAAAGACTGTCAAAGACCGGTGAGGTGGAGTTAAGGGACGTTTTCAAGTATGTGACCAGCGATTCAAACTCACGCAGCTCGACCCTCAGGAGGTCGAACTCCAGTTTGATGTACTTGTCAGGCCCACTTTCCAAGATCTCCACGCGGGTGGTCAAGTTGGTGAGCTCTGAGAGAAGAATATCCAGCTCGGCTTTTATATAAATCACCTGAGAAGATGGAGGGGACATTTTGCAGGATAATTGTTTTCTCCACCTTGCTACAAAAGAAAAAAAAAAAAAAACAGGGGCTGCATCAGCATGTCAAATGGAGTGTACCTTGTTAATATGGACCTCCAGCTCAGCACTCAGCTTATTGGACGTCATCTGCACAATATCCACACGGTCTGCTGGGAATGTGGTGTCAGGAAGGAATACTTTACAGATACACTGCCCGAATTCTCCCACAGTTCCTGTAACATTTCCAGAGCCCCACTGCTCCACCGGCTGCAAAGAGAAAGGGGAGGAAAATTAAGATTACAGAATCTTCTCTGATTCTTTAGAATTTTTTATCTTTTTTTTCCAATGATTGGATCTAAAGAAAACGCTTACCAGCCAACCATATGTCGAGCCAGCCAAAAAGAGGAGCAGAAGTATGTGTGGCATCGTGTCGTAGACTAGCTCTGTTGAATGACTACGGCTTGTCCAAATCATTGGCTTTTAAAGATTGAGATGTCCGGTAGATATCCTGAACATCTTTTCAAATTCCCATGGTTATTGTTCATTGATTTTGAAATGGCTTTGGGAAGACAACCTATGTACACAGTCATGTTTGCTTTTTAGATATGACGGACGGAGGACGTGATAGCAAATTACGATTTATTTGTGTTCAGAGGTGGTTGTTAAATTCCACACAGATGATGTGAGAAAATATATTGCACGTAGCGCCTGGTCAAATAACCAAATCTTAAAGTAAGTGCCACAGTGTGAGCAGAGTTTTCAGTTATCACTAGAGGGTGGGTGGTCTTAACTTTACAGTGCTTTTGGAAAACTGGGCTTCACAGATACGGCTTGGGAGTGCGTTCAACGTAACCACTCCTGTTCCTGTGTTAATTACAGGACGTAAAGTACCTTCTGTGCTGTAATGTTGGCAAATACTGGACATATGCTTACTTTCTATACAAGTCTGATTTAGCCGTTGATTCAGGTAATATAAGTACAAAAAATTCAGTAGCTTAGACAGGCGTCTTCGTTGCTTGATGAATTCAAAAAGTTGTAATAGGATAATCATTTTTATTTAATTTTAATCATTCATTTTTCAATTTGACACTGTTGGTTAATGTGAAATGTCAGGTCATGGCATCTAACTAGGCTTTTGAATGTAATATACCTAATAATATATTTTATACCTTTTTTTTTTTTTTTTAAGAAACAGATCGAGGATACAAGATAGGTTCTATAACAAAACATAAACTATAAATAATTAGTTCTGTTTAAATTTATCTTGTAAAGCCTCTGTAAAGCATCGCTTGTGTTCCTTTATGCGATTTATTAAACTTTATGGCATTTATGCATATGGAAAAGAAGCATCATTCGTTCATTCATTCATTCATTCATTCATTCGTTCACTCAGGACACTAGTAGTATTACGTGCACAGTATAGAGCCTAATTCATCAAACATACAAATGCTAAATATATAAAGGTCAATTTATGGCCAACTGTCTGAGATAAGTCTATACTGTACAAACAGCAATTCAATGTTTTTGAGGTCTGTAGAAAGTGATGAAACAAAGAATAAGCAAACATTGTTATTTATGTTAAACTGCACCTACAGTATGATGTACAAGAATGGCTCATACAAAGTTCAAATTTTGTATCAGTAGCAGGTATAAAATGAATAAAACAGGGTTTCTCTTAACAGATGGATGTGCAGCTGCTTATTTTTGGGCAGTGTAAAATTGTGCAGTAGGCAGGAGAGCTTTAATATTGATTTATTTAATATTGATTTAATATTGATATAGGCTGCTTACTAAGTTTCAGGGAGAATTGCAAATTCATATAAAATTAGAGGAGCATCAGTACTGTATTAAAAATTACCATGTAACAAAAAACATTATTGAGATCAGGCAAGCTAGCTAGTCAGGACTTTTACTGTCATGTGATGAGATCATTTTAAATGCATACCACTGATGCATCTGAAGCTGGCAATGAATCAGACAACATGAAGCAATAAAATAGACTTTAATGATTCATTATTTGATCGACAAAGTGCAATTGGGGAAATGCACATATTATTTGTAATAATTGTATGAAATGTTCTACATTTTATGAGATTTTGCCCCTAACAAAAAGTTAGAACATATGAGTGTTGGAGCAATATGTATGTATAGAGTGCATGTATAAAGTACAGAGTTGGAATTAGGCCATAAATTAAATCTGCAAAAATTGGACTCAACTAATATTTTCATTGATTTTACATATAATCCCCCCCCCCCCCAAATGATCTGAAAGCCCCTAAGGGATACATTGTTGTGTGTGTGTGTGTGTGTGTGTGTGTGTGTGTGTGTGTGTGTTCTAATGGTATCATATGCTGAATTTCTGTGTTCTTTATTTTCCATAGTTAAAATTATCTTAGAATGTGTAGCCATGTGTTAATCAATTAACTTTATACGGTTAAAATCTAATATGTGAAAATGGTGCAGTGATCATGTTTCATCACCTGAGAATAAGTTTGAGAATAATTTTTACATTTAACAAGTCTGTTTTGTGGATATAACACACACCGACCTCAGTGTGACATATGCCTTTGGATCACACTGTAAAAACCCCAAGCGTTTATTCATAAGTAGTGTGCATCGTGGACTAAAGTGCGTAATGACGACATTCATTCAGGAATATTGCTTACAAGATTTTATTAATAAGACTGAAATGCAATGCAGGACATTTTAGTTCTGTGCATATTTCAGCAGGCAACAATGTACACCAAAAGAAACATATATTACCAGTGCAAATATTCAAAGCAAAGCATATATCAGATGAGGAGCTGTGCTTTATTCGTACTCTGATGGAACCACACATGATAGCTGACATAATATCCGTCGTTGTACATGTACAGTTTCTGGTCGATGGGGTTGTAATCGAGGTAAACGTACATTTCCTGGAACTTTTCAAAAGGAATGCTAACATAGCTCTCCTGTCTTGTGTGTGTGTTATAAGTGTAAAAGATCTCCTCGGTCTTAATATCTACAGATCTGGTGGCGTAAAGGACCCCGCAAACCATGAAGGTGTTGCCTACCGATGGTTTGTAGATACTCATCTCATAAACCTCCTTTAAAGCAAATGCTGCCTCATCTATCTTACCCAGCTCCAGCTTGCCCTTAGATTCTTCTGTAGCATATATCACCCACAATCCGTTCTCATCGGCTGCAAAGTCTAGGTTTTGGTTTCCTGCATAAAAGTAGGAGAATCTGCTGCTGGCCTTTGGCACCACCCTGTACTCCGCGGTCAGACTAGTCATGTTGTATTTACCCATGCTGAAGGGTTCCCTGAACTGATAGTACACAGTGTTTCCACGCACAATGTAGTTATTACCCAGACCTCTCCAGTCATGTCTGCTGTAAAGCTCGTGGGTTTTCATTGGCTGTCTCATGATTAACCTGTAATAATCTGCGTACACATTAACTTGGCTAACCAGGGTATTAGAAGAAGCTGAGTACCAGTACATGTTTTCATCGCCAGACAATGGGTTTGAATCTTTGCCCCATCCACCATATCTGTGACCCGCATTCAGGTGTGCGTTCAGGTGGCTAATCAGAGGTTTACTCAGTCTTGATATGACACCATGGTTGCAAGAACCTAGAAAGGGAAAGTCAAAAGCATGAGCCATTTATGTTTCTGCAAACATAGGAATTGTGTCCATGTGCCGAGAAGACTTACCAATGTCGGGATTAAAGATCTCATCGTGGCGTCTCTCACATTCCTCCAGTTTCTGCTGAAGCTTGATGTATTCTCTGCGTGTCAACAGTACCAGGTTCTTGTCATAGGTAGCCTCCAGTTGAGTCAGGACAACGATCATGGCAGTGATCTGTACGATAAGCATTAGTGTAGCAGATGTCACATATATATGTGCGGTGACCTGGGAAAACCTTCGACGTAGAGAAATTTTTCTACTATATGTACGATTGTATGCTTTCCCGAACTGAAATGTGTTTCTCTTTTGTGTCTCAAAAATGAAATTCAAAAGTAGAAAGGAAGAAAACCAGCAACCTGGTCAATGTACGACATTCACTGTGTGAGGTAATCACACAAAGCAAGCAAAATCTTAATCAGACACATTGTTTTAACCATGATGCAGAAATTTTAACGCTTTAACATAAAAACATTTCCACAAGATTTGACTGAATTTTCCTAAAGTTGAGGTACATGTACTAGTCAGAAGAAAAAAAAAAACTATTTTGTTTGCCACTATTCAGCTACAGCAACACCTGAGGGGTTATTCCATACCAGCACAATTATGTACCGCATCATAACACAACACATCCGGTGTGTTTTACCTCTTTGCGAATGCTGACAAGCACTGTAGAAGAAATCTCCATGGATGCCTGAAGCTCCACAATCAGAGCCTCTATCTGCTTGATCTGAATCTTCACCTCCTGCATATGGACCTCGGTGTAAGTGTCAGGGTCCTTCTCCATGATCCCAATCAGCACTGTGAGGTTCACAGTTTTCTCCCTGTAAATCGTAAGCTTGCCCTCAAACATCTCAATCTGCAAAGACGTAAGAACAATATTAGAAAGAACCTGCAAATGCAGTTTATTCCGATTCAGGGTTCACTTCTGGTTTTTTTTTTTTTTTTTTGAGGTTCTTCTTACTGTATACCTTGCTGATTTCCAGCTCTAACTTGTGACTGATCTGGACTGAGGACTCCTCCAGCAGCTCCAGCTCCCCTATGGGGAATATGGTATCAGGTAGCAATGCCTCACAGGTGCATGACTGGCTTGGACTCACAGTCTCGTTCGTCTCCGTCCTGGGTTCGAGAGACTTTGTTCAAAAGAAAAAAAGCTAATTACCTTTTAAATTTGAGACCGCTTTGAAATAACATAAAAAAAAGAGAAACAACCGAGTAATGACTTACCTGAAAGGCAAGAGAGGCCCTAAGAAAGAGGAGACTGAAGAGTACGGTGATCATTCTGAATCAGGTAGAGTGATTCTGTTTCAGCAGTCGACGCTCTTTGGCTTTTTAAAGGATGATTTTTCTTAAAACTAATAAATCACCACCTGGAGTCTTCTCACGGTTACTTCCCAACAGCTGAAAATCTGCTCGCATCCTGTTCATTATCGGTGTAATAAAGTATACGTTCTGTAAACATCACACTTACCTTGCTTCTGAATAAAGGATACAGGTGTATTTGCGTTAATACAGGTATATATTGCGTCATCCTTCTTCTTCAGGATACAGGTGTATATTGCGTTAATAAGCTTGTCGCAATCTGACATGATCACACACCCAGCCGGTGGTGGAAGACGTATTCAGATCCTTTACTTGAGTAAAAGTACTAATACCACACTATGAAAATACTCCACTACGAGTCAAAATCAAGTAAAGTCTTAAAAGTTAAAGTACTCACTTTCAGTGGTTTACTGCTTTTGGATTGTCCTGTGCATTTTACTCCTGCAGATATTTAAGGCTGAGATCATTATATATATATA
>JAOVYU010000002.1:18451487-18462117 GCA_025674565.1 Synodontis membranacea
GTTTTGCTGTTGCGTCCTGTAATGGACGCATCAGGACACATTAGCATTTACACTACAGCAGACATTTTGGACGCATTACATGGAAATTGCTGAATGTACATTAACCTAAAAAAAATTTTTGTAATTGATGTAAGGTCCTACATGGAACCTTTAAGGGCTCTCATTGAGGCCAAACCGAAACTGTGCTACGGACTGTTATTTTTTTTTTCTAATTGTATGCTATTCAGATGTATTTTATCATTAAAGTGCTTGTGGTCTTGGTTTATAATGTTAAACTTTCTATGTCATAAGCACCTAATATTCTAGCATTAGCTATGATACAGTGAATAATGTCTCATACAGATTAGGTTAATTCTTCCATGAAAACTCTATCAAGTGTTAAATCTTGTTGCTGCTAATTTTCATTTGTGTGCCAGGTCCACAGGCTGTGTATTGTCTTAAAAAAAAAAAAAAAGAAAAAAAAGGGGGCAAATAACAGTGCTATGGCATCTTGTGGATCTCAAAGTTTTCTTTGTTCTTAAGAATTGTAAACAGCTTCCATTGTGGAACAGAAAAAAAAAAACAATAGAGCAGCTTTTTCTCTATAACGCCCAGCATTTGGCTACTTATTCCACAGCATTTCTTAGTACTTTGCTGAGGGAAATACTTTGGTGACTCTCTGATCATTGTTCTATCCATGAATGGCTCACAAAATTGTGTAAGCAGGTGCTAAGAAACAGAACACACACACACACAATTGTGAAATCCTATCATGTGTGTTCTTGGCTGTGGTGACTTGATTCAAGGTTTGTTGCAATTTTTAAAGCTAGTCTATTAAGATTAGTGGTAGCTAAAACGTCTTTCACTGGTGATTTGTATATTTCAGTCCCAAGCCACCAATAACACAAATCAACATACAGTGGTGTTCTACAGTTCAAGCTACAATGTTAAAAGATCATTAAAAGTGAGAATCTAAATGACAGTTGCAGTACATGGTACATTTTAAAGGTTATGGCTCACCCCTCCCAGAATCTCTCCCTGGCTCTCCGTACATTAAAACCATCACAAATTCACTGTTAGCGATCAATTAGAAACCCATCTTCAGCTTCTTCTTTATTCACGTCACACATGGAACTGCAAGACTGCTGAGGCCGGTTCTTGTCCATTATGTACAGGATAACCAAACAAAAACAGAATGGATAGGCTGAAAGATTTTAAAGTACAAATATTTTGACAAATGATCTTCATTTTCATGTTAGAATTTAAGGTCTGCGGTGTAGTATGTGGCCGGGTTGTTGTAGATTGTTTTTGGAATCGATAGCATCGAAAATAGGACGCTGGAAAGGCTGAGCCAGCCCCGTTAAGTTCCATTTGAAAACAAAAACAGTTGCTAGCACCTAGTTCCCACAAACTGCTGTTCCATGTTTACTTGGCTGAAAGGAGTAAAATCTCTACACTCGACTGCATTTGAAAATGGTTAGAATGTCAACTTTAATACAAAAAAAAAAAAAAAGAATAAGACTTGTCTGCATTCAATGCTTAAAATAACACATCTATTATAAAAGTAACAAAAACTCAGTCAAATGTGGCTACTTAAATAGTGGAGATAAGTAAGGCTAATTTTTGGCCACACTGGTATTTTCGGTCCAATTCCCAAATGTTTATGCCCACAATTAAATCGGTAAGCGATGAAAAATGGCATGCTGAAAAGCTCATGGGTCAGACTGTCATCAGTTCGGTCATTTTCATGCTTACTATACAACTGATAACTCTACTGAGTACGCCAACATCCACTGGACTGTGACAATTAAAAGCAAAATACACGGCACAGCGTTGCTTGTGTACTATACAGAGCAGTCAAATATGACGTTAAAAAAAGATAACACAGAAAACATCATAACAGGTTCTGCCCTCTTAGAATTGTGATCACAAGACAATGACAATCAGCTTCTCCAAAAAATGCTCCATTTTCAGTTATTCTATCCACACTACAACGTTTTCTGTTTTAACTACATTGTAGAGTGGATTCAAAAAGCAGTTTTAAAATTGACCCATGTTAGTGTAGACTAGATCATAGATCAAAATCATATTCACGTTCTGTATCGGAGTTGACCACAGACACTATAAGCTGGATTTGTCTCTTCTACGCATATTAATTCTTGTAAAAAATTTTTTAAAGAGGCAACAATGAATTGTGTTTCAGATTGTAACCCCAACCAGCTTGCTCGCCTTCAGGTGATCTGAACGATGTGTTGAGTGTCGAGCAACTCGAACCCTGTGAGCCGTGCTAACAGAAGGGTGGCTTGATTGTGAAGTGTATACAAGGCACCTGACAAGTGGATTAATAACAGGGGGGGCAAGAACAAGACAAACAGGTATGCACATTGCCATATTTACACATTTAGGAAGTAGTGGAGTGCACTGGATTTACAATGTAGTTGAGTCTCTACAAAAGTGGTTGTTTGAAGTGGAGCTGCTCAGCTGATTTATTAAAAGTGACATTTCATCACGTTTGCAAAATTTTAAAATACTGTTTTGTGACTGTTCACCCGTGGTGTATTGTCCAATGTGTTTAAAACATTTTTGTCCTTTAAAATGTCTTCTTCAGACTATTTTTGTCCTGTGGCTGTTTTCTACACAGAACGGTTTGGATGCCAGACTGTTTGTGGTGAATTGTGTGGGTCAAACCTAAGAGACCTCGCTCACACCCTGATCTGGTATCCATTTATATCAGCTGGGGCTTTTGGATCCAGAGGCTTCTTCTCACCCGATAGCCTGCAACAAGAAAATTTGATTACTGCTCAGAAATGAAATTTCTCTCCTGTCAAATCACAGCAGCCCAGCTCACAATTTTTGGCTAGCAGAACTTTTTCTGAATTGTACAGTTCTTAAAAAAAAAAAAAAAGCTTGATTACTTTTATAAACATTCCTTCAATGTTGCTGCAATAGTCTAGTTAATGCTAATATTCTGTTAACTTGCATGGCATCGGTTTGGGGAAGAACCACATATTGGTTTGATGGTCAGGCATCCACAAAATTTTGTCATCAGACCAACCAACCAATTAAGGAAGAGAAAGAGAGTGTGTCAAAGAGCAAACTAGCAAAACTGGAGTCAACAGAATGAGAGTCCAATATGATTAATAAGAGGATCCGGGAGTGATGGGGTGATGGTGTTATTTGTTTATTAAAGCGACTGAATGATGGATGATTGCTTATTTATCTTTGTTGTGGAATTGTATCTTTGCCCAGTTGGTTTAGCTTAAGAGTCAACAATAGTCTGCGAGTGGGTGACTAAGTTTGCGTTTGTATTTTTGTACTTCAAACTTGGACTGAAGTGTGCTGTATGCTTTTTCTGAGTAGAAAACACCCATATCATGGCTTGTCCTCTATTATCTGCCTTCTTGCTTGATGGGCAGCTAAAGTCCTCATACAGGTCATTAAGACTAAGAAAGCTCTTTTTTTAGTGATTTGAAATTTTGAAATGTAAAAATATTTAGAAATTTGAAGGATTTGCAAATTTCTCTCAGTTCTGATTAAGGATAAAACACTGTGGTAAACCGTTTGTAACACAACTTTGAATTCTTTTTTGACGTGTGAAGTAAAATTTTCGACACTGTATATTACTCTGTGCATACATAAATGAACGCGTGTACAGTGTCTTTAGATTTGAGCTGATACCTCCTTTCACTGCGGCTGTTCTTGCGCATGGGGCTGCCTGGGTTACGCAGAGGAGATCCCATGTCTTTCCTTCTGTCCTTGGTGGGTGAAATGGGTGCAGGCTTGCCAATCTGCAATACATTCATTACCTTCATTTAATACTGTTAGACCGCTGTGGCTTTCACACCTTATTCTTGTCACAACGCTAAAGCAAAAACTACTGGTATACGGACAACCTGGACGTTCTCTTAACGCAGAGATCTTGAGAAATGTCATCTTGGTATGCCAAATGAACATTAACAGACGCACTTTTGCCTGAGGTCAGATGACATTTTAACAAGTCGAGTACGCTCAACTTAATATTTTAGACCATCTGATGGAGGCAGGCGTAACAGCGTACACTTGATACCTCTTCCCCAGCCATTCACACCACGCACATCAATCACTTGAAAGTGATGGAGGACAGCAAGAGAGCTCAGTCGTACACAATCACATCAGGAGAGCAGCAGAGGCAAAGTGCTGAAGGTCGCGCAAGGAGAAGAGCTGACATAAAATCTTTCCTTCACTAATGGAATTTTGTCCATTCAGTGACATTACCTTCTTAACTAAATCAGTTATCAGTTTTACCAGTCAGTCAGTATTACCGGTCATGTGTGATGCAAAACAGAGGAAAAGCAATTAAATTAAGTACATATGATAAGTGGAATTTCTTCCCATTGCTAAATACAGTAGAATGATGGCTCAAGAGGAAGCACTGTTACGAAATGATGAGTGTACAAATGGCATGATGTCAGGATGCATTTAGGTCAAATATATGCATGCAACATGCACTCTTTGGACAACACGACATTATTGACTCAAGCTTAGTTCAGCACACTATGACTGTTGCTGGTGTCCACCTCCTGTCCATTTAGAAACATACCCAAAGTCTAAGCTTTCTACAACTTCAATTAATTTATCGACTCTGTTGCATTAACAAGCTTTCCATTACAGTCGACCCTTGCCACTTTGCGGTTCGAATTTCACGGCTTCACTCTATTGCGTTTTTTTCAAATACAGTATATTCATTAAAAAGTTGATCGAGATAGTGAAAATGTGGGTTGCGCTCGGTTGTCTTGAGTCAATTATTTTTATTTTTTATTAACTTTTTTCCAAAACATTGGGTGTTATTTCATGTCTAGAGGGCTCTAATAACGTTAAAAAATGTATTTAGAAGGTCGTAAACAGGTTTTCTATGCTCTAACTACGCGTAAATACTACTTCACGGAAATTCACTTATCGTGGTAGAGTCTGGAATGGATTAACCGCGATAAACGAGGGTTTACTGTAATGTGATTTTGTTATAAATTTGGACAAGAATATACCCTTGTATATTGTGAAAGATGTTGCCATTATATGTTTCATTAAAATACTAGTATTTTGTTTGATAGCAATTTAATTGTCCAAATTCAAAATTATCACAAGGTTCCTTTCATGAAACCATCAAATGTTCAGTGATCACTAATATTCATTTTAGTTTTGAGCAAACAGTCATTTTAAACGTTGTCTATCCCTAAGAGTCTGTAAAGCAGTCATGCCAAACAGACCTCAGCCTAAGCCAGATAAAAGGAAGAGCCATTTCTGCTACAAAGAGATAAACGTGTTACTGTACTTCTAAGTGCACCACAGCTGTTACTGCTTCACTGTCGGTTTAATTTCCAGCTTTCTAAACCACTGACAAGGCTGACAATGCTGTGTTTACACTGTGGCTGAGGCATCCAAAAAGCAAGCCAGGTTTGTTCCTCCCTCTAATAGATACTGTAGCAGACATGTCTCCAGTCTGTCATGCTGTCACAGTGCTACGCTGTTAATAGTCCCGAAGCCACTTCACCACCACATCTGTGTTTACGCTTAGGCTGAAGTGGCTAATCACATCCGCTTTGCTCTTTTCTAAAATAAGAGAGTTGAAGTTAGCTTTGTTGTGTATGTACTTGGTGATAAACGGGAATGCAAATATAGACCTGTACGAGGGTATACAGTGAGAAATAAAGAATCATGCCTCAGACTTGCTGCTCACCTTGAGCCTCATGTCTCGCGTATGCCTGTCCAGCTCCTTCCTCAGCTCCTCTTTCGACAACTTTTCGACGTCCAGCACCGAGTGCTTCCATTCGATCTGCTCCACGCTGTGTGGGTCATGTGACACGTACTGGCCAATCTTCACTTTGCGCAGTGTGTGCCAGTAACCCTTATAGGCAGTCTGAAACTCCTGGAGCAAGTCAGCAAGTGTGCGGTACTCCAGCGGCTTGAACATCAGATCCGCGCGCCGGCTGATCCCGAGAGCCCCGAACCGGCCGCCGCTGTGGATCCCTAACACGATGTGGCGGAAGTGGCTCCCTGAGAACTGAGTTTTAAAGCTGATGGGGAAGCGCTCCACAGTTGACATACTGTTGGTGAGGTAACTGGAATGTAGGGCAGGTTAAGAAATGCAAGGTTCAGTAGTCTTTCAGTGGGCTCAGGGTCTTTGATTGTCATCAGTAAGAATGTAGGGTCTATCAGAGTGGCACTAAAGCAGATTTCTGGCATAAAACTAGCTTAATGTTATTTGCAATATTACGTTATAGCCTTGTTACATTATATTATATTATATTAAATAGAGGTTTGGCATTTGACCGCAGTATTCAGTACCATGACCAACCATCATAGCCCTTAAATAAGGACTGAATGAACAGAAGCATAATTTGTTACAGTAAAGGTAGAGAGGCAAATATTTACTGCAAAGTGGTTATAGTTCCATAGAATTTATTTATTTTTTTGACTGGAAGATGTACTATCAGGAAGCTTTTTCCCCAGTATTCAAAGTAGGAAACCACCGTTCTTTCAATAATTTCTGTAGTCTTTTATATGCTGCTTTGTTTTAACAAGCTACACAAAGGTTTTCTACATTAGCTTTAGACATAAGTTTTAGTAAGAATATCAGTCTTGGACATCAAGGGCAACAGTCCTGCGGTGTTAAAAACCTTTAAAACATCTCTATTTATCTGCGTTATCCATGTGTTGTTTGGCTATCGCCATTCTATTAAAACCTTGATTATTATTATTATTTTAATTATCCATTAAAATAAATGATGTGAGAATGTGTACAGTGAAGTCCATGTGGAAGGATACATTCCAAGGATTACAGCCTCCAAACATTTGATTGGTAGACATTCTCTGGTCATTTCCTTTGCTATGTCCATTAACCTGTAGAGAAAACAGAGATCAATATCAAATATCAACACACTCAGCTTCATCTACTGTTACCCTGAAAAATGAGTTCGGCTTGGGCTTTTTTTTTTTTTTTTACTGGGTACTTTGTTTTACCCTCACTAACACATTAATTCATCCCCAAGTATGTGTATAGTGATGAATAAGATGAATAAAAACTAAAAACATGCTCTCAGCAGAGGCTTATACAAATAATTCTCAAACAAAACCTCTCAAGGCATATTGCACTAAAAATAAAAGCACTCTGATCTTTCTGAAATTTTGAGCAGATCACACACATCCGGTGATGAAGAAATTAAGTTTCCTTCAGCTGATGTCACTGGTCATATAGTAATAAATCATCCAATCCAGAAACATCCTCAGCTGCTTCCTGTTTCTGTTCCACAACATGCCAGAAACAGCAACAGGAACAAGACTCTCGCAAAGATATGAAACATCATGTGCAAATTAAACCTATTCACATGGGCTGCTGTAATTTCCTTCCTAAAAAAACAGCTCAGACGAGCGTGTCCAGAATAATGCAGGCAATAAAAACGACCGGCCTGCTTCTACCAGGAAGACCAGCTGTCGCAGCAAGGTCCTGTTAATCAGCAAGGCCATGCTGGTGCACCAACAAAACGAGAACCCAAACCAGAATAAACCAACTAGGGCCAGTATGGGATTTTGGTTTAAGCTGGTAATTTATTTATAGCAGAGTTGTAGTCACCATCCCAGTTATTAGGAACAGCTGTACATTAATGCAATTATCTAATCAGCTCATGTGGCATGCAATGCTTACAGGTCAAAAACTTCAGTTAATGTACACATCAAACATCAAAAGTGTTATCTTTTTCTTTTTTTTTACTTCAAAGTTTGGAATTGTGTTTGGTGCCAGTTTGAGTATTTCAGAAACTGCTGATCTCCAGGGATTTCCACACACACAACAGTTTTTCCACAAAGAATCATGGGAAAAAACAAAAAACATCCAGTAAGCAGCAGTTCTGTGAGTGGAAACACCTTGTTATTACGAGAGGACAGACAGGAACGGCCAGAGTGGTTCAAGCTGATAGGAACGCGAATAACCACTCTTTACAACTGTGGCATCAGAAAAGCATCTCAGAATGCACAGCACACTGAACTACGAGGTGGATGTGCTACAAACAATAACCATAAACCTCATCAGGATCCCTACACCCAAGAACAAGAATCGGAATTCACAGTGGGCACAGATTTGCGTAAACTGGACAGCTGGAAATCGGAAAAAGACCAGAAGACATTTTTCCTGTGTATGCAGGATTTTATGCACTGTGCTGCTGGCACATGATCGAGCGTTTGGATAACTGTCCAGGATGTTCCTGATAACGTGGAAAGTGAGTATAGAATGAGAGACTGATTTAAAAATAAATAAATAAAGATACTCACGCTGTGAGAGGTCTGCTCTTCTTGATCTCAAAAAACTGGGTTCCAGTATGATTGTACCTGGTTAAACACTGTTAAGTGAATCATATTTACAGGACAGATATAATATCAAGAAACAGCAGATATATTCAGATGGCACAAATAGTAATAATGCAAAATTCACATAATTCAATTAAACAAATAGTAAAATAATAAACAATATTTACTTGCGAGACAAATAGTGTACAGAAACATCACCTTCAAATGATTTGAAATTGACCACCCAGTACGCAATGTGCATTACACAAAATTCACATTCATGCTTGAATAAAATGTTTACAGAAATCTGCATATAAGGAGAGTGTTCAAACAAAATACATAATTGGGTCTGAAATTGTAAACTGTGGTCTCTTGTTAGAAGCTAACTAGTAAATATTTCATACCCGTGTCTGGATCACGTCTCTATGGCCTACTTTCTCTGTCTGACATGATTTTGCATGGCTAAACATCAAGCATAACGCTGAGATGCACCAGTGATATGAGCTAACAATGGACTAACAATCATGCCAGATATTTTCACGTCTGAATCAAAAGCTTCTAGATCAACCAGGTGCCATGATGTATTGAAAAAGGAAGTATTTAAGGACAGCATTTCAAATGCCTCCAGCTCTATTTGGGAAGAAGGATACTGCAAGTCCCTGATGTATTTCTGTATGGCTTCCAGGCGAAGTGGAATACTGGTGGATGACTGGTATGTAGGCACAGTAGGTATAGGAATCTGTGGGATTAAAGAGAGAGAGAGAGAGAGAGAGAGAATGCTGTCAACACGGTGGTGCAGCCAGTGCAGCTGGAGAATATCTTCTCATTCGCTCTGACAGCAAATCCTCTCTTCAGGGCAAACCTCATGGTCGGAATCCTAATTGCTCACTTGTAAAGGAATCACATATACAAAGGGAGACGCTGAGATGAGGCACAGAGATAGCATTTAGAAGTTCGTGAATATGTCAGACTGACTACGTGTCTAACCCACTGACCCTTTTTTCCACAAGATCACCATATATCTGTTTTAACACGCAGCTCGGAATCAAATCACTGACATTTTGGTATTTTTTGACATTTCATATAAGGGCAATTATTTAATCTTCTTTATATCCATTTTGTCTAGACTATACAATATCTGTATGATATAAGCAAATGTAAATGTACACTGAAAATTGAATTACAAAGGATCGAGCCAAGAAGTCTGGCACCTGATACTAGCCCAAAGTATTTTTTTTTTTTTTTTGAATCAGTAATATTTAATGTGTACTGGTATCTGCAATATTTCAGCATGACTTTATTGTGCTATTGAATGAAAAACATTTCCTTATTGGTTGAATATAAATGTGTTCCTCACTATATGCATGTGCAAAAAAAATATTTGTGTGCTACATATGCAATCTAGCAGCATGGTGGTGCAGCGGTACCTCACAGCAAGAAGGTTCTGGGTTTGAACCTGCTGCCTGACTGAGACTTTTCTGTGCAGAGTATGCATGTTCCCCTCATAACTTTGTAGGTTTCCCCGAGGCACTTCGGTTTCCTCCCACAAGACAAAGACATGCAGATGAAGTACTGGCTACTCTAAATTCACAATAGGTGTGATGTGAGTGTTAACGGTTGTTCAGCTCTGCATTATCCTTGCAATTACTTAGCTCCCTGCCCAAGATGTAACCTGGCTCTCGCCTGAATTCAGCTAGGATTGCCCAGCTTCCTCACAACCTTGACGAATAAGTGGTATTGATAATGTATGACTTGATGGATGGATGGAAATGCGATCCTCTCGTCAGGATTGCAGGCCTTTTAAGACATGTATGTGTAACAGGCAATGACGTCAGGATGTTCTACCAAGCAGCTGTGAGCTCATACCAAACCAGTTACAATCGCTGCAGAGTCAGCAGTCTGTCATCTCCCTTTACTCCCCTTACATTCATGTGATGTACTGTGTGTTAATGGACGATGCGTGTTCCTGACCATGTTACTGCATGCACTTCTGAAAGCAGTGACTTGGTACAAAGCAAGGTTATACTTTTCCAAGTTCATGATTGATTAATGCACATTAATCATGTCATTAATTCAATTCTAAAATAAATGAAGCATATTGTATTTGCAAACGAACAAAATGTGAACGCAGGGTGAATATCTGAAACTCGCCATGCAGCTTAGGGATCATTAGGCAAGCTTAGGGAAAAAAAAAAAATATCAGCTTGTGGGTAAGGGTGAGCAATATGCTGATGATCATGTGGAAATGAGTACAACAATATGTGACTGATATCCAAATCAAGGAAGTGCATGTCATAACAGACTATATAATGGTGTGTGTGTGTGTGATTTTATA